>OY744516.1:209858865-209928865 GCA_963556195.1 Sepiola atlantica | reverse complement strand
AGATAGATAGATAAGTAGGTAAGTAGATAAGTAGATAGATGGATAGACAAATTGGTAGATATATGGATGGATAGATGGATATATAGATGAATAGATGGATATATAGATGATAGATGGATAGATAGATGAATAAATAGATATATGATGAATGAAAAGACAGATAGACAGACACACACGCGCGCTCACATTATTTTTTGCATGTATATAGGTGCATACACAAAAACGCGCGTGCTACCTATCCGTCCTATATATGTGGATGCGCATATGTACATACGTGTGCATGAATATGGGTTCCCGTCTCTATATATACGCAACTTCGTCCTTATATGTATGTAGATGTGTGTGGTCCGCATGTTGTCTGATTTATTTTATGATTTGTTCAATGCTTGGTTGATTTTAGATATACAGGTTTTGTCTTTTGTTAGAAGATATGAGTAGTTTTGGGTTTGGAAGATGGGAATTACCTCTGCTGCACGAGTGAACATGTTGAGAGGGAAAGAACTTTCTATTTTCTTTGATTTTTTTATGTTGCTTGTATGTAAAGCAACTCTATTATTAAATGGTTTGGTGGCGCCTATATAAGATTCGTTGCATGTTATGCGCTCTAGTACATAGATAACATTTTTGGATGTGCAGTTTAAATCTTTTCTTATTGTGAATGTTTATATTGGGTTTTTGAATGTGTATGAGTTCCCTTCTATTATTATGTCACAAACTCCATATATTTCCTTGTTGCATTTTTTTTACCCCTTGTGTTATGTGTTGGTAGAGTTTGGATGAGGTTTAAATTTTCGTGAGGTTTTTTGGTTGTCGTTTGCTTTTTATTATTTTCGTTGTTTTTAATATGTTTAGTTTGTTGTTTAGGTTGAGTATGGTTAGGTTACTTGTTATTTCTGCGAACAATTTTGGATTGTTTTTGTTGTGTGTAGAAACATATGCTAATATATGTTCTTTGTTTCGTTTTTTGGGGGTTCGTGATTGTACTAATGGTTCGTTTATTGCTAGTTCTATACTTTTGTGTATCATTTGTAAGGGTTTGTATTATTTGTAAGGTCTTGTTAAGGTTTTCCGTAGTTCCTTCAGTCGGACAATCCGGAGGTGTTTATACTATAGTACAGATTCTACGTGCTAGGCAATAGGGTATATATTTTAGGCAACCTTTGGGGTGGTGGTTTTTAAAATGGAGATATTCTTGGGTGTCTGTGGGTTTGTGGTAGATGTCTGTGATAATATTATTTGTTTCATTTTAGCTAGTATATCTAGGAAGGGTGGTTCTGTGTGACTGTGTTCTAGGATGAATTTAATTTTGGGTGTAGGTTTTGTTGTACATTGCATAATTCATTGGTGCCCCCATGTGGGTTTCCAAAGGACAAAGCTATCATCTAGGTATCTTTTCAAAGATTCTATGAAAAGAGTTTGAATATTGTTTCGATATATTTGTTCTATCATTTTATATAAGATTTCCTCCAAGTAGCTTAGTGTTAGGGTAGTATATGTTGGTGCCATTTTTGTTCCCATTGCTGTAGCTAGTGTATGGATGTAGTTTTTGTTATTGTATTCAAATGAGTTATTGTCGAGAATAATGTCTATTCTGTCGATAATGAATTGTTTGGAAAATTGTGGTTGTAGTATTTGTGGATGTTCGTCAATCCAGTATGATATCGCCTGTTTACCTAAGTTATGGGGTATGTTGCTATATAAGCTGCTAACGACAAATGTAACTAATTTGGTCCCGGGGGTTAACTGTTTAAGTAAGAAGCTCATGAAGGTTATGTCGTCTCTTATGTAGCTGCTGACTTGTTCGGTGAATGGTTGTAGTAATGTGTCAATTAAGTTACTAAGTCTGCTTGTTGGGCATGTTGGTCCTGCTACTATGGGTCTGAACGTAAAGTCACTGGAATTCGAGACTAATATATTCTGATTTCTATGTGTTTATTGCATTTCTTATCTCATGTGATTCATGTATCTGAGGTAGTCCGTAGAAGTTGTTTGTTTTTATCATGAAGTTTGTTAGGAAATCCCTTTCTTTCTTTGTTAGTAAAATCACAAAACTTTGCACAACATACAATAACATACTAACAAAGAAAGGAAGGGATTATCGTCGTTCTCAAATAGATGGTTCTAAAATATAAGCAACGGTTTAGACATCAAGTCAGCTAACTGCATACCCTGCCAAATAATGAGCTATCACCAAAGAGGATCTACTAGTTTGATGAATCGTTTACAATGAATGTGATATAATTAATCGTTTACACTACTCTACAATGAACTGGTCATAATAAGCATTTTATTTCGGTTGTAAATGATCCAAAGCGATTTATATAGCATACCCTTTCCTTTCATACAGCTCCTACCTCACAGAATCCTTAATCAATCTAGCGATAGTCCGACACTTAGTTAATGCTAGAGTTTCCTCTGACCGCCAGTATGGATTTAGACAAGCACGATCTACTGCAGACATCCTAACGGTCATCTCTGAACGCATGTATCATACACTCGACAAGGCAGGTAGCATTTAGGGCAGTAGCGCTTGATATATCCAAGGCGATCTCCCTGATGGCATTGAGTCTTAGATTGGTATATTTGCTGACGATACTACGCGTTACTCTCGTCATGTGGGCAAAACCGACGCGCACATATCCGAGACAATGGCTGAATCCTTAGAAAATGACCCCTAGGCTGTAGTGGATTTGTTGGTAACTTTTAATGTCGCAAAGACGAAGCTCCTTTCCTTCAATAACTACAAGAAAGCTCTCCAACCACTGATTGTCATGGCAAATAACACCCTACCTGATAGTTCAACATTAAAACATTTCGGCCTAACCTTCACCTGTCACATGAATTGGAACAAATACATTGAAGACATTGCCAAGGGTGCAGCAAAGAAGGTTGGCTCACTCTACCGTGCTACTAAACTCTTCACACCTTACATTATCCTGTATCTCTACAAAGCCACCATCCGCCCATGCCTGGGGTGTTGTTGCCACATCTGGGCTGGTGCATCATCCATTAGTCTCTCCCTCCTAGACAAGGTCCAAAAAAAGTCGCCAACTTAATAGGTTGTTCACTGTCAACCAAGCTCCAGCCCCTGTTCCATCGCCGCAATGTTGCATCCTTGCGCTTGTTTTACAAATACTTTAATGGATTACGCTCTAACGAACTGGCTACTCTGGTGCCCCCTCAACATAAATTCACTAGAATAACTCGACAATCAGCTAAATCCCATCTATTCACGTGGAGGTACCCAGATGCCGGAGAGCCTTCTACTCCAATAGCTTCTTTCCTCATGCTGCTGGTCTCTGGACCTCACTCCCTGCTCCGTGTACCTACATGCAGTGGTTTAAAACTAATGTAAACAGACATCTCGCTACACTGCTCCCAACTTAGGGTGACACCCAAATTCTCAGTAACCCTTTACGTCTACAATGGCGACTTGCCTTGTTTGGGATGAAATATGTTAAAAAAGAAACGTAGCTAGTCTTTCTCTACTTTATCGTTATTTCCATGGAAGTTGCTCGACTGAACTAAACTTTCTGATTCATTCCTGTAAAACATCTACAGCAAGAACTCATCTCATTACAACCACTGCAAAGAACTTTTCTTTTCTTTCCTATGTGTACATAAAACCAAACAGAATTCCCATGAACAGTTTCTTTCTAAGAACTTCACATCTGTGGCACACATTTCCACTGAACTGTTTCCATGGAGACTACAACATCATCGTCTCTAAGTTCAATGTAAACACATACTTGTCGAGCCGTCCTCCTAACTAATCAAATGTGGTCTATTCTATCTATGGTTTTTAATCCTCTCATGGTATTGTTTATTCTTCCACTGACAATTTTATTTACCATTATCGCCGAGTGGCTTTTGGCCTTTGTAAGTGGCGAATCCTTAGTATAAAAAAACACAGATAAATAATGTATTAATAACTTATACGCTTGATGTCTTCGGGGCAACAAAAAAATCGCAACTTTATCTCATAAACCTTTTTTTTCATAATTCAATCTTCTATCTCGTGCCAAATTTTCGTGCTTTTGGTTCATAGAACGATAACATAAAATTCGCGCCTCTCGAACATTTAAATGATAGATCTGATGAGTCGGTTCTTTACCTCAGACCATGGAGACATTTCCCACTGAGGACCACAGGGAATCTTATTGCATTTCCGGATGGATATCGGTCTCTCTTCGGGTGGGCATAGGTAATCGTGAACTGAACTGTCAAAACCAGGCGCTAACATCCTCCAGCATCGGACTGAACGAAATTGCTCACCGAGATCACAGCTGCGAGAACACACGCTCCAAAGTCCCGCTACCCACCTGACAATAAAAAAACATCACATTTTAAAATATGGTTTATACAAGGTTATATCATTTAAATACATGAAATATTATAACAAATCTTAGATATTACATACGCGTTCTGTTTAAAATATGTCAATTGGAAACGGTATAAACTACATATCGAAATTGAAAACAGTATTGACTGACGATTCCAACCAGGGATGAAACACAGCCGTTTTTTGTGTAGCTTTATTGACATAAATATATTTTCATAACTTACCACCTAGCTATACTCACGTATTCAGCACTGTTGAAGTAAATACTGAAAATTTTCTCATGATATTATATGTGGATACATGAAAGTATGATTATATATATATATATATATATATATATAGAATAAATATGAAACTAAAAGTAAACTTTTAGTAGAAAGAACCTATAATGAAATGGTAAAAGCTCAATATACGAGATAGAGCAATTATAAAGATAGATGGACGAAGAGTGATAAAACATGCACGAAGCAGTGTTTTTAAATGGCCAGATTTCTTCATTTTAATTCCGTTTAAGTGCGCTCCATCTACGACTTGAACTCAATTTTCACCATTGGATTTACTTCATTTTGAACGCCTTTCTGTGATGCCTCCACGTAACTTTTTTCTTCTCCATCGAAACTTCCTTCCATTGGACAGCTTATCGGCGGACAATTACCACCTGGACAAACCCAATATCTTTTTACACGAACTTTTTCACCCATCATTTTCTTAATATTTTTTCAAATGTTTAATTTTGGCTTTTCTATTGCCAACTTATCTATCTGTATAATTCCTCTGATGCGAAGATCTCGATCTTTGAAAAGCCTTGGCTTAAGGAAAGCATAATAAACATAATTTTATTACATAATATACCTTGCATTGAAAAATCGAAATTTGAAATAAATTTGGACATTCGTGCATGTTTTATCACTCTTCGTCCATCAATCTTTATATATATATATATATATATATATATATTCAGAAAACTCTTAGTGGAAAGTACTAAAATCTTAGAATATAGTACTAACAAACAAAAACTCCATATATTAGTAGCCCTATATATAAAAAACAAAAAAAATCCTAATTGATAGAATTAACTTTAATATCAGTAATAATATATTAAAATGTCTATAGTTCTAAATATAGTTTCGTACATATTACATAATTCTCGCCCAAACTTTCTATAATGCTAACACATGGTCTGTACCTGATTAAACTCATTGCCCTGAAGATGGACCCGGACGACTGAAAGTGTGTGTGTGTAAGTATGTGTGTGTGTGCGCGTTTGTATTCAGATAAACGCTTCCCGTAAATAAGTAAACGTTGTTTCTATCGCCATAGCAATAACAAACACTAAAATTTATGTGTATGCATTTTTGAGCGATAAAAATATCCAATGTGTACGTGTACATATACACACAGGCATATATATATATATATATATATGTCTGTGTGTGTGTGTGTGTGTGTGTGTGCGTGTGTTCTTATTACGAGTCTGTATCTGGCTGATCTTGATTACTACACTTATAGGGTTAATGACAAGCCTGTTTCAAGACACGCCTACTTTTGCCATATTTCTATACTACATCTAATATTAAACTAAGGATTTCCAAAATCTAGCGTTTAATTAAAATACCCTTAGCTTGAACATTGCCGCCACAAAATCTTCCTATACATATATCACTCAGTGAATGATATTCTAACTTACCGCGCTTGGCACTGAGTACGTGTACATTCATGGTAACTGGGGTCTGGCTGAGGTTGACCAGTACAGAGTTTGTCGTCGACTTTTTCAGCCATAATGTTATAACAACTGAAGAAGGTAAACTGAACACCTGTTAAAGAAAAAGAAATTAATGAATCAATATTGTTTTGGTTTTTCGATCTCAGCAACAATAAGGATACGGCGAAACAGCTGTCTGTGTATGGTATTATATATAAATCAATAATCAATGTAGCTCATCGTATTATTTTATGTGTGTGACATATCTGCTTTCTTGATTCGGCTTTGTTCCGACTTTTAAAAGTTGATTTTCATATTTACATATATTTTTAGATATGTATGTATTAATACATACAATTGTATTAAGTGTTCTTCTTCTTCTTCTTCTTCTTCTTCTAGAAGCGTTATCAGTTATCAAGGCCAAAAGCCAATCGAGGATAAAAGTAAATTATATCGAATGATTTATGAGAGGATTGAGAATGATTGATGAAATGGGCTAAGTTTTAATTCTTTTGAGGAGGGTTCATTGCAGGAATCATATTTTTGTCCTATAGTCCTCAATTTCATGAGCGTTGTTTCTGATAAAGGGGGAATAATTGCTGTTTTCTGGGTCGGAATATATTCATCTAACACTTATAATTGGCTAGTTTTTGACCTTGAAGTGGTAATTTTTTTTAGCTCCTTACATCAAGTGGTTTCATGCCTTGTCTGGAGCAATTTCCATAAAATATCTGATGATATTGGATTTAAAGACGACCCTGGTGTAATCTGCAGGGAAACAGTCCCATGGTAATGTGTTACACAAACAGGAAGCACTTGCGAAGAAGCTTAGTCCCTAGGAATTTCCCCTGGCGCTAGACACAGAGAGGAATAAAGTGGCGATTTTTATCGTTGCGCTACAAGAAGGAACCGGAGACTGGTGTTCAGTCGAGCAGCTTCCGTGTAAACAACGATGGAGTAGAGAGGGACTAGCAACGTCTCTTCCGTAAGTAAGGCGCTAGAGGGAAGAAAAGTTATAATCCCTCACTAGATTTAGGAGATTTTGAACTCTGTCTAAGCAACGAGTTGCTATAACAAAGAGTTGATATATTTATAGAAGACAGTGTTCAATATATTAACATATGTTGCTATATTTATAGAGCAGACTATAAATATAGCAACTTTTTGTTATAGATAGAGCTAATTTTGATTACAGTTTAAAGACATAAAATAAACAGCAGATAGTGAATAGTTATTTCACGCAGTGAATTTTTCAAAAGCAAACAACATGAGGAATTGCAAATCACCATGTGCCATTTACTTCATATCTACAAACTGTAATCTAAATGAGCTCTATGACCGACATCATGAACTCTCCCTTATAAATATAGCAACTAATTGATACAGCTATATATTTTGTGAACGTGCTTAACCGGCCTAGTTCGCATAACTGTTAGAGTGATCGCTCATGGACTGGAAGATCGGGGTTCAATCCTCAGTTAAGTCATACCAAAAACTCAAAAAATGATATTTAATGCCGCCTTGTAAAACACTCACCATTATAAGGTGGAAGATCAAGGGTAAGTGGAGCAATATATTACACTTCGCTGTGGTCCATAACTTTAATATTTTTTCGAGTTTCATTTTGGATTTCCTTTTAGATTGACATTAATTTTCTTTTACAATTATGTGCATTAATATGTTTTGTGAAAATAAAATAACAATCTAAAAATATATCATTGTATCTATATTTTGTAATCAATTAGTTACTTACTACTGTAGGTTATTAGTATTTAAACATTTTTATTACTGTGTCTGTTTTGACTAGGGAAGAGAGAATAATGCTAATAGACGACACAGATGAAGAAATAGATGAAGACAAGTATGCAGAAGAGAGAGATAGAGAAAGAGAAACGAAGCGAAAGAGAGAGAGAGAGGGAGAAGGATTAATAAACTCATGAACGGTTTTACACGTTTTACTGCAAATTTGAACAACAGGATGAAGAGATTTGAATTTGTATTCAAATGTATAAAATGTTCAGGAAATTATGAAAGCACTTTCGATCATTCGATGATCCATGAAACTGCAGTTAGGTTTTACAATAATCCTCATTTTTTATTGTTATAAAACTATATCCGAAAGTATATAAAGTCACTTGTGTGTACAAGGTATGTTGTCTTGTTTCAGCTCGGTTCTGATTTCGAGTAGTGGATGTTCATATTACACACACAAACATACATGTGTATGTGTATTTGAGGAGAGTTTGAATTACCTAAAGGGGAGTTTGGATTACATACTGGAGAGTTTGAATGACATACTGGAATGTTTGAAATACCTACTAGACACATTCCTAGAGTATCTACGGGCTCTCTGTACACGTGTTTGTCAGGACAACCTTACATGAGGATACTTCCCCCTACAAGAAAACTCTGACTAACTATTCATAATAACATTGTAGTCAAAGCCCAAATAAGATCCTTTGGACAAGAATATGCGCTGGCATATACCAGGAACGGTGCACATTCTCCAAGTAATGTTACCTCAAGTAACAGAACTTAGCTGAATACTCCACCATACTAGATGAATTCTTATCCCAGAATGTGGTACAACCAAGAGACCACAAGAAAGATATACTATAACAGAGTTAACTGGTTAATAGGGGAGAGGAAAATTAATGTCCTTAACTTCTTTACTAACTCAACGTTTGACATGTAAAAAAGAACTTCAGTTGAACACTCGCATATCTATGTATCTCATATAGAGCTCAAGTGTATGATCGATCAAGGCATTTCTTGATTTCTGAGAACTTCGACTGAAGTAAAATGAAACAAGAAAATGTGTACAAATATGAACATGTCAAACTCTATCAGATATTTTTATCGATAAATTAACTTTCGAGAGATCCAACGGATAGACTTGCTGCTAGCAGCCGAAAATACATCGCTACAAGTGTCGGCTAGACAAACGATGAAAATAAATAATTGCTTCTTTTTCCTACCTTTTCACTGACTGCAATGAATCTATTTTAACAGTAGAAACATAGAAAAGAAATGCCTTATAAATAAATCATATTTCTTTCTTTCCTCGTCAAATAATACTGGCCAGAAGTTTTAATCATTTGGATTAAAAAGTCTGGTCAGTATTATAAGGAGGATAGCGTACATAACGACTGTAATCTCGTTTGTAATTTTACGTCTGTCGACGCTCAAAATTGATAAGTTGTATAATAAATGTAAGTTCTTGAAGCATCTTTAGAAATTTAAGTAATGAAAATAGACAAACAAATGACTTTGAAGACAACGTTTTTAGAAGCAATAATAAGTATTATATTTAATTAATTGTGTATATGCGGCTAATCATCTCAAAGTGAAACTATGTAAGTCTTCAGTTTGAAATAGTATTGTCGCCTGTTTCTCGATTTTAAGTTTGAAATAGCATTGTAGCCAGATCACCACGCTTAGGTTTAAAATAGTATTACCGCCAGTTTCTCACGCTTAAGTTACATATAGTATAGTGTTCAGATGGTAAGACACTTAAGTTTGAAATAGTATTGTCACCGTTTTATCACGTTAAAGTTTAAAATAGTACAGTCGCTAGTTTCACCACGTTAAGATTTGAAATAGTGGTTTGATGGTCATGCTTAAGTTTAAAATACTACTGTCACCGGTTTCTCACGATTAAGTTTCAAATAATGTTGTGACCGGTTTCCGATACTGAAGTTTTAAATAGAATTGTCACCGGTTTCTCACACTGAAGTTTCAAATAATGTTGTCACCGGTTTGGACGCTTAACTTTAAAATAGTGTTGTCACCGGTTTCCCACGCTGAAGTTTAAAATAATATTGTCACCGGTTTCTCACGCTGAAGTTTTAAATAGTATCGTCACCGGTTTCTCACGCTGAAGTTAAAAATAGTATTGTCACTGACTTCCGACGCTGAAGTTTTAAATAGTATTGTCACCGGTTTCCCACGCTGAAGTTTTAAATAGTATTGTCACCGGTTTCCCACGCTGAAGTTTTAAATAGTATTGTCACCGGTTTCCCACGCTGAAGTTTAAAAAGTATTGTCACCGATTTCCGACGCTTAAGTTTGAAATAGTATTGTCACCGATTTCCGACGCTTAAGTTTGAAATAGTATTGTCACCGATATTCTACCCTTAAATTAGAAATAGTATTGTCACCGATTTCCCACGCTTAAATTTGAAATAATATTATCAGTGGTTTCTCACGGTTAACTTTGAACAACCACGCCTGTTGCTAAACGCGTTCATTGAATGGACGTATCTTTATGAGACCAGTTTGTGTTTTCTTTTTGTTTTAACTCTGTCACTATGGCTCATAGGAACGTAGAAAGGGCTATAATATGATTAAAGGAAGAGTGACAGAAATGTGTATACCCAGAAAGACTTTAAAGTAATTTGAGAACGATTTTTGTCACGGCTATTAGATTTATTGAGAAAAGATTATTATATCTAAATGTATTTATTAGAGATAAACGAACGTTAAGTAGAATTAGAGCCCCTTGAATCGATTATATGAATTTGGAAATTAGAAGATATATCAAGGGATTAGAACCAAATGAAATATACCTTCGTTTTTTCTGTTATGAGTTGAAAAGTAGCATTTATTTTTGTTTGCTTAATAAAATTAATTGTTTTTGTTGCTTTTAGTTCCCTTGATCGATTGTAAAAATAAGTTGGTGTTATTTTTTTAATAATGGGTTGCTACTTAGGCTAAATAACACTGGAGGATAACTATTTATGAGATGGGTAGATTTTCAGTCGAATGATTATGAATATTATGAGAAGATTGAAAATAATGAATGGAATGAATTAAATTTAATAAGTAATAAGTATGTGCTATGACAAGTGTTTGTTGACATTGGGGTTAAAGATAACAATATCATAATTATCAGGGAAGCAATAGTTTGCCAACCTGTTCTACAGATGAGAAGTTCTTGGAAAGTTTTTGCCGTGGCGGTAGTAGACAAGTTCTAGTAACTAGAGATTAAAGCTAAGTTGAACAGGTTCCATGGAAATAACGGTAGTTTAGAAAAAGGCTAGTAACGTCTTTTTTTTGAGAAACGGTGCTGTAAAGAAGGAAGAGGTTGCGAAATCGATTTTGTATACTGTCAAGGTAAGAAAACGGTGCTCTAAACGGTACCTTCCCAAATGTAGCCGTGATACTTAATCTTAGAGCGTATTAGACTCTTATATAGGTAGAGCATTCCATAATGAGTCAGGTTCTTTCAGGAAGGATAGAATGATCCAACCATTTATCCAGCAATTTTTGTAACAGACTCGATATAAGCCGCCAAAATTGATGTTATACAAGTACGTTTATTTATACGAGTACATAAGACAACATACACAAGAACAAATATGTATTTATATCTTTCTAAAACTAGAACAGATCGGTTTGTGACCAAGAAATTGAAGAACGTATACAATTAGCTCTTTTTGACTCGCTATCGACATCTTTTACGTCCTTACTAGATATCTAGGTCGGTGATCAGTTTTGAAAAACACGTCATTCGTATAAAACATGGTTTAGTAATTTTGCAAGCAACATACTGCTACCGATCAGCAAATACAATTAACATAAGAAACAGTACCGAGCCGTTCTTGTAATCTGTTCCGATTAGAGACTGACGGGAGGTAGATGAAAGGTAAGGTTCGTGAATATAAAGTAATAGACGCTAGACAGCAAAATGCAAACGTGTTTTACCGAGTTGTTTTGTGATTCATGACCTCGATTTTAAATTTCCTATTTCTTTCTGTCTTTCGTTTCGTCACCTTTTAATTGAATGGTGACAGTTCAAAGTTGATTTTCACAGTCTTGATAAGTTGTAATAACATCTAAACGTGGATAATAAGCGTTGACTGTAACAGTGTTTATTTAATTTTATAAATGCTCTGCCTGTTATTGAGCACTTTTGAAAAATTGTTGGGTTTATGTTCATTTTGTCAATATATTTTAACTTGATTAATTATATAAATATATATATTTGTATATATATACATATATATATATATATATATATATATATATATATATATATATATATATATTGACATAATTAACACAAAACCAATATTTTTTCAAATATGCTCAGTACAAAGTAGAGCTTTAATAAAATTCAATAAATATTGGTGGGACAGTCGATACTAATAAATTCGTGTTTCAATGCATACGCGTCTTCTCAAGACTGTGTCGAAAAGTCAAGATCGTTTTTGAAATCCGCTCGGAAAATCAAAGGTGAAAAAGGTCGAAAACAAATTAAGAGAGCCCATGGCAAGAAAAGTCGGTCGATCAGTCCGGAATTCATCCGGTTGTCTTGCCCCTCCTCGCTATAACGTCCTCTGTTTTACACTTACCTAATCTAACTATGAAATATAAGTTAAACTTTATTTTGTAGTTAAATTACTAGTATATATTGTTCATATAAATGAACTAAAATTTTAAGGTCATCCCTATATAATTATGATCAGAATATTCAAGTATTCTGAACTTGATATTCATATTAAAAGATTGCACTTTGAAATTATGAAAAAATACTTATTCTTCATATCACTAGCAATCGTAGTGTGGGGTTCTACTAAAACATATTATAATTATAGGGGTTGTACAATATGTTTACTACTTGAAATAAACAAATTTAGCAACGTTGCGAAACGATTGTAAAACCACTGTCAATTATGTCATTTCAGAAAATAAATAATATGAGTAAAAGTTAGAATGTTGGTCATTACAATTTAAATAATCACTGTACATGTTCTGCAATTAGTATCCTTATTTTCATCGAGCTTGTAATTTTAATAATGTTTATGTCTTATTAAAACATATATCGAACAAATACATATTGTTTATATAAACCTATACATATACATATACACACACACATATATATATATATATATATATATATATATATATATATGTGTGTGTGTGTGTGATTTTAAAAGAATGCGCGGAAATCTCTCAAAGGCCCTTTCGACTATCATCTCGTATATATAGTCGAAAGGGCCTTTGAAAGATTTCCGCGCATCCTTTTTAAATGCATTTATAAGTTTTGTATTGATTTACTCCTCTCCGGGAGTTAGGCACAAGGCCAGTTTTTATCCTACTCCCTCAAGTAAGATGTGACCCAAGGTCGGGTCAGAAAAGTGGGGTTTGAAAAGCCAGCACCCGAGAGGTGAGCACTCTGGCCATTTAAAAATTGCCTGGGCAGCCCCGTCGGCATTCCCCGGTAGGGGCGCCTCAGACAGTAAGCAATAAACTTACTCCTTCCCAAAGAGGGGAGGCAAAGCCTGGGAGGGTGGACCTTCTATAACTGCACAGGACAGACCCATTGACCGGCGTAAGTCAAGCCCCGAAGGACAAGACAATACCAGTATGGGGTGCAGTATCCATCGGAAAGTTTTGTACCTCAAAACATTTATTCATATATATATATATATATATATATATATATATATATATATATAATGTGTACAATGTTTTTGTTATTCTACGTATGCTTCTAGAAAAATATTTTAAAGATGGTTGGTGATGTATTAAACATAACAAAACGATATAGTTGTTTTTGTAATTATTATATTTTATTCTGATATTTCGAGCAGTCCTCCGCTCTTTGTCAAAAATGATACGAAATGAAGAAAATGGAGAAATTGAAACCGTTTCGAAAACTTTAATTTTCAACTATATTAATAAAAATAAAAATACAGGTAATATATGTATTAGTAAATAAAAAGATGTGCTTTTCTTCTCGAAAGATTAGTATTTGCTGTACTTATTATGTAATGTAGACTAGCAGTTAATGTAGAATTTCTAACTATTGCAGGGATTAATTTCGTAGGTTTATCTAATTATGCGTATGATGTTGTATAACTTGTCGCGCCACAAGCACATAGTTGAACATTCCGGTGTTCTCAACGGCTTCAATTTTCTTCATTTTCTTCAGTTCGTATCATTTTTGACAGAGAGCGGTGGACCGCTCGAAATATCAAAATAAAATATAATAATTACAAAAACTACATCGTGTTTATGCTTCATAAATCACCAACCATCCTTAATATATATATATATATATATATATATATATATATATATATATATATATATATATATATATATATAAGTATAAAGTTTATACAAACATTATTGGTTACATATGTGCATACATGTTTCGGTTGCACACTTCGCAGAGAGTCAACCTCATCAGAAGAATCCTTGGTCTGATGAAGTTACTCTCTGCGAAGAGTGCAACCGAAACAGGTATGCACATATGTAACCAATAATGTTTGTATAAATAAAACTTTATACTTATAAACAGCTCTACTTGTTATTGAGCACTTTTTATAAAAACTTGAGTTTCTACGGATTTACATTTACAGAATCTAATACAATACATGTACGATATATATATATATATATATATATATATATATATATATATATCACTTCAACTGTGAGTCTTGCTTGGTTGTGTGCACGTATGGGTGTTTTACAAAGTGAGAGGGGGGCGACTGACATAAGTGAGAAGATAAGAGAAGTAGACGGATTTGTAGCGACAGGGAAGGAAAGTAAGAAGATTACATAAAGAAGGAAAAGCTTATGTTTGGTGATGAAGGGCGAATGAGATTAAATTTCTATTTACCTTTGAAATTGGCTAACAGCACTGAATGTATGTACAATGTATCAAAATTTACTCAACAGGTCGCTTACTATATATTACAATACGACATGATTAAGCCAAACTTTTGTGTCTTAAATTCTCTCTCTCTCTCTCTCTCTCTCTCTATATATATATATATATATATATATATATATATATATATATGTGTGTGTGTGTGTGTATGTGTGTCTGTGTGAAAAAGGACTAACGGAAAACAGGTTAAAGTGCAGGAGAAAAACAAAAACAAGAGATTTGACCGGTTTCGTTCGTGTTGGCGAACGTCTTCAGAAAAAGTGAAGATTTGGAAATAATTTTATTTTGTAGGCACACACATGGGATGAGAAAAGGATGATCCGATTTGACCATATGAGAAGACATTAAGTGACGTTTAAATATGACAAGGGGATGACACATTCTTCTTTGTTTCTTATTCTTCTTTTTATATTTTTATTTATTTTCTTTTTCTTTTTCACTTACACACCTACTAAACTAGTATGGGAGAGGCGGTGCGGGAGGGGGTAAAAGGCGATAAGAAGGAAGAAGACAGAGGAACTGGCCAGCATAAACAACAAAACGGAATGGGCATGAAATTGATACACAGAAAGCAAGAAACCAAAGATTAATCTGAATGAATCTGTCACCCACGGCATTTCAGTTTCATGAATTATCGTGTACCTTAACCCATATATATATATATATATGTATATATATATATATATATATATATATATATATATATATATATATATATATAGACTGTCAATTTAAGATTTTTATTGCTCTTTAAAACCTAATGTGTGACAAATTAGCAGACCCATCTCTGATTCATTTGGTAATCACTTCAATAAACAGAGGGCGATTTCAATAAAACATATACACGACACTAAACTCCGTCGTCTCATAGAATCATGTTTAATCATACGTTATAATAACACAATTATTCAAAGACCAGGATTCTATAATATTTCTACATCTTCTGCCAGATCGATTCTAATCGAAATAAACCTAAATCATCATGATAACGAATAACTTCTACACTTTTGAGTCCTTCTTCCTCCTCCTACTCTTCCTCCTTCTTTGTTTAATTCCTTGCTGTCATTCATTTTAAATTACTACTAATCTTCCTTCACAACTTTATTAACTTACAGCTATTCCGATCCGCTTTTATATGCTAACGGTTGATTTTTTCTCTCTTTCTTATTCTTTTTTATTTTTAACATTTCTTTCTTTCTTTCTCCCTTTCTACTGTTTATTACACGTGACTATACTTTTTTTTCCAAATCGCGTTCTTTGTATAAATTTGAAAACTTTTCTGTTTTTAATTAAAGTTCTGCTACCAACGGATGATGATTGTATTTTAACAATTTAAATATTTTGGTAGAACTATTCAATATGTGTGTTTGAGTTTATTTTTGCTAATTGTTGATTTGCTTATCTTTTATTCCATTTTTATTTTTTATTTGTACATATATATATATATATATATATATATATATATATATATATATATATATATATATATATATATATATATATATATATATATGCCAGATGGAGCATTTTAAGTAAGTTGAAAACGGGTCGTCATTTACAGCGTAATGCAACACTATATACCCCGCCTATTGAGTGATTTCGAGGGCTTGCCTATATGCCCGTCGAATTTGCCATGAAAACGTTAATTTACTCTCACATTTCCAGACAATGCGTAGTGGGCGTATTTGTGCGCGCTCCGACTACTGAGTTAAATATCACATTCGTATTGGTGTTCGAACCGTGTGACCGGCAGGGATTGTCTCCTCCCATATTGATGATTGCATATTTTGCATAAAACACATGTGTATATCGGTAGATTTGAAAAAAATATTATTTTTACCTGACAGGCCTATAATATATGGCATCAATCGAAAAGCGAACCTGAATAATTAATTAGTATGTACACACGTCATCACATATTTCGCGTATGTTGTTATCCTAGTATACTAGTGAAAGTACAGGTTGTTTTATAGAAATTATGCAATAAGTTAGATTGGTTTAATCGGTGATCTGATTATCGGTGATACAGTGAAACTGCAGTAAAATGTTAAGTATATAATAGATTATCAGTTATTATTGATAAAGGATATCGATCCTTTTTCTGATCGAGATCTGCTCTTTTTATTTGAGTTCCGATTGTGAGGTTACACAGGCTGTTCCAGAAGTGTGGCACATTTCAAGACCTCATATCTTCTTAACTATGGATGATTGTAAGATGAAACTTGTATAATTTTACAGCTACATTCATTGATTTTATCTACAATTTTAACGATTATATATGCCAGGCGCGGTTTAATATACTTAATAGTTTTCAAGATATTTCATTTAAAAATGTTATATAACTTCTGGAACACCCTGTATTTATATACGTAGGTGTGTGTTTTTGTATGTATATATGTAATGCGAGATAGGATTTCTTAAAATACATTCTTCTTTTCGAATAACATATTTGTTCTGCAAAATGTTATGTGGGCGTACACCGCAAACGAAATAGACAAACACTTTACATTTCAAATCACTATTAATTCGTTTATACATCGAGAAATGGATACTACTTATGTCGAAATATGTAAAAATTAAAAGAAATTATAACTACCAATTATTTATAGTTTGCTTCTAATCAACTGATATAATCTTAACACTTTAAATTATTACGTCATGAAATGTAATAAAAAAACATGTCCCTGTAATAATAAATAACAAGGCGATATCAACAATCGATCAAGAATATACTTAGAGACAGACTTTTTTTTTTACTGATGGGTTACCACTTTTCAAGGACCGGTGGTCACTCGAGGATAAAGGTTAAAGGGATCGACAGTTGGACGATGATCGCCTCCACGGGATGGCCGGTAGTAATGGATGGAAAAGACAGAGAAATTGATGGCACTTCTCCATGAAAATAAACCGGTGAATATCGTACTTCTAAATAGATTAACTTCGTTGATATACTTAAATATTAGGCAAAAGTAGATTACTACACCAGAAATTAGGAAAATTATCGAGTAGAATTTTACTTGAAACAGTTTCATCGTATTTTTTCGGATCGTCATTGATAAGGGCGCAAATACACGTCAAACAGAGGAAATAAGCCAGTCTGTAATTTCGCCAAGACGACAGTGTTGTAGTCGCTTGGGAAACAGACTAGTGGTATCTCGTTCTACAGATAGGATGTTCTTGGGAAAAAACTTTGTTCATAGAAATTCCGATTGAATTTTCGTAAAAAGTTATTTGCTGTGGTTGTATCTAGACGAGTCTTGCTGTAAATGTTTTACAGGATTCCAGGGATTCGAGCTCAGTCGAGCACCTTCCATGAACATAACGATACAGTAGAGAACTATATTTAATTTAAAGACACTAAAAGGGGGTTACTTTTGATTTATAATATATTAAATAAAATGTGTTTTGTTCAATAACATATTTAATTTGAAGACAAATAGTTGTTATTATTATTATCAATAATACAGTGTTTCGTTATTATTATCAATATTTAGCAGTACTAATTGTTGCTAGTATATATGACGAACGAACATCACCAACACTAGTCCTCTAATCCAAAAAAACGAAAACAAAGGAGATAATGCTTAGGAGGTTTGTCGCATTACAATAGAACATATACTACATTAGTCCCCTAAAATAAAGAACATAATGACTGAAAGGGTTGGATAATGATAACAGAAAAGAACAGATACTACACCACTACACCCATGTATTTAACATTTAAAGTACATCAGTCTGTAAACTTGATTAAATAGTAAAAGATAGTAATAGTATATTTTCGTTCGGGTTCAGATATAGAAGTAATAGTATAGTTTTGGCTTCAGACAAACATATACTATTAGTGATAGATATTATATTTAATGTAGAGGCTTTTACTTATTAGACTCAATAAGAGTGTATGTAAAGATAATAACACACTGTGTGTCACCTCCATCCCTCTTGGTGAAACAGGTATTAGTAAACTAAACATGGTATTCGTTTGATTTATTTGAAGAATACTTAGCTGACAAGTTTATGTTTTAAGGTAAGCAGAACAGAAAACGGTTGGTAAACCACCGTGGAATTTCCACGCAGTCCGGTAAATAGATTAAACAATTTCTTCTAATTCCTAGAATAACATTAGAAAATGTAAGTTGAAATGCAGTCTTTTTTTATTAATTGTTTTGTTTTATAATTTTTCGGCGTTTGCAATCTTACATTTTCGAAGGGAGTTAATTTCCGAAATTCTACGTAAACATTTTCCGATATATTCGAGCAATGATGGATACCAAAGTAAATTCAGTCCATGTGTAAAAGCGTCTAATTGCATTGCCATATCGTTACATTATCATTATATAAACCGGAGTTTATTTTACAGTACTGTCAGCTTCACATCATTATTGCTTATTGTTACACCGGCCGTTCTTACACAGGAGAAACTACACCGGTTGTCACTATAAATAGTGCGAGTCACCAGAGACACTGAAGACAAAGAACTGTCTTGTAACTGTCTAGCCAACAGCTAGTCACTTTCTTACTTTGTTAATACATTTGTTAAACCAACCCTCGACTTGACTTCCTTAATTTATTATTTACTGTGGAACAACTTCACAACACTTATTTTAATATTCTTGGTTGTGTCCCTATTTACTTGTCTCTCCACGAGGATACAGTTAGACAATGGGCCGGGTTTTAATAAAAGTTCAGCTCTTTAAAAAGAGGCTCTCTAAATTGGGACAAAAATAAAAAATATATACTCAGTCTAGAAGGATTTCTTGTGGACTGACAGAGGACAGAACAGAAACAACACTTTGAATTATTTATTTGCAAGAAATATTTTTTTAAATACAATTTTAATTTTGTACAAATTAGCCACAAGGTTACAAAAAGTGTGGGGTAAATGGGGGTCGTTGGTTATCCTTTATCTCTTCTAATTGGTCTATCCTACTCTTAGCTAGAATACTTGCAGATACTATACTTTGATCTCAGTCCTAAATCCGAAAAAGTCTCTTTGAAAGAAACAGTGTAAAATTGTCATTGAAATAAAAAGAGTTATGCCCCTTTAATTGTGATAATATCTGAACAAAAGATATCCGTCACTGGGTTTCTGGTGGGTAGTGATTACCAAGTTAACAGGATTTCATTATGTCCATGTTTTACTAGATAACTCTTAAGGACGTAAATCTGTGATTTAAGAAGATTACTGTTTTGTTTTATTTAATTAGGAAAACTCTCATTTTTCGGAAATTATTTGAGACGTCTACCGGCAACTTTATACAACCAGCAAAAGTTACTGCCCTGTGTTTCATTATCAGTGTAACTGCCACCTTAATTTCTGCACAAGATTAAAGATTAAACCTATTTATTATTCAAAGTAGATGTCTTCGAAAGTAATCACTCATGGAGGGAAGCTCTCCAAATGAAAATCCGTCTGGCCTACATTAAATATAGAACTTGTTTATACTGTAACAATCCTAACCTTTCACGTAATTATTTATGAAAAGCATACTTTATTTTAGTTACGGAAGGCCTAAATAACACTTTATATTTTACGCGTTCTCGGCTCTCATGGACACTAGCTCAATTGGATCATACAAAATTTCAGTGACATAAAATAAGTACAGTCTCAATTTCTTCTCATCTTTTTCACCGGTTCTTTTTTAAACTATTTTAATGTTCATTCCGTCATCTGCTGGCGTGTTTTCACCACGAAATGTTCTTTCTGTTTTGCTGTGGAATGTTTTTGTGTATGCGTGTCTTACAGTAATACAATCAAGATCTATAGTTTATTTTCTACGCTCATAATAACATTAGCATTGGTTTAGTATTATAAGGCTAATCCAGTGTTCAGTAAAAAGGGAGATAACTTATGTTATCTGTAAAACTTAGCTAGTGTTAAAAAAGAGGGAGAAACTTACATAAGTTAGGCCATCCACCCGACATAGCGAGTATCAAAAGAAAAGGGGGATAACTTATGTCAGTAAGGCAACCCGTAAGACTTAGCTAGTGTTCAAAGCAAAGGAGAAAATATATGTTAGTTAGGCCATCCACCTGAAATAGCGAGTGTTTAAGGAAAATCAGATAACTTATGTTAGTAAGGCTATCCGGAAGACATAGTTAGTGTTCAAAGCTAGGGAGATAACTTAATTACGTTAGGCCACCTACAAGACACGGCAAGTGTTCAAGGAGAAGGAGATAACTTATGTTAGTAAAACTAAGCTAGTTTTCAAAGCGAGGGAGAAAACTTATGTTAGTTAGGCACTCCACCCGACATAGCGAGTGTTATAGGAAAAGGAGACTACTTATGTAATTAAGGCTATCCGTAAGACTTAGCTACTTTTCAAAGTGAGTGAGAAAACTTATGCTAGTTAGGCCATCCACCAGACATAGCGAGTGCTCGAGAAGAAAGAAATAACTTTTGTTAGTAAGGCTATCCGTAAGACTTATCTAGAATTCAAAGCAAGGACCAAAACTCTTGTTTGTTAGGCCATCCACCAGACATAGCGAGTGTTCAATGAAAAGAATGATAACTTATGTTAGTACGGCTATCTGTAAGACTCAGCTATTGTTCAAAGCAAGGGAGAAAACTTTTGTTAGTTAGGCCATCAACCAAACTTAGCGAGTGTTGAAAGAGAGGGAGATAATTAGGTTAGTAATGCTATTACACATAGCAAGTGTTCAACGCAAGGGAGATAACTTTTGTTAGTAAGGCCATCTACAAGACACAGCGAGTGTTCCAAGAGATGAAAATAACTTATGTTTGTAAGGCTATCCGTAAAACTAAGCTCGTTTTTAAAGCGATGGAGAACATTTCTGTTAGTTAGGCCATCTACCCGACATAGCGAGTGTTCAAGGAGACCGAAATACCTTATGTTAGTAAGGCCATCCGTAAGACTTAACAAGTGTTTAAATGTGTGTGAAAACTTCTGTTAGTCAGGCCGTCAACCTACATAGCGAGTGTTGAAGGAAAGGGAGATAACTTAATGTTCGTACGATTGTCTGTAAGACTTTGCTAGTGTTCAAAGGGAGGCAGAACCTTATGTAAGTTTGACCATCCACCCGACATAGCGAGTGTTCAGGGAAAGAGAGATAACGTATGTTAGTAAGGCTATCAGTAAGACTTTTCTAGTGTTGAAAGCGAAGGAAAACACTTATGTTAGTTAGGCTATCCAGCAGACTTAGCAAAGGTTCCAAAAGAGGGATATAACTTATGTTAGTAAGGTATCCGTTAGACTTTGCGAGTGTTCAAAGCGAGGGATTAAACTTATGTTAGTTAGGCAATCCACCAGACATAAGGATTGTCTAGGGAGAAGAAGACAACTTATGTTAGTAAGGTATCCGTACGAAGTATTTAAACGAGTGAGAAAACTTATTTAGGCAATTAACTAAACATAGCCAGTGTTCAAAGAGAGAGAGAGATAACTTATTTTTGCAAGGTAATCTGTAAAACAAAGCAAATGTTCAAAGCAAAGAAATAAACTTATGTTTGTTAGGCCATAGCCATACTTAGCTAGTGTTCAAAACGATAGAGTCACGTATGTGAGTTAGGCAATCCACAAGACATAGCGAGTGTTCAAGGAAAGGGAGATAATTTTGTTTGTTAAGCTATCCGTTAAACTGAGCTAGTGTACTAAATCGAGAATTAAAACTGATGTATGTTAGGCCATCTACAAGACTCATTGAGTGTTTGAAGAGAGGGAGATAACTTATGTTAGTAAGGCTCCCCGTAAGATTAGCCAGTGTTACAAAGCGAGAGAGAAAACTAATGTTAGTTGAGCCATCTACAAGACACATCGAGTGTTCAGAAGAGGGAGATAACTAATGTTAGTAAAGCTATCCGTAAGACTTAGTGTTTAAAGCGAAGGAGAAAACTTATGTTCGTTACGCCATCTACAAGACATAGCAAGTGTTCAAAGAGAGGGAGATAACTTATTTTAGACAGGATATCCGTAAGACTTAGCTAGTGTTTTAAGCGAAAGAGAAAACTTATGTTTGTTAGGCCGGCAATCAGACATAGAAAGTGTTGAAGAAGAGGGAGAAAACTTATGTTATTTAGGCCATCCAACAGATATAGCGAGTGTTCAAGGAAAGGGAGATGACTTATGTTTTGTAAGACTATCTGTAACACGTAGCTAGTGTGAAAAACAAGGGAGAAAACTGATTTACTAAAGCCATCAACCGGAGATAGCGTGTGTTTAAGGAGAGGGAGACAAATTATATTAGTAAGACTACCCGTAAGACTGAGCAAGTCTAATAAGCGAAGGAGAAATATTATGTTAATTAAGCCATCCACCAGATTTAGCGAATTTTCGGTGGAAAGGTAGAACACTTATGTTAATAACGCTATCTGTCAGACTTAGCTAGTGTTTTTAAGCGAGGTAGAAAACTAAGGTTAGTTAGGCTATCTACTAGACACATCGAGTATTCAAAAAGAGAGAGATAACTTATGTATGTAAGGCTATCCGTAAGACTTAGCTAATGTTGAAAGCGAGGGAGAAAAATGTTATTTAGACCATCCAATCGACATAGCGAGATTCAGAGGAGGGAGTGAAAACCTATATTTTTAAGGCTATCCGTAAGACGTAGCTAGTGTTAAAAGAAAAGAAGAAAACGTATGTTAGTTAGGTCATCCACCCGACATAGTAAGTGTTCAAGGATACGGAGCTAACTTATGTTAGTAAGGCTATCCGTAAGACTTAGCTAGTGTTCAAAGCGGGAGTGAAAACTTATGTTAGTTAAACCATCCACCAGACATTGCGAGTGTTAAAAAAGAGGGATATAAAGTCTCTTAGTAAGGCTATCTGTAAGACTTAGCTAGTGTTCAAAGCAAAGGAAAAAGCTTATGTTAGTTAGGCCATCCTCCCAACATAGCGAGTTCAAGCGAGGGAGAGAACTTATGTTAGTAAGGCTATCCGTAAGACGTAGCTAGTGTTCAAAGCGAGGGAAACACTTATGTCAGTTCGGCCACCCACCTGACATAGCGTGTGTCTGAAGAAAGGTAGATAACCCATGTTTTAAGGCTATCCGTACGACTTAGCTAGTGTTCTAATCGAAGGAGGAACTTATGTTAGTGAGGCCATTCCCCATACTAAGCGATGTTCAAGGAAAAGTAGATAACTAATTTTTGTAAGACTATCCGTTAGACTTAGCTAGTGTTCTAAAGCGAGGAAGAAAAACTTGTGTTAGTTTTCCCATCTACAAGACACATCGAGTGTTCTAGGAAGGGAGATAACTTATGTTAGTAATGCTATCGATAACACTTTGCAAGTGTTCAAAGCGCGGAGGAAAACTAATTTTTGGTAAGCCATCACCCGGACATAGCAAGTGTTAAAGGAGATGGAGATAACTTATGTTAGTAAGGCTATTTGTAGAATAAAGCTAGTGTACAAAGCGAAGGAGCAACGTATGGTAGTAAAGCCATCCACATGACATAGCGAATGTTCAAAGAGATGGTAATAACTTATGCTAGTTAGTCTATCCGTAAGATTTACCTAGTGGTTAAAGCGAAGGAAGAAAAGTATGTTAGTAAGGCCATCTACAAGAAACATCGAGTGTTAAAAGGAGAGCGCATTAACTTATGTCAGTAAGGCTATCCGTAAGACTTAGCTAATGTTCAAAGAGCGGGAGAACATTATGATAGTCAGGCCATCCACCCGACACAGCGAGGGTTCACGAAAAGAGAGATAACTTATGTTAGTCAGGATATCCTTGAGACTTAGCTAGTGATTTAAGCGAGATATTCAACTTATAGTAGTTAACCCATCGATCAAAGAGAGGAAGATAACCTATGTTGACAAGTTATTCCGTAAGACTTAGCTAATTTTAAAAGCGAGGAAAAATACTTATGTTAGTTAAGCCATCCACTAGACATAGCGAGTTTTCAAGGAGAGGGAGATAACTTATGTGTGTAAGGCTATCCGTAAGACTTAGCTAGTGTTCAAAGTGGGGGTTTAAACTTAAGTAAGTTAGGTTATCCACTAGACATAGCGAGTGTTTAACGAAAGAGAGATAACTTATATTTGTACGGATATCCTTGCGACTTAGCTAGTGTTCAAAGCAAGATAGAAAACTTATGTTAGTTAAGGCAGAAACCGGATATATCGAGTGTTTAATGACAAGGAGATAACTTCTGTTAGTAGAGCTATCCGTAAGACTTAACTATTGTTAAAAATGAGGGCGAACAATTATGTTAGTTAATGTACCCTCCAGACTTAGCGAGTGCTTTAGGGAGGGAGATATCTTATGTTACTAAGGATATCTTTGCGACTTCGCTAGTATTCAGAGCTTGTTAGGCCATCTACAAAACACATTGAGTGTTCAAGGAGAGAGAGAGATAACTAATGTTAGTATGGCTATCCGTAAGACTTAGCTAATGTTCAAAGCGAGAAAGAAAACTTATGTTAATAAGGCCATCAACTCGACATAGCGAGAGTTTAAGTAGAGGGAGATTACTTATGTTAGTAGGGCTATCCGTAAGACTTAGCTACTGTTCAAAATGAAGGTGAAAACTTATGTTAGTAAGGCCATCTACTAGGCATAGCGAGTGTTCAAGAAAAGGGGGATAACTTATGTTAGTAAGGCTATCCTTAAAACTTGTGTTAGTTAGGCCCTCTAGAAGACAGATCGAGTGTTCAAAGTGAAGGAGATAACTTATGTTTGAAAAGCTTTTCTTCAGATTTATCAAGTATGTAAAGTGAGGGAGAAAACTTATGTAAGTTGAGCCATCTACCTCACATAGCAAGTTTTCGATGAGTGGGAGATAACTTATGTTTGTTAGGCTATCTGTAAAACATAGTTAGTGGTCAAAGCAAGGTGGAAAGTTCATGTTAGTTAGGCCAGCCACCAGATATAGAGTGTTCAAGGAGTGGGAGATAACTTATGTTAATAAGGCTATCCGTAGGAGTTAGCTAGTGTTCAAAGCGAGGGAAAAACTTGTGTTAGTTGGGGCATACACCAAACTTAGCGAGTATTCAAGGAATGGGTGTTAACTTATGTTTGTAAGACTATCTGTAAAACTTTGCTAGTGTTCAAAGCGAGGGAAAAAACCTGTGTTAGTTAAGCCATCTACCAGACTCAGCGAGTGTTTAAGGAAAGGGAGTTGACTTATGTTAGTAAGTCTATCCTAGAGACTTCACTGGTGTTCAAATTGAAGGAGGAAACTTATGTAAGTTAGGCCATCGACAAGACATATCGAGTGTTCAAGGAGAAGGAAATAAGTATGTTAGTAAGGCTATCCGTCAGACTTAGCAAATGTCAGTTAGGCGATCTGCAAACCTAGCTCGTGTTCAAAGAGTAGGAGAAAACGTATGTTAGTTAATACTTAGCTCTTATTTAGAGAGGTGAATAAAACGTATATATAGTATGAATATATTATATATCAATATGCCAATAAGCTACATAGTAGCGCCCATATTTCATCTCCCCAAGAAGTCATCAGGCTAAATGATCGAATTTTAGTTAGATGACATATGAACATCTATATGTAGCTTACTTGACATAGATATATTTTCATACTAATACTAAGCTCTACCCGTGTATTTAGCACTGTTGAAATAAATACTTTGTATTCATACACAATAAATTATATCACTATATATCGTTATGTGTATATACATGAAATATTAATCTGTATGTCTGTCTCTCTCTCTCTCTCTCTCTCTCTATATATATATATATATATATATATATATATAGTATATATATATATATATATATATATATATATATATATATATATATGTATATATATATATGGGTGTATGTGTGTATAAGTAATTTTTAAGTTAAAGAAGAAAAATATTTCTAAGATATTCGCAAAAGCTAAAATTAAGTTTAAATTTATTTTTCAAGGATGTAGATATTATGAATCTATCAAGATATATTTAAATACTGCAGATAAAAATAAGCTCAATGGTTAACAAGTTATGTCAAACAGAGCTTTCATATAAAAATTCGGTAGATGATAAAATAATATATAATTTCCGTATTGTTTTTTCTCGAACTGTTTTCTAACATATCTTATGGATCTTATCTGAATTGTAATTAATAAAGTCTATATCCCGATTATTTTGTATATTTGTGATTATAAAATGTTTGCGAAACGACGGTACATAAAAATAACTATTGTTGAGGGTCTATTTCCGGAGCTTGTATTATAATATTTAAAAAATGAATTTAAATGTTTATTAATCATGTCATTAATTATATAATCTGCCGAATTATGATATATATATATATATATATATATATATTATTTCACATATGTTCATAAAATGTGATAACGAGATATAATATTTTATGTATCAATTTTAAGTATTTACTTCAACAGTGCTCAATACGTGAGTAAAGCTAGATAGTAAATTATGAAAAGTTTGCCATGAATATATTTTCATAAGTTCTTACACACACACACACACATATATATATATATATATATATATATATATATATATATATATATATATATATATATATAGGCAGCATCTTCTCTTGTAGGCAAGTATTATTTAGTATAACGGACAACTTATGTCTGGATATCCTTTGGTAGATCCGTCCAATAGTCCAAATCAGAATCTTGCAGATAATAATCATGAAAGATCATCTTAACTATCTCAATATCGACTCGGAAAAAATAGGTACAAAACTCAAACACTACCTTACCCCAGAAAAGCTCCAGGAAGTTGAATTCCGTCTCTCATAAAGAAAGGTAGATAACTGTAAAACTTAGCTAGTGTTCTAAGCGAAATATAGACTTATGTTAGTTAGGCCATCCCCCAGACTAAGCAGGTGGTCAGGTAAAGGGAGATAACATATCTTAGTAAGACTATCCGTAAGACTTAGGTAGTGTTGAAAGCGAGGGTTAAAACTTATGTTAGTTTGGCCATCCACCAGACATAGCGAGTGTTAAAAGAGATTGAGATAACTTATGTTTGTAAAGCTATCCGTAAAACTCTGCTAGTGTTCAAAACGAGGTAGAAACTGATGTTGTTCAGGCCATTTACTAGACATAGCTTGCGTTAAAGGAGAGGGAGATAACTTATGTTAGTAAGGCTATCTGTAAGACTTAGCTAGTGTTCAAAGCGAGGAGAAACTTATGTTAGTTAGGCCATCTACTAGGTTTAGCGAGTGTTCAAGGAAAGGGAGATAACTTATGTTAGTAAAGCCATCCTTTAGACTTCGCTCGTGTTCAAAGCAAAGGAAAAAACTTATGTTAGTTAGGCCATCCAGCAGACATAGAGAGTGTTCAAGGAAAGGGGGATAACTTATGTTAGTAAGACTTTCCGTAAGACTTAGCTAAAAAAGATGCACAACATTAACTTAACCACCCAAAAAAAAACTAAACATCATTTACATATTTTCCCTACTACTCCCAAATCAGAAAGATAAATTCATTTACCTTTTTGACTGTGAAATAACTCAACCACAAAAAGATGTTCTAAACCTACGACCTAACTGCCATTTATTTCAAATATACAAAAACTTACACAAAAAACAGAAATTGAATGACTATATCAAAATATACTAAAACTTGAGGATGATAATAAACTTAATATAAAACCCGAACTCCGTGATTTACAGAAAGCTGAAGCTACTAATAATAGATATAATATAAAACCTAGTACATCTTTATTAACAAAACATTTAAAACTCGCCGCTCACCAAATGCGAAATCATCCTGACATCATTATAAAAAAGCCGATAAAAGTAATATGTGTGACATACTTAATAAATCTGACTACTACGCAAAACTATAAAGCATTCTCAAAGATAGTAACAAATTCCAAAAAATAAACCATAATCTGACCACTCTCCTCAAAACTAAAATTAATAAATTAATTACGGCTAACAATGCCGTTGGTGAGAATGAAAAACTACTTGAAATTATAGGTGACTTCAAACACGGATATATTTACGAAACAGTAAAAACGCATAAGCTGAACTTTCCACTGCGTCCAATTATCTCTCAAATACCTACACCCACTTACAAATTATCAAAAACAATCAACAATTTAATATCCCCATACATTCCCAACAAATACAGTATTAAATCCACAAATCAATTAATGCAAACTCTAAGAAGTAAAAAACACGAACATGGCGTTATTGCCTCCCTAGATTCAGAAAACCTCTTTACTAAGTTACCTGTTGAAGAAACTATTATTATAATCATTAACAATATTTATAACAATTCTAATAACCGCCCCTGAAAATAAACCCTAACACCTTACGTAAAATTCTGTTAGCTTGCGCGATTGAAGTCTCTTTTTACGATCATCGCGGCAACATTTATATCCAAAAAGATGGCGTCGTTATGGGGTCTGTGCTTAGTCCAACCTTCAGCAATTACTACATGTCCAACTTAGAAACAAAAGTACTTAATATTATCAATACACCAACAATATATTTACGATACGTAGATGACATCTTGATTCTTAAAATACTATAAATGAAATTAATATATTAAAAACACGTTCCAACATAACTCCGTTCTTGATTTCACTTACGAATTAAACATTTTTTTTTTTAAATCAACTTTTAGACGTTTTAATAGACACTAATCACAATGAATTCTCTACATCTACCTATCAAAACCCCTCTAACAAACACTCATGCATCCCCCTCGATTAGAGTTTTTGGTAAGACAAATATTGTTTATGCGTTTAAATGTCCTCTGAGAGACTGTGTCTCCGACAACCAAGAAAAAACATATACATAGGCTTGACTACGACGACCTTGTCTAGGAGATTGACGATGCATTTGTGTGATACTAGCACCATAGCCCAACACTTGACTAACAACCACTCCTGCCCCCGATCAGAATTCAGAAAACTCTTAGTAGAAAATACCAGAATCGTATAGTACTAACAAACTAAAACTCTATATATTAGAAACCCTATATATAAAAGCCAAAAAGACCGTAATTAACAGAATTAACTTTAATACCAGTATATACTAAAATGTATTTAATGCTTACTATAGTTTCGTACTTATTACATAATTCCCGCCAAAACCATATATAATACTAACACATGGTCTGTACCTGACTATGCTCATTCCCCTGAAGATGGATACGTATGGGTCTAAAAGCACTGTGGACACAAATCAAAACTATGGAAGAGTCATCGGCCAATTCCCCCCCCCCCTCCCGAAATTAAGATTCTGATTCGGACTATTGAAACGATCTACCAAAGGATATCCAGACATAAGTTGTCTGTTATATTGAACAATATATATATATATATATATATATATATATATATATATATATATATATATATATTACTACTGATCGACTTTACAACCGTAACGAATGTTCCACTACCCTCTCATTTTTCCTCACTCGCATTACTCAGTAGCCGTTATAGCGCACAGCTTCTGAGTCCAGTTGTATATTGATGTTTGAATTTATTTTCTGCTAAATACTTCACAGATTCATGCCTTAAGTAAATTTACATTATCTACTTGTAAGCATGCCAAGGTTTCAACTCATAATCTGAGAAAACGAAAATAAGAGACAATGCATTTGCGCTCGATAGAACTTTTATTTTCTAATATGCTTGTAAAATATCAGGGTTAAATTCTAATTTCAGTATTACGTTACAGAAAAATAGTAAAATAAAATTATATGTGAAGTAATTAAGGGAAAATAGTAATAAAATCTGATTATAAAAATCAAGAAAATGGTGATGTTTTTATAACATTTAGACTATTATGATATCATTACAGAATCTAATATTGCTAAGTTAACATTGGCTGACTGAGGTCAAATCGCTTTACGACCAGTTGGTCATAACAAATTGCAGTCGTAAGTCGACGACTACCTCAACATTGTGTTCAAATCGGAGTATTAAATAAAATAGATGATCTAAAATAAAAAGAATAACTAAATTATTATTGCAAAATATTTGCCGGTAATGTTCATAAATTTTACAGTCTCCGTGTTACGATCCCCAGTTGTGCATCCTATCCACCGTTATAATTTCAAGATCAAAATGGCCCTTATGGGGAACACACACACACACACTCACACACACACACACACACATATATATATATATATATATATATATATATATATATATATATATATATATATATATATATATATATATATAAATGAAAAAGTGGGGGTAAAAAAGTATGTAACATGCAGAATGAAGTAATGTAAAATGAAAAAAGGAAAGCAAAAAACTATGTGATTTATGTAGTCACTAACGTTTCGTTTTTATTGAAAGACTTCTTCAGGATGGAGAAAGCAATGTAGAAAAATCATACAGAATATTAATTTTAATTTGTCAGAAAGTCTCCAGACTTCGGTATGGTTCTTGACGACAACAAGGAGAGAATGGAAAACATGATTTGTTGTGGCGTTATCAGAAGTGGTCTGTCTCTTTCAAAGGACGCGAAATAAGTGCTTTTGTTTTTCAGCAGGTGTGCAGATGATAGCAAATATTTTTGAATATAGTCGTAGAAAATATGATGGGGTTGTTTTAAAAATTAGAAGGTACTGACGGGTATGATTTTCTCTTCAATGCATCAGCAAAAAATGTCTCCTGATGTTGTGGAAATTGGCTGCGATTATAGTGTGTTTGTATTTCCACAGATATTGCTGGAACGTTTGACTCTCCATTTCGACAGAATAGATAAATGTGGGGATAAAATTATCCGACATAATGTAAAATGAAAGAAAGAAAGTCAGAAAGTATGTGAGATATATATATATATATATATATATATATATATATATATATATATATATATATATATATATTTGAAGCTCCTCGTTAAAAAGTAGAGCACTGTAAATGGTAGTAATAACACAGCGTGACGTCACTTGCTTTATATGCATCATTCCTTCATTTATAGAAGTTGAATGTATGTACGTCTCGCCGCCTTTAAAAGTGTTAAAATTATCATTGTTTATAAGCTGTTCAGTACTGGCCTATCGGTTAGAGACGTTGGATTTGGGTTGAAAAATACTTGTAATCCAGGGTTTCAAATCGTGTGACCGGTGGTGAATAGTCGTACTTCTATGCTCATGAGTCTTGATTGAAAATAGATGATATATATATATATATATATATATATATATATATATATATATATATATATATATATATATATATATATATATATATATATAGCTCTACTTACTGTTGAAGTAAATACTGGAAATTGACACAAAAAGTATATCTCCCTATAAAATTTATGTGGATACATGTTATATATATATATATATATATATATATATATATATATATATATATATATATATATATATATATATACTGTAGAGAGCATATATGTATAAGTTGCAAGAAGATCGGCGAAAGTAGTGGGTGAGAACAAGGGTTCCAGAAATACAACTCTGTCTGAAAAATTCGTGAAAAATTAGTTATTATGTTAAAATAGACATAAAGGGTGTATAATTTGATGTGTGTATTATATTTGTGTGTGAGAGGGAGAGGGAGATTAGAACATTATTGATGGAATGAAGCTTTATATGCATATGTACACATATCTATAAGAATATATACATATATATATATATATATATATATATATATATATATATATATATATATATATATATATTTAATGGTAGAAAAATATGTGTGTGTAAAACTTGTACATTTCAATACAGTATTACTCCTCGGTGTAAAACGACCGTAAGCATTCTGGAGTTTGGTCAATGAAAAAATAAATATAAGTTTTTCTTGAAGTAATGTGTCCTTAAAATTGAAATATGAAAATGTAATTATATATTTTTTAGGCGCTGGTTCATCGTGTTGCCGGGAGATGTACCTAATGTCTCTTGCATGATCTGATCTAAACTGATTTACTTCCTCTCACTAAGAATTATAACGTGACCAATAATACTGCCATCTTTACTCATAGAGAGACAGGAAATTATTGGAAAGAGATTGCGAAGGGGGATATTTTTCTTCTCAGATGTTTTTACCAAGTTAGTAGTTGAGATATTTTGTACTATATGAACATGTAAACTGGAACACTACCCTCTGTTTTCACATAAGGATGGCATCAGTTTTTAACACTCCGACGTACATGCAATACAAATGTTTTACAATGACTTAAACCGAGATACACGATACATTCTATTTGTGTGGCTTTCTTGTACGCTAATAATACTAAGTTGGTGTGTTAAAATATCGTACCGGTCCTTGTGTGTTCACTTACGCACCGATTCCGCTGTGAAAGATGTGGCCCTATAAGTCTCCCCAAAATACGAATAAAATTGCCATTTATGGTTATTGAATCGTATTGAATAGTCAATAGGGTCGATATACAGAAGAAAAACGGAAAAGTAAACAAAGCACTCACCTGCATCACAAGTTAAGCTGCATGGGCTAATCACATTTGCTCGCCATGAATATAAAAGTGACTTTCCGACTGTTGTCACCGCGTTGTAATCGGGTGAAGATGTGTCTGGAAGAAAAAACTGGATATTTCAGCAAAATCAATGCGAAATTTTAAAAACATACAAAAATGGCTTTTTGATCAATATTGAAACAAAATACAAAAATATGTGAATTCTAACAAAATACAAGAATAAGCAAAATTTTAAAAACATACAAAAATGGGTTTCTGATCAATATTGAAACAAAATACAAAAATATGTGAATTCTAACAAAATACAAGAATAAGCAAAATTTTAAAAACATACAAAAATGGGTTTGTTATCAATATTGAAACAAAATACAAAAATATGTGAATTCTAACAAAATACAAGAATAAGCAAAATTTTAAAAACATACAAAAATGGGTTTCTGATCAATATTGAAACAAAATACAAAATTATGTGAATTCTAACAAAATACAAGAATAAGCAAATTTTTAAAAACATACAAAAATGGGTTTCTGATTAATATTGAAACAAAATACAAAAATATGTGAATTCTAACAAAATACAAGAATAAGCAAAATTTTAAAAACATTTAAAAACACGCAAAATGCTAACAAAATATAAAAGTATGCTAAATGTCAACTTGTATTTTTAATCCCAATCACAATTATATATTAACGGCGCTCAGTCACGTACAGACGGAAGTGACATCATAGCACCATGTGTTACACCAACAAGAGGCTGAACAGACGTCGATTAACTTTTAAAACATATTTGTACCGATTCTTTGATACAACAGGGTCGCATGCGAAAATTCATCTTGTATTTTGATTTCGGAAATCAACTGAACCATAATATTTGAAGTTTGCATTATTTTTTCTTGCAATTTGATCTACAGTCGATAAACCAGAGTAAATGTTTACTTTATTTTAAAAGATTTGAACAGAAATAGCATGCATAACCGCGTGTGTCATATGCTACATAGATACTGATTCGGGTTTGCTAATGTAATTTCATAGTAAACACCCTTTTATTGCATTTTCATTTCAATTTCTTTGGAGTATTTGAGAAAATCATGTAAGAGGATATAAAATACCTACGAAATATTCCGCTTTCAACATGTTTATACTTCCAATTTGACTAATATTTGCGGCATAATTAGTACACCAGTTAAGGACGATTACTTAAATTTCCATTTACTTGAAGTTATTTTAATGATTATAAAATTATACCAACATAAATACTTTATTTAAAAAGTTCATCTTAGATATAAAGTACAACTGCTACCTCACTTTTAAATTACAAATAATTCCGAAATCTTAACCACAAGTATAAAACACCAAACTCAACGCTTATTGAAGGTTCAGAATGTTTGCACATTTAAGTTGAGGAGGTACAAGTGCAGTAAATTCATCGGATCACATTCCGTGTAAGTACTCGTAAAAAGGTCTAGGGATAAAACACTGCGACGATGCGAGAGAGGATAGAGTATGGCAGGCAGTGCGAAACATATTACGTTAACGATTCTTTTGTAAACCCTGATCAAGAAGGAAGGGATAGTGGTTCGTGCACCAGCAACAATATTCAGAATAATTTAATACTAACAAATATATGCGTATTTCTTGTGCATGTGTTTTATAGTTATTTTATAATTGAACATTTCCGTCGACGCAATGTATGTTGGTCACGATTCTGTTTGAATTGGCATTTATGTCATTAAACGCGCGAAGTGCATGTACGAGTCTTCTTATATGGGTGTCCGTTCGTTATTTATCGGCGCAAAACATACTGAATAAAATTACACCGGAAATTATCATGACCAATCGTGAACACTTATAGACAGTAGAATTATCGTACATTATATATGTACACTATACATTAAATAGGATTAATCTCTCGTTGATTTACTGAGGTATTGACAACAGGCGTGTGGGCTAAGACGTTGGAATTTGGGGCTGAAATATAACTCGAGTCTGACGACCGATCTGAATAATTCTTCTTTACACTAACGATTCCGGTAAGGATGAAACGTATGTAGATAAAAACAATATATATATATATATATATATATATATATATATATATATATATATATATATATATATATAAATAAATAATTCCAACTTTCACAAATGCGTTCTCGTTAATAGTATTAGAGTGAGATATATTTTATGAGCGCTGGATGAACGTACAACAGTATACGGTCAGTAACTGTACAAACCCGGCGTTGCCCAACAGTCTCTATACATTTTTATCACTAATTACCCCTCCCACGTTTCTTATTTTACTCTTCAGTTAGTGCAAGAAAATATTTTCATTTTTGGAAAGATAATTAAATGAAAGAATATACGTTATCTAGTAAAAATAGATCGGACGTCTTTAAATTTCATAAATACTTTTTTTATTTATGATGCATTCTTTTTATAAAATTTCGAAAATCAAACTTAATTACTACGGTATTATTTTTCATAGGCATAAATTAGTATGGTATTATTTTTCATAGACATGAATTACTATGGTATTATTTTTCATAGACATAAATTACTATGGTATTATTTTTCATAGACATAAATTACTATGGTATTATTTTTCATAGACATAAATTACTATGGTATTATTTTTCATAGACATAAATTACTATGGTATTATTTTTCATAGACATAAATTACTATGGTATTATTTTTCATAGACATAAATTACTATGGTATTATTTTTCATAGACATAAATTACTATGGTATTATTTTTCATAGACATAAATTACTATGGTATTATTTTTCATAGACATAAATTACTATGGTATTATTTTTCATAGACATAAATTACTATGGTATTATTTTTCATAGACATAAATTACTATGGTATTATTTTTCATAGACATAAATTACTATGGTATTATTTTTCATAGACATAAATTACTATGGTATTATTTTTCATAGACATAAATTACTATGGTATTATTTTTCATAGACATAAATTACTATGGTATTATTTTTCATAGACATAAATTACTATGGTATTATTTTTCATAGACATAAATTACTATGGTATTATTTTTCATAGACATAAATTACTATGGTATTATTTTTCATAGACATAAATTACTATGGTATTATTTTTCATAGACATAAATTACTACTTCATAGACATAAAGAGTGAATGTGTACCTCGTCACGAATACAGAGAGCAGAAACCCGGCTTGTGCTGTCGGTCTGATATGCGATATATCAAGGCATTTTTATTTACGAAAATGCATTCTCATTGACTGAATTTTATATTTAAATTATTTTTGTACATAAGTTTAATTTTAATTTTGTGTTATTTTATACGATTGCATTTTTATATCAATAATCATTTAATTAATGGAAAAGAAAAATAATAATTCGTCGTTTAATTAACAAAGTTACGTTGTCGCGAGAAATAACGACACACAGAATATTCTCTTAATTCAAAAAACAGAACATAACTCAGTCGTGACTGCGTAAGAATTGGGCTGTTTTATCTGTGGTTTACGTCTCCATATTGCATGCAGCATTCTTGAAATAATGCCATGGAAACGTTGATTACTAAAAAACTATTTATTTGAATAGGCTGAAATTCTGCATGCTAGTTTTTGTTCTCAAAGAGCACCAGACCCATACATGAAATTTGGAAAATCCGGAGTTAAAATTCCGTCAAAATTTCCATTATGACCGAAAGTATTAAAAGGTCAATGCCATATAATGAAGTCCCACATCATATATAGCATTGACTTTTAATACTTTCGGTCATAATGGTAATCTTGACGGAATTTCTACTCCGGACTCACCAAAAGTGTTACTTTCATTTTTTTCCGGTACCTTGACCTTGATCTTTGTCTAAATATCCTAAAATTAAAGTAGTTGTCTGAAAGTAGACCATCAATGATGTATTGACTAAGTTTGATGACGATTGGTCAAGAGATGTGAACTCTGCGCTGTACACAAACCAACAAGAATACTAACAAACTCGACTGAACAGATAACCTCTGCCTCGACGGGGGTAAATAAAACCGATTTTTATAAATAAATATTTCAAGACTGGTTTTCGCGAACAATTTTCTAAGTGTATAAGCGTGCAATACTTACTTATCCTGTTTGTATATCGTTTATCGTGAATATGATACTCATCCAATTCGTCTTTTATTCGCGTAATAGCTGAAAGAAATATCGGAAAGCCTTTCTTTTGGATCTGAAAACTTCTCTCGGTCTGGTTTTTCTCGGCGCCAATCGTTTCCTCATCAACATCGACGGCGCTCACTTTTCGTTGCCGGTTTACGATGCCAACCTCCCTCACATCCTCATCCTCGCTCCTCGACCTATCACCAGACCGACTGGATCTCCCGCCTTCATTACTCCGTCCGGGTGACATCGATGGCGCAATGATCCTCACAAATATATGTTTACGACTTTCTCGCTTATTTGACGTAGAATCACGCGGCGTCGTTAGCGAAGGCCACTGGAAATGCGGTTTCCGTGTGATTAAATCATCATGGTTCTCGTTCAATTTCCTGTAATAATCAGCCGACTCTTGTCTCAAAAGCGAGTGACCACTTTGTACATTCCGGCCCGTTTGTTCTTTTCGGTGAGGCCCGGCTACTGCTTGAGATTCCACCTTTCTCTTAGGAGGTTCTATCGCCGGGGAAGGCAATTGTCGGCTTGATGGGTTTGAGATATGCCGCGCGTCCTTTTTTTCGAAAGAACGCTGGTAGAGTTCGCGGGCTTCGGAGGGGTATAATAACGGTGGAGGTGGTACCTCGTGCATCGGAATTGGTGACTGGTGTGTTGTCGGGGTCTGCTCAGTAGATGAAAGCAATGTGTTGCGTAAACTTGATGGAATGTGTCCAAATAATACTTGGCTATAAAGAAGAGTTTGCCAGGCGTAGGTGGGATCGGAACTTTCTGATGTTTCCAAGTCTTCATATTCGTGCTCTTCTTGCTTTTGATGGAATGTCGTGTTCTTTGCCGGTAGGATGTATTCGAATTTCAACCGGATTATAGTGTTTTTCTCAGGAGTTAAACTCTGAAAAAAAAAAACAAAGAAAAATGTGAATCCAGTAATAATGCAATTTCAATATACCTCTCTCAGTTATATCAATAATAAATACGGTTTATCTAAACACTTCCGAATTAAAATAATACAACTTACACACAAAACGTTCTTAACATGTTTTCAAATAGAACTTTATAAGAATAATATAAACATATGTTATCTTAAATATTAAAATAAACGTATATCATAAACTTGTATCTGAAATGATATTGAGGCGCTGCGTGTGTGATATCTTGTCTTGATTCAATTATATTGCGATTTTGAGAAGTTAATTTTTATGTTATACATATATACATATATTATCCGTATTACGTGATAATTTTGTATTGGCGTAAGAATAGAGTGAAAGCGTGCGGAGTCAAATAGGGCTCTGTGAACTGGGTGCGCGCCTTATGAGCGTCTGAAGTTATCACTTCCCTACACTGATGAGAGTAAACAGCTCGAAACGACGTCATCTGTAGGTAAATATAATTTAATAATCATTTATAAATATTATTATTAAAGCCGCTTTAAGAAAATTAAAGTTGAGAACTGTTAACAGATATTTAAAATAGACAATCACTTAGCTACAAAGCAAGACCCCGAGTAAGTTCGTTGAGTTCTCTAGTCTGTCTTGATGTTTACGCTGTAGTCGGCATAAATATAACTTAAATTTTCCGTATAAAGTGATAATATCCTATGGCCGTGAGGATAGAGCGGAAGCATGCGGAGTCAAATGTGGCTCTGTGAACTTAGTTTGCGCCTTATGAGCATCTGAAATTATCACTTCTCTACACTGATGAGAGTAAAAAACTCGAAACGACGTCGTCTGTCGGTAAATATAATTTAATATTCATTTCCCTGGAGCCATCTGTTTTAGATATAATAGTGTAATCTTTCATTTATTGCTCCGGGATATTAAAAAAAACAAAGCAGAAGTTAAATAGCATATGTAACATTTTACCTCTCTCTCACTCTCTCTCTCTCTCTCTCTCTCTCTCTCTCTCTCTGTTTCTCTCTCTCTCTCGGTTTCTCTCTCTATCTGTCTTTTTCTCTCTCTAACTGTATCTTTATCTTCCTTTTTTTCCCTTTTAATACTGCAATGTTAGTAAATAGGCCTTCACAGAACTGCCAAAAGTTCTGTTAAAATCAAAGTATACAGCCAACAAATGTTGATAATGATTATTTATCCCGAACAATGCTGAGTAGAAAAATAGTCCTGGATTATTCCTAATTTCTCCCTCTTCCACTATTTCAGAATATGATGACGATAAATGATGTTTAGTCTGAAGAGATGTAATATATACCAGTTACCAACAGTAATATTGTAATCTTACAAATTTTGATCCCATACAACACCAAGTAGATCAAATGGTCCAGTCAATACCTAAATTCTTGCCCACTCTATTTTAACATATTAAGAAAATACGTAATGTTGATAAAGTCAATAGTCTTAAAAGTGTTTTTCAGAGGTAACCTAATCTGAAGAAGCACTTAAAAAGCGTTGTGTAAAGATGACATAAACTGCACAAGCCCCCGAAAAGCGCTTTCCATGGGTGACCTAAACTGCAAAAGCCCCTAAGAAGCGTTACTGCAAATTCTCGAAAATTAAATGCTTGAATTGAAAGAATTATTACACTCTTACTCCAGAAAAATCTTGTTTTATTATGTTGCAGTGATTTGTTACGAGTAAAATGTCTTCCCAGGTGTTTGTGTATGTTCGGCGCAACAAGAAACCTTCTTATAAACTGTATGAACACCAAAAACTAATTTCTTCAAACAAGAGAAAAGTTCTACTAGCCAAATGCACTACTAACGAAAACACAACTTACTGAAAACCTTATCCGTATATAAGTAAAAAGAACACCCCGTCATATGAAAAATACAAGACCTATCCACCCGTTCCAATTATACCTCCTTTATTATCACAATTAATCATTTATATACCTACCCCTTTCTTTCCCCAACTAGCAACCCAAATATAACCCTACACTGGTACACCCATATTATCTATCTACAGGAAATAATATAAATTAATAGATACCTCATCATATTAATTTGTTGTAAAGATTATAAATATATTAAAATTTTGACTATTTAGAAAACCTAGAAATGTAACGGTATTTTCTAAACAGTAAAGATCGATCAATGTCGATGAAACCATGGTTTCTCTCTGGAAAATAGAAGCTATAGTTACTAAATGAGTAAGTTGTAGTTTAGCTCTCACATTCTTACAATGAGCACTTTATTGATTTCTTTTCAACCAACCACAACGCACTACATATATATACATATATATATATATATATATATATAATTATATTTTTCCCTTAAAACTTTGCCGATTATCGAATTCATATTTCCGCTAACCACTTACAGCACTCCCTAATGCGTGTTTACGAATATATGCTTATAGTTTTCATTACAAATCGTATTACATTTTTACGACCTATTTGATTCTCCCAAATACATCTTCCACAAAATGGTAGCAATTCGTTTCATATACTAGTTATTTTCATTTCTCACGCAACTCTTAAACACCGGGTCCTTTCTTTACGTAAAGGAAATTAATTTAAAATACCCAAATTATTTAATTTAATCCCCATGTTCTTTACATAATAGTCAGTCTTCTAAAAACAAAACAATAATCACTCCCTTCGTAAGAATAAAGTAATAGTGGAATTCCGAGTTCGAGCGTTAGAAATTACTTTTTCTTGTGGTTTCTATACTTATTCTTGTTAATTTACTTAATAGGGAACATATGATCAGTTTCAAATGACAAAATCTACTGCATTCTTTAACACGTAAGTAAGTTTGTTGCTTTAAAACAAATTCCCTTCTTCCATAAATTACTTACTAAATTTATTTTAACTTCAAGTATATTGACATTAGCATATTGATTCATGTCATAAGTGTTTTTCTATCAGATTTCATATGTAACAGTCAATTTAATTTAACCGGCATGACTTTCCATGCTCGCCACTGCTCGCTTTAAACTGCTCTCGATTATACTTTTACCATTTTTACTGTTTTTCGTCATCGTTTCTGTCCTCGGTCACCGAAGTAGTAATTATCCAACACATAGAAAACATGTCTTCTTCGACCTTATTTCGCTATTGATTTTCGCTTTTCTTAAAACCCACCTCTTTTCTAATTGCCTCCGTCTAGAAGTAATTCTCCTTACCTGACAGAGCACAGAACAGATGACATGTAAAATTGCAACAGAGTGCAAATAAGTCACAGTTCAGTTGTATGATTATTTGTTTACCAGCAGGACCCCTGTTTCGGCGTTGCCCAGGTGAATAGAAAAGAATGATTTAACTTTGTTAAAAATAACTATAAAATGTTATTAAATAGTAACAGTTTGTAACCAAACAGATCACAGATGAATATGTGAAGAAGAAAAAAGTTAACGATTATCCCATGGTCATTTGATTTAACACAATTGTTGTCCGTAATGGATATGATTTAATACATAAGTTTTCTATTGCTTCGTTGCGATTTCTTTGTTGCTTTGTTGCTGTCACCCTGGACCGAACACTAACCCTAAGTCTGTGTGGCTGATAAACAAACTTCAATAAATATCAAAATAGTAAATTCGGTAAAAAAAAAACATTTCAATCTGTGATCTATTTGCTTTTGTTTTTTTTTTATTTTGTTTTTTTTTTGTACAAAACATACTGTACCCAAAACGTAAAATTAAATCTAAGCCCGTATGGTAACAAGAAACTACCTCCAATCAAATTAGACAAAAAAATCGCAATAAGTCAAAAGACAACTAATTTGATAAATATTCAGTATTACACACACAAAAATGCTTTATAAATACACTTGGGATATTCGTCAAAAATATTTTTTTTCTTTATATTTGTGACCTATTTGCTTTAAACTATTAATATTTCAAAGATTTTATGACCCCTATATCTGGTGACGGTGGAAGTCTAATTTTTGTTTCAATATTTTTGGATGATGTTTCTTTGTCAGACGGACATAGTGTTATGTTTCAGATACAATCTGTTGTTTAAGATTCAAAATAAGAAAAAACAAACGCAAATGGGTAACAAATGGAGCGTTTTTGATTTTTCCGAATTTGTTATTGTCTCTTTTATTGGAGTTTGTTTAAGGTCACAGGGACATAGGATAATCGGTAAGTCCAGGACAACATTTTTTTACATATCCATTATTGTCATATTTACGTTAAAACTATAAATATTTAATAGAATTTATGAGCATTATTTCTGGCCGTGGGTATTTAAAAAAAAAACAATTTAAATCCTTTTTTAATCACCTACAGAACTTATAGTCTATTTTTTAACGATTTATTTTAAGTGATAAGCTAATATTTATTTTTTATAGTTAAATCCTACGGGCAACACACATATATGATTATCTGCAATATATATTTATAAGGGTGCAGAATTACCTGATATATTGCTATATTTTTCTGTGTTTGTGTACATCGATAGAATATTTGCTTAATAATATTTAAAACCTGTTTGCCTGAAGTGTCAGCAAAGAAGTCGCTTAGGAAGACCTTCACATTTAGACATTTTTTTTAGGTAAACATAAGGATCCACACCGAATGCAAAATCGCTAGTTTGCAAAGATATTGGAAGTTCGCATAATAAATACCGTTCATTAACAGTTATTAGAATAAATAAGAGAAATGTAATAAATTTGCTCCTTTACCTTCCTTCATGAATTCGCGCAACCTTAATTTTTGTTCATGTTATTTGCCAGCAGACATGCCTGAAAAACGGCTTCTTGGCCTTTTGGTCAAGATAAAAGCCTAGTATCTGTTCCGATGGATACTACACCCTATAGACCGGTATCGTCTTTGCCTTCGGTGCTTGATGACGCCGTTCTATCGGTCTGTCCTGTGCAGTTCAAGGAGGTCCACCCCCACCCCCAGGCTTTGCCTCCCCTCTTTTGGGAGGAGCAAGTTTATTGCTTACTGCGTGCTAGAGAATAGGGTATATATTTTAGGCAGCTTTTGTGGTGATGGCTTTTAAAGTGGAGGTATTGTTGGGTGTCCGTGGGTTTGTGGTAGATGTCTGTGATAATATGATTGTTCTTAATTTTAACTAGTATATCTAGGAAGGGTAGCTCTGTGTGATTGTGTTCTAGTGTGAAATTGATTTAGTGGTGTAGATTTTGTAGTGTGTTGTGTAATTCGTTGATGTCTCCCCATGTGGGATCCCAAAGAATGAAACAGTCATCCAGATATCTTTTCCAAGATTTTATAAATAGGGATTTTGTATTTGTTCCATAAATTGATTCTATCTTTGTGTATAATGTTATTTGCCAGCAGACATGCCTGAAAAACGGCTTCTTGGCCTTTTGGTCAAGATAAAAGCGTAGTATCTGTTCCGATGGATACTACACCCTTTAGACCGGTATCGTCTTTGCCTTCGGTGCTTGATGACGCCGTTCTATCGGTCTGTCCTTTGCAGTTCAAGGAGGTCCACCCTCCCAGGCTTTGCCTCCCCTCTTTTGGGAGGAGCAAGTTTATTGCTTACTGCCCGATGCGCCCCTATTGGGGAATGCCGACGGGGCTGCCCAGGCAATTTTGAATGGCTAGAGTGCTCACCTTCCCGGGCGCTGGCTTTTATAATCCCACTTTCCGACCTTGTGTTACATACTCCTATTGTGGGTAGATGTTGAATAAACAGCCTCCTGAAGACGGTCACGAGACCGAAAGCGCTCGAGGAATGGACTACAATACAACGTTAGGTGCCATACTCCACCAATTAACACCGGCGGAAACCCGACAAATCGCTCGCCGCGTCGAGAAATTAACCAGAAGGATAGGGAAGAAAGAAAACTCCGTGGTCTTGAACGACGCATTTATAATAAATGACTTGCTGCTGAAATATATATATATATATATATATATATATATATATATATATATATATAATTTTAGTATTTCATGTATCCACATGAAAATTTTATAAGGAGATATAATTTTTTATATATCAATTTTAAGTATTTACTTTAACAGTGCATTTTAGCCTGAAGATTCCCCCCGTGGATGAAACGCAGGAGCCTCTGTGTAGCTTGATTGCCATAAATATATTTTCATAACTTACTATATATATATATATATATATATATACATATATATGATAATTTTATTTACACAGACATGTACAAAATCTGCGACACTGGCATGTCGATGTTATCGATCAACAGTTACTATAAACTGAGATCTACTCAGGCAGAGTTAGAATCCGATCTTAACCTCAGATCATATTCTCCAAATATGATCTGAGGTTAAGATCGGATTCTAACTCTGCCTGAGTAGATCTCAGTTTATAGTAACTGTTGATCGATAACATCGACATGCCAGTGTCGCAGATTTTGTACATGTCTGTGTAAATAAAATTATCATACATAAAGCTCTATTTTGATATTGAGCACTTTTTATAAACCCGGTTAAAATTCTCTGGATTACCACCCTGTAGATATTTTTCACCTGGATTAATACCATTATTATATATATATATATATATATATATATATATATATATATATATATATAGTCATCCCCATACAGACTGTTTCGCTGTATCGCAGCTCTTAAGTGCGGCTAGATTTGCTAGTGCCCCAAGCCGGGATTGAAACTCAACCGTTAAGCTGCGCTATCATACGACACTGGGAGCCGGGAGCTCAGAATTAGTTTTACCAAATAAGCTATGCCTTAAAGCTAGTGGCAGTTAGCGATATCCTTACAAATAAGCTCTACCCAAAAAAGGAAGCTTTATATAGTTATCGTAATACAGACAGTTTTACTGTATCACAGCTCTTCAGTGCGCCTAGACCAGCTAGTGTCCTAAGCCTGGATTGAAACTCAAACGTACAGCGTTATCATACAACACTGGCTAAATGGAAGTGATCTCTACAATGTTAGCATTGTCAAGTGCCGGGAGCTCGAATTAGTCTTACCCAATGAGCTATGCTTTGAAGCTAGTGGCAGATAAAGAAATGTTTACTTCAATAACTATAACTAGTTATACTACAAGGATATTATACAACACCGATGTATTATTAAAAATATTACTAATCTCGAAGATACAAATAAATACTGCAGCTAAAATTAGGCTCAATGGTAAACACTTAAAGTCAAACAGAGCGCATATATTATAACTCAGTAGAATACAAAATGTATGACATAATTAGTATTTTTAATCCGAAAAATTCAACACCATCAATATTTATCCTTGCCTACATATATTTCAGAAATTTCCATTTAATATCACTTTCAATGCAACTGCGAAGTGTAATCATATAGATGTAGATACTTCCAATCTATACTGACCGTTATCCTGGGGTAATATGAATAGGAAAAACATATTGTATGCTTATTACGGGTGCATGGTTAAAGAAATGTGGAACTTTATATCAATTGAAGTTTAATTAAAAAATAAAAACTTTTCAAATTATAACAGACACATAATTAAATCATTTTATGTTTGGAAAATTCAAACATATACAAATTAAAATGTTATTAAAATATCAAATGACGCTTGACCCGTTATAGCAACATTGCACATTGTGCATTGTATCGCTAGAAATGAATTTATTTCTATAAATATAAAGTTACGTATGTATATATGTTTATTTATTTTTATTACAGGATTCACTCCTAAACTTATCAACTAATCATTATTAATTTTTGAACACAGCTGCTAGACGTAAAGTATTGTAATGTGGACTGTATTTAGTTTATTTGAGTTTCATGTACAATGGGAAAAATGGGGTGGAATCCTTCTGTGAGAATTCAGATACTTCCGATTATATTAAAGTTTTAGCAATAGGTATTAGACATCAATAAATAAATATTCCCCCAAATCTGAGTTTGCATTGGAGTATTTAAAAGAGGTTTAGAATACATAATATAAATACAGCAACCTATTTGAAAATTCAAATATATAATATTTGCATTGAATCAGTCAACAATTAAGCACAATTCCCTGAATTTCAATTTCTTCTTAAGACCCTTAAACTTAAAGTAATTTTTAGGAATTTTCAGGAATCAAAATCATTGAATCAATCTTAATCTGCATAAATAACAATTTTTTCGAAAAATAACTATAGATTTAACCGAAATACAATAGTGACATTCTCTTAAATCTGGGAAATAACTTTAACTAAACTTCTAAATGCATGCTTTAGAAAAATCACCGTCTACCCGCATAAACTATAAAAACCTAAAGCAACTAGGTTATGCGACTTATTATATGATATCTGATAAGAGATACGTTTATTTTATAATATCTTAGGCCAACGCGTTTGAAAGAAACTATAATTAGACATTGCTATTCATTATAAAGTGGAGGTTTTCTTTTATTATTCTAAACATTCAATCGAATTTCAGCCAGTTCGAGTGAAATTAATTTAATAGCCTCGACAGTACTTGAACATGGCCCGCGGCCTTTAAAGTCCGGACCGATAATTACTACACCATTGACACTTCTAAGAAACGGTTAGACTAAGGAAAAATAGTCTAAACCAATCTCAAGTGTTGTCCGAAGTTTTACAAACTTTAAGCTCAACACGATGTATTCCTAACCGTTATTAACCAATCAGCAAGATGGCTTTAAGTCTTCACCAGCAACCGGATGCAATCAAAGATTGAGCTCAATGTATTCATCGATGTGCAAATACATTGAAAAGAAACTCAAGACAGTTAAAGTCAACCTCTAAATCCCCAATCCATTTTGAATAGAAATTTAAGTCGAACGTAGATAGACATTTTTCACCCCTTTCCTCCTTCTAGCAACCAACCCTTATTTCTCGTTTTCGAGCCAATTTTAACTTCAAAGATCGAAGACCGAGGAGATGCCATCGAGGGGAGAAAAGTAAGGTTTTACATTGGCGGAATTAAGTGGACATACGCGACGCAGGCAATTTAAAATATGCATAGTGAAATTAGATCATTAGTTAACTACAGTTGTGACCAATCTAAAATGACACATTAAAAAATAAATCATACATAACAAAGGAAAGCTTAGACTTAGGCAGTAGTTACCATTGTGCCGTCTATGTGTGATTTTTTAGCTACTGCATATCTTTAAATTTGTTTTACTTAAGTTCACCCCAAACAAAGCACAATGTCACTGTCACTTAGAGGGCTACTGTTAATTAGGGGGGTCCTATATGGGGAGTTTCGCAGTGAGACGCTTGTTCACATTCCATTTAGATGTCTGTATGTTAGTACGGTCATGAAAACAGGAAGCAGGAAGGGAATTCCAAAGGCTAACAGTACGAGGAAAGAATCTATTAGAGTATAAAGCTCTCCGGCATTTGGGGACATTAACAGTGAAAGGGTGAGATCTTGCTGACTGTTGAGTTGATCGAGAGTATTTACGTAGAGGGACGCCAGTGCAGCATTAGGAAACTCAGCTGCAGAAGCTACAACGTGTTTGTGCAAGTTATTTTAAACTTTGATGTTTGTCTTCTTCACTTGCTTCAATACTTATAGCATACTTCTTTTTTTCTGATTTAAATAATTATTGGCCACACATCTTTGTGATAAGAGATGCATGAAATGATGTTCCCTATAACATACGAATATTACAATATATTTCAGTTGGTTAACGACATGAATAATGTATTTCTTAAACGAAAACATAAATAAGAAAATAAGAGAGTTGAAGAGAGAAAGTAAGAGCTACACATTTTCAGGGTTGTAAGAAACAAAGTGCAATATTTTGTAAGGGAGAAGAAAACAAAGTTCAATATTTTGAAGGGAGAAGAAAACAAAGTGCAATATTTTGAAGTTAGAAGAAAACAAAGTGCAACAGACTGCAATATTCTGCAGAGAGAAAGAAAAACAAGCTGCAGTATGGTGAACAAAGAGGGGAAGAGAGAAAGAAATGAACTGTAACATTTTGCAGATAGAGAGAGAAGAAAACAGACTGCATTATACTCTAAAAAGTGAAAGAGAGAGAAAGAGAGAAACAGACTGCAATATTTCGCAGAAAGAGATTGCGCGCGTGAGAGAGAGAAAAAACTGCAATATTTACAGAAAGAGAAAGGGAGAGTAAAACGAACTGCAGTATATTGCAGAGAGAGAAAGATAGAACCACACAAACATATATATATATACAAACGAACTGTAATATTTTGCAGCGAGAAATGAGAGACGAATAAACTGCAATAATTTTCAAAGAAAGAAAGAGGGAATTAAACTGTAATATTTTGCAGACAGAGAGAAATAAAAAGAAACTGCATCATTTTGTAGAGAGAAAGAGATAGAATGAGAGAGAGAAACAAGCTGCAATATTTTGCAGAGACTGAAAGAGGGAGTGAGTAACAAATTGTCATACTTTAAAGAGAGAGAAAGAAAGAAATCGCAACATTTCAGGAGAAAAACGGTGTTAAGAATATGTTCCATTGGCAAACAAATGGTTTGTTAATACGGAGATCAGCCACAGAATGATGATTTAATCAGATGCGGATATTTATGCACTGAATAGCAAGACAATCGCGACATCTCATCTGATAGGACTTGCTCCGATGTCCAAGATTCCATCCAGCTATCAATAACGGCTACGCATTAAATCTTTTAGACCTTCGTTGAAATGAAGATAGAGAAAGAGAGAGATAGATATCCTGGTTGTTTAGAATATATATACATGTTTGCTGACAAATTAATTCAGGTCGATGTGCTCAGAGATTCAAGTCAATGATCAGTTCTTGTTTAGACGTCCAGCAAATCCATAAATTACCTTGTTTTCGGATGCGTTCACTAACTCGGCATGCTGAGACGTATAATCATGGTAATTTAGAGAAACCGACAGTGCCACTACGTTTGTCGGCGTTTCTAAAAGGAGAACCGATATACTATCATTAGTTGCCGTAAGATAATCAGGATTTAGGTAAAAAATGAATGAAAATAAAACTCTAAATACAGTCTGCTTAATAGTTTTAGAAATAATAGGGAAACGTGAATAAGATATGAAAAAAATGGCGGCAGTATAAACGAACATATCTGAAACTCTAATAACATTTTGCGAGATATCGACAAAAAATATGCAATTATTTGATGACTGGCGAAAACAAATATTCCTATGTTTCTATTGTTGTAATTTTACAATTTCCAGAATTATGGAATTATCCAATTTAAATGACATTTCCAATAATTCATAATTGAATAAACGTATGTTGCTTAATCATATTTGTCTCATTAGAAACAGTGGTAAATATTAAATCTAGGGTAATAGTTTCACCTTCTTCTTTCGCTTAACATCATAAAAACGTAAGGAGTTTTATAGTGTCGGTTAGAATTAGGGTAACGGTTATTGTCTTTTTGTCTGTTTTTTTCTTGCTAATAGTCTGCGAGGTTTTAGAGGGGTCAAAGCGTTCGAGGTTGAAAGAGAATAAAAAAGGGATCCCACTTTTTTATTTTCTTTACACCTCTAACGCTTTGACCCCTCTAAAACCTCACAGAATATTAGGGAGAGAATCAATATCAAATGCAGTTAAAAAAAAGGAAGGTGTACTCCCAACCTAACGCACTAGTATGACGTAGTTAACGAGCCACGAATAAAAGCTAAGTTCTTTTTTTTGTATTTCTGAACTGTCTCTGTATTAAATAATCTATGTATTAACGCTGCAATGACTGTTTAGTGAAACAATTTTCCCCAATTTATTGCTTTCTTTGCCTGTGCACTATTCTTTATTTGTCTGTCACTTTTTCTTGCTGATATTCTGCAAGGTGATATAGAGGTTTACGCGTTCGAGGTTGAATAAGAGTAAATAGGGGGAGAGAACCACTGACAAATGTAGTTAAAAAAGAAAGGTGTGGTCCCAACCAAACGCACTAGCATGACCGCGAATGAAGACCAGAATTTCAACTAAAGCTTATGGGTGAAATTTAAAAAAACGTACGTTCTTTTTTTATTTCTGAATTGTCTCTGTCTTAAATCTTACTAATTCTAATCATGTTACTAAATTTACTTGTATTTACCTTGTGTTTATTAATTTAATTGTAGGTTTCAATTTAGTCTATTTTCTCCGTAGCCTTCATTGTATAAATAGTTAACTAGTTTTGCTCATTTGTTACTCGACTGGCTGTCAATCTCTTATCTGTACTAACTTGTGAGAGGGAAACATTTCTTCAAATTTCTGTTCCCTCTGTTAAGTGTACAGTGAATTTATATATATATATATATATATATATATATATATATATATATATATATATATATATTTATATATGTAAATAAATATTTGCATATGTGGATGGACATATTTTTACCTGCGAAGGCTCGGAAATACCCGACTAGTACACGAGCGCAGGCTATCCTTTCCTGAAGTGTTGGACTCGTAGACCTTGTCAGATCATCCATCTAAGAGAAGTAAAACTCTGATAATAAAACCTTGCTACTAACCGGTTACGTTTTGGCAGCAAACCGTTGTGGAGGGAGCCTTCTTTAGTCTTGATCGACATCCTTCCTAGAGCTGGAATCACGAACAAAGTATCAGGTTGGAAAGAAAGTAATGTCCTATTTTTACTTCATCACTTTTCAGCCTCCTAATTTGTACACAGTTCTAGATTTTTGGTGAATTGGTGTCTTAATATCTTGCTTTGCCTTTCAAATATAGAAATTAGTTGGAAAATATTAAGTTTAACGGTGTAAGCCGTCAAAAAATGGATATTAGTGAGGAACATCTGAGACATTGCATGCTCTATGAATTCAAAAATAGGAAACTCAGCTGCAGAAGCTACAAGGAATATTGGAACTGTCTATGGGATAAATGTTCTGAATGATCGAAAATATCAACGGTCGTTTGCAAAATTTTCTTCTGGAGACTTTAACCTGTCAGATCGGCGACGTTCGGGAAAGCAAAAATCAATTGATAAAGACTCCGTTAAATACTCTGTGGAGGCCAATCCAAAGTTAATCAGCAGAGAATTAGCTCAACAATTCAATACAACTCATACCGCAATTATTTCATGCCTTCACAAGTTAGGAAAAGTTTAAAAACTTGGACTCTGGGTTCCCCACGATTTGACCGACGCTCAAAGATTGACTGTTTGCACATCTTTGCTTTCCGAGAATTATCCAGAACCATTGTTGCAAAGAATTGTGACTGGAGATATAAATTGGGTTATTTACAAGAATACCCAACGCAAAAGACCGACTGAAACCAAAATCGATAGCCTGCTCCAAAACAAGTACTACACCCAAAGAAGTTTATGCTCTCTTTATGGTGGGACATGAGAAGACTGATTCATTATGAGTTACTAGAGCCTAATCAAACAATCACAGCAGTAAAATATTGTTCGCAGCTGGGTGATTTAAGAATTGCTTTATCAATAAAAACGACCAGCATTACCCAATAGGAAGGGTGTAGTGCTTCAGCATGATAATGCGAAACCTCACACAGCAAAATTCACTGTGTTTGAATTGAGAAGTTTTGCCTCATGCGCCTTATCTACCTGATATTGTTCTATCTGACTACCATCTTTTCCGGTCGTTGCACCATCACTTAAACAATAAAATGTATGAAAATTACGACCAACTGAAAAATGACCTGAATTTGTTTTTCTCTAAAAAATCAGAGAATGTTTATAAAGAAGGCATCAAGAAGCTAGTTGATCGTTGCATTGAAGTAATAGAAAACGAGGAAAATTATTGTAAAGATTAAAAATGCCCTAATGTGAATGTTTCATATGAAATAAATGTGTTGGGCAAAACCGACATTATGTTCTTCCCAACCTGATATACAGTTTGCGAACCTAGAATTGTTTAAGGAGTAGATGGGCTCTGCTTATCGCCCGGCCTTCACAATCCTTCTCTGTCTATTAGCCAGGCTTTGAGGTGCAAGCACTGGGACGCCTCTAAAGACACCTAGTGCTTGGCCTTGTTTCCTGACTAGGGAAATGAACACCGTCTCTCTTTTTCTCTATCTAGGCAACTTTGGGAAAGTTTCTTTGTCACTAAGTCCGATATGATTAGTCTGGGTCGCTCTTGTTCCGACAAGTTGAACGTACAGATTAGTCAGCTTGTCTTGCTGCTGTTTCCGACTGGTAGTTACGATCCCTAACTCTTATGGAGCGCTAAGAATGGCTGCTCCGTCAGCAGTTGCATAATATCGTGGGTAAATGTACATGCCATTTCGCGCATGGAAAGGGACCCTACAGTTATTCCAGGTGGGCTTCCCTCAGGCCATAACCCCCGAATGACCCAGTCGCAACTAATGGACTGGTTGTGTGAGCTTATTGGCGCCAGACAAGCACCCACTTTGCCCTCCCCACTCTATTTCAAAACAAACATGAATTTACAAAATAAAAAAGCCTAAACCAGACAGCCAACAAAAAACATCTTCGCCTCTGCCCTTAAGGCTCGCATTCACAAATATCCGGGGACTTAGAACCAACATTAACGACGTAGAAACTTTTCCCATGACGAACTCCTCGGATATCCTAGCCCTAAGTGACACAAACCTTCAATCCTCAATCTCCTCTCACAACTTGGACATGACTGATTACCTTCCATTCTACCGTAAGGACTCTGACAAACATATGCACGTTTATTTCCGAACACCCTCCAATTGACTAGAGAACATAGGTTAGAATCAGATGACAAAGCTTACATGTACATTAGATTGACTTTACATCACAGAGTTAGTTACTTATATTTCTTACATCGTTCTCTTTCGACCCAGGACTGTACCCTGCTAAACTATGTCTCTAAAAGCTTAGATAGAGCACTCTCACTTGATTCGAATGCCCAAATACATGTATTTCATAATTTTAATGCACACCACCGTGGCTGGTTGGGATTATCTAGCGTTACTGATGCAGCTGAGAACTCTACGTTTAATTTCTCCTCAGCTCACGACCTCTCACAGATTGTCACATTTCGGAACCGCCTTCCTGTTCATGACTTCACCACCCGAGGCTTGTGTGGCGAATGCCAATGGCCCGCTCGGAAACTCTGATCACGGTGTGGTAATTATACTTATCACCTTAAAAACTCGTCCAAACTCTGAAGAGCCGTTGCTCTAAACAACGAGAAACTATGAGCACATCAGAGCCATCATAAAAAACTTGACACATCCAATGCCTGTGGGACTGATCTGATACCAGTAATAGTAATAAAGAAATGCTTTGAGTAGTTGGCCCCTGTCTTCTCTAAACTATACAACAAATGCCTTGCCGAATCTTGTTTCCCTGATAGTTCGAAAATTGCCTTCAAGAATTCTGTAAATAGAACTGATCCTCTAAACTACCGTCCAATCAGTATACTCCCGATCTTTGCTAAAATCTTTGAATCATTAATCAATTTAGTGATAGTCCGGCACCTAGTTAATGTTAAACTTCTTACTGATCATCAATACGAATTAAGACAAGCACAATCTACCGCAGATATCCTAACAGTCATCTCTAAACGCATATATCATACACTAGACATGGCAGGTGAAGCTAGGGCGGTAGCGCTTGATTATCCAAGGCTTTTGACAAGGTATGGCATGAAAGACTTCCCATAAAACTGCACTCATATGGTATTACTGGACAAATATTTAATATAATTAAATTCATCCTAAAAAAATGAAAGATCGAGGTTGTCCTCGATGGCCGTTCATCTAAGCAACATCACATACATGCTGGTGTACCCCAGGGATCCATCCTTGGACCTCTATTGTTCCTAATTTTTATAAATTACCTCCCTGATGTAATTGAGACTAAGATAGGAATATTTGCTGACGACACCACATTCTACTCTCGTTATGTGGGCAAAACTGACGCACACATATCTGAGGCAATGGCTGAATCCTATGACAATGATCTCCAGTTTCGTTTGAATGATTTCAAGTAGTGAATAGGAATTAAATGCGCAGCGATAAAGAAAGGAGTAAGCCAGTTAGTAAGTAGATATAACTCGTAAGTATATGCGTCCTCCAAATGCATAGTTTTGCTAATTGTATGAAGTTGTATTAGAACAGGCAGTTGTAATTGAAACTGGTTTTAACTACAAGAAATACATTTACAAGAAAAACAAAATCTTGAAATTTTCCTCGATAAATAAATGTAAGCTGTTAGGTGACGTGTATTTTTCATGACATTAGCATAGGTAAATAGTTTTGCGCAAGAATTGCGAGAGAAAATTATGCATAAAAGAAAACACCTTCGAATTTGAATTAGTACCAATGCCTTTCTTTATTTGTTGGTTTCCTTGCCATGCTTCAGTTTTAAATATTATATATATATATATATATATATATATATATATATATATATATATATATATATATATATATATATATATATATATGGGAAAAGAGAAAAAACAAAAAAACGAGATATTTTTATATATTCATCAACATTTTGTCTTTATTGTAAGACTTCCTCAGGATGATAATTTTAAGAAAAATGTCATGCAAGTACATCGAAATTTTGGGTTGATAAGGAAAAGTAGTAGCCGTTGCTACTGTGAACGAATGAGGAAAGTCTAAGCTGCGAGAAGTCAGTGGTGGCGAAGAATGAAATGAATATGGAAAGCTTTGAGTGGGTACCATTATGGCAGCAGTGAAAAAGGGAGGAGTGAGAGTATTAATGAATTTGCCTTAGAGTGGGAGAGAGGAAAACGGGTTGAGGTTTTTGTTGTGGTGAGGTGTGGCATGGACTCTGAGGGGCCGATGTACTTGCATGACATTTTTCTTCAAATTATCATCATGAGGAAGTCTTACAATAAAGACGAAACTTTGATGGATTTATAAAAATTATCTCTTGGTTCTTTCCTTTTCCGTTGTCTATCTTATTTGTTAACGTGTAAGAATTCAAAATGTCTTTAAAAAATGTTTAAGTAAAATGTTTATTTTAATGATATGCTGTTTCAGTAGTATAATAAGTGAACCTACATATGTCCGACGCGCTTCTAATTAATTCTGTAATGAAGAGGGGTTAGGTAGTTCTAACTAATATTAAGTGTTCAAAACCTGTAATAACGATCCACAAATTCAGTCAAATTTGTGTAAATAGTTACAATCATGCTATCACCTACCGCCCTGTTTGGCGGCTTTTGGTGTGATACTGTTTAACGTTGTTTTCTTAATTGATTTTAACTTTGTATTAGATATATCTTAAACCAATTACCAAAACAGAGTAACATCAAGAGTTAAATGATCCGAAAACCTTTACCGAGAGAGTTATGCTTTTATACGCACTAGGATTGTTTTTCTTATAATTATACTAGCAGGACTAACCTGTGTAGCCCGTTTAAAAAGTGTAATATATTTTTATTAAAATTTCTATCTCCTCTCTATGTTTCTCTCTTTCCCCTTCTCCTGTTTTCAACCTACCTCTTCCTATCCCCGTATTTTTTATCCACCCAACACATTCCTCTCTCGCTTGACATACACACAAATAACTCTCCTTTATATAGGTTCATCGATGGATGAGTTATCATGAAGGAATTTACCCCTTTAAAAAATCAGAGTTATTTCCCTTTAGTTAGTGGATGGAAAGCAGCCCCTGGCGACATTTGCGCTAGTTAAAGGTCAACGAATGAATATTGTTTTCTTATTTTTAGATATCATTCTACTGTGGCAACGCCGATCTAGAAAATACCAACTTTGTTGGTGTTTGTTTTATCGTTTTTTTTGTTTTAGTCGGGCATAAATACATACATACATACATACATACATACATACACATAGAATTAATGTTCCATGTTTATTTCGAGATATTCTATTCGAAATTATTAATGATGCATTATTTTGGTAATTAAAAACTGGAAAAATTAACTAAATTATTTATTTGCTTTGATACTTTTTAAATTATTATTTTTTTTATTGTGAAAAGTTTTGGAAAAAAAAAAATTATATCTATATAGCATATCTTTAAAATAAACATTTTACTTAAACATTTTTAAAGACATTTTGAATCCTTACACGTTAACAAATAAGATAGACAATGAAAAAGGAAAACCGAAGAGATAATTTTTATATATCCATCAAAGTTTCGTCTTTATTGTAAGACTTCCTCATGATGATAACTTACTCAGATTTGAATTCATCTACCCTCAAATACTTAACATTCTGGCGTACTTTGTCTAGGGGGTGGCGTTAAATAAACGGATGTCTTAAGGGTATTAACCTCTTTCTTTCACGTTTGTAATTATTGGTTATTTTATTTGCTTACTTATAGCTCTAATATATTTCAATTTGAGAATACTTGTTATAAAAGTATCAATATTTTTAATGTTATATCAGTTTGAAATTTATCCCGAGTATTCTGGTTATATGCATTACACAAACAAGACAATTTTTTAAAATAAAATCTACCTTTGTTTTATTTGTAATTATATTAAAACTGTTTCATTTGCAATTCTTACAGAATAGTTTTGTACAGATATATTTTACTTAAAAATGAAATCATTTACATTTATTAGAAAAATGTTTGTTTTCTCAGTATCCGTTTAAATTTAGAATATTTAACACGTTATGGAAATAAACTAGTGCAAAAGTTATGTTTTATATTTTGAAAATAATAACTAAAACATACCACAATTATATAGTTGCTTTTATTTGGAAATAAACATAATAAAAAAACAGAGCGAAACTTATCACACTACACAATGAACTAACACATCCTAACACTTATGGAAAACGGGAAATTATCGGTGAACGAAGCGTCTCGGGTTTGAAAATTTAGTTTCAGTGGTACAATGCAAATAGCTATGATTCTAAAAACAAACTGTTGAGAGTGTATATCATCTAATTATTCTGAATCATCATGGATTAACTTCTTAAGCAATTTAAATTAAAAAGAATTGCATACTTTTGGGTAGACTGAAAGGTTGTGTTTTTATTGAAATCGCTCCAGACAAGGCATGAAGCCACTTGATGTAAGGAGTTAAAACTAAAAAGATGTATTCTAGGTCAAAAACTAGCCCACGATAAGTGTTAAATAGATAGATTCCGACACAGAAACAGCAATTTTTCTCCCTTTGTCAGAAACATCGCTCATTGAATGTGAGGACTAAAGGACAAAATAAGGGAAGCTAGAGTTACAAGGCTGCGGAAAGTAAACCCAAAGTCCATTTTCTACTCTCCTATTAAATTACATGCTTCAAGAATGGGTACTTTTTAAAATTTTGTTTGAGCGTATTAATCAGTAAACCCGCCCGAAAAAAAGTGTTTAATCTAATAATAGGAATTCCAAAATGATTTACTAAAAATGTCACTTTTGCTGCCACAACAAAGTTTACTTTCGCTTGAATTTGTAAGGAATGCCTTGCGTATGGAAACGTTTTGTATAGTAGATTCTATATATTAGGAAATGTTGATGTTTATTATAAGTAAGTTCAACATAAGTAGCATGCACAGGTTTTGGCGAAAAATCGATAAACAGCATTCGTTGTTTGATAGTGTGTTCTTCATTTGCTATGACGGCTGTCAGACGTTTAAATAAAAGTTTCTTGAAGAAATTAACTCCAATTGTATTTCAATCCCATTGAGAAATAAAGTTAAGATGTCTCAAGTGCTGTTTTGTTTCTCTATGAACAAATACACACGTCTACGTTTATATATATATATAGAGAGAGAGAGAGGGAGAGAGAAAGAGAGAGAGAGAGAGAGAGAGAGAGAGAGAGAGAGAGAGAGTAGAGGCTTGTGCAAGCATCAGTGCAATTCCAACGAGAGAAAAATGTATATTTAAAGAAGTAGGGCTACAAACATTAGTAAAAAAAACTTTTTTCAACAATTGTTTATTATTTTATTATTTTATCATCTCATAATTTTATAACGCATTTCGAGCCTTTGTGCTACTCTTCAGATATATTTTCCATTCCACACACACATATATATATATATATATATATATATATATATATATATATATATAGGCAAGATTCGACTTTATTCATCAAGATAGCTTCTTTCTAGCATGATACACCAATTCCAACGCTTCTCTATCAATTTGATGCCTTTTCTGGAAGACGAATTGTCTTTGGCCTCAAAATAAGCCTCAGTTTTCGATATCACTTCTTCATTGGAACCAAATCTCTTTCCCCGGAGCATTCGTTTGAGGTCTGAAAGCAGTCAGTAGTCGCTTTGGCGGGTTTTTCAGAATAATTTGGATGCAGAGGCAAATCAAAGCGGAATTCATTTAGTGTTGCCATCGTTCGTGATCGATTTCTTACATGTTGAAGAAAGCGCACTTTTTACTCCATCATTTCTGGCCGTTTTTGTAGATTTCTTCCTTCAAACACACCAATAATGTTATGGTTATTTTCTGTCTCAAAGTAATTGATAAAAATACTTTGCACATGCAAGAATACGGAACCAACAAACTTGCTTGCTGATGTAAGCGTATGTGATCGCTTTAGACGGTTTTCACATGCTGGTGTCCACTCAGCTTATTGCTGTTTTTTCCTAGAGTGAAGTGATAGATCCAGGTTTCATCCATTTTTGCTTATTGATGCAAAACTATTTCTTATTGTGTTGAAACAGTTGCAAACAACGCTCTAAATAGATGGCCCTTTTGTTTTCTTTCTCAACAGTGAGCAAACGCGGCACTCAATTTAAACCCAGTTTTCTCATTGACTAATCCTCATCTACATTGCCTTCTTATATTTTTAACTCTTCTTTAATCACACAGAATTTCGAGTTTGTAGACATTTTTTATGTTTTCCGGGACAACTGCTGAATTTGGATGAGATGAGATGTCACTATCATTCACGCATGTACAACCGCGTTTAAAATCATTATACTACATCCTAACCGTTGTATTTGACGAAGAAGAGTCCAAATTACACTAGTTTGAACAGTATTTTCCTATCATAAAATAATATAAACACACGAAATTCAAACTTTGTTTTGAAAATGTGTAAACTTCACTTTAATAACTGTAATTTGTAAACTAATAATCCGATTTGGCTAAAATTCTGACGCGTACCATTTGAAGACCTCATAAAAATCATATGTATTTCTTAATTAGTGGCGCTATATATATATTTCAGACCCAGGACTTATTGAGTGATTTGTTATATAATAAAGAAGGAGAGAGAATGAAAGCGAGAGGGACGTTTAAAGAAAGATTACACGATAAAAATAACCTTCTTTTAGTGGAGAAATATATATCGTTATATTCTGAATCAAAATATTAGATGGTGAGGAACGATTAAAATATTAACATTGAAAAATATTAGATGCTTAAACGTGATGACAAGTTCCATTAAAAAAACGATTTAATGATGAATACTGACTGTAATTTATGGGCTTTATTTGCCTTGTTTTTCAATGTGTTTTATATAATCAGCACTGATGATAATCACACCAAGAAATAAATGAATAGGAGCATTTACGTATATTTTGGTGTATGCCGAAACATTTGTATGCTAAATAAGAAAATACATTCTGTGTAATATGATAATCTGTCTTTCAAAACATTGGGTATGATATAACATCGAATAAAAATACACACACACACATACATATATATATATATATATATATATATATATATATATATATATATATGTATGTGTGTGTGTGTGTGTGTGTGTGTGTGTGTTTATCGTTCAAGTTTTAAAGTATTGCATGGAAAGTTGATAAAATTGAAATATAAGCCAAATTAGCAATACAAGATTAATTTTTTTTTCTTACATTAATCCTATCGATTACGGAATAAAATTCCTTCTTCAGGGGTGACCAGTATTGAGTCATATTTTTTTTTTTTAATAAAAAAACAAGAATAAAGAAACTTATTTCTTTGTTAATTTGATAAACGTCTTTGATGGTACGACGTCATCGCCTTGCTGTTATGAAATGGCGGGTAGGATTCAAAACCGGTGTCGAACGAGAAATGCGTTGGCACGCTGTCGAGTAATGTGTGTGTTTATCGTTCAAGTTTTAAAGTATTGCATGGAAAGTTAATAAAATTGAAATATAAGCCAAATTAGCAATACAAGATTAATTTTTTTTTCCTTACATTAATCCTATCGATTACGGAATAAAATTCCTTCTTCAGGGGTGACCAGTATTGAGTCATATTTTTTTTTTATCAAAAAACAAGAATAAAGAAACTTATTTCTTTGTTAATTTGATAAATATATATATATATATATATATATATATATATATATATATATATATATATATATATATATATATATATATATATATATATATATACTGATAATTATTTTTAGGATTAAAATACATCTGACAAGATGAAAGTTACATAAAAAGAGTGAAGATCAAAAACTTAATTTGGCATCCCAACGTTTCGTCTTCAGATTGCAGAAAGTTTTTTCAAGAGTGAGAAGAAAGTTGAAAAAGTAGCAATAGACAAAAAGAGTTGTATTTTGAGGATCTGACGGAAAAGAAATGTTTATGAAATTTGGGCAAAAACAATTTCAATATAAAATGGTGGTTAGTTTGTGGTCATTTCTCTTTCCATTTTTAGTCTATATATACGTATATGTGTTAGATATATGTGCCAGGTGTACCGGAAGCTCACCTTGCCGGTTGATGATCGGAATAAACGGTCGATTGTCAAAAATAAAATAACTGTTGATCGATTCAAAACCATCTTCAATGGTTATGCTATCTAAAATGATTAGCTGAAGTTGGAAATACCATGTCACAAAATAAACGCCCTGGGGGACGTGACAACAGTGACAACGATAGGGAAATCATATAATAGCCGTTTACAGGTGGATGTGCAAAATTATCATATTAACTAACCATTAATTTACAACGATAGTCTGGTCCGAGAAAATCACCTCGTCAATTCGCCTGTGTCCTCCTTCCGCACTCACCCTCACTCCTTCACCGCAACCGACAATAAATATATAGTATTATATTTTTATACATCAGTATTTGTTGTTATTCTGTTAAGCTCAGTAGAAAAATATGTGTTTTCTTTTTTACGTTTTAATTTAAAATCATCAACGCAGAATCAAAAGAATCGATTTAAGAGATTCTGTGTCAACCGTCATTCGAGTTATAAAATAATTATGAGTTCAGCCTGTAGTGCCATGTCGCGCATAGAATATAATATATAACATAGAATGTTGCCCTGCACTTATTTTAGGTGGGTATTCTCGAGGCCACTAACCCATGGATACAGATACGGCTAATAGTATACTACCATGCTAGAAAACTTCTCACACCAACCAGTATATTATATCTCTACAAGGCCACCATCCGCCCATACATTGAGTATTGTTGTCAAAATTGGGCTGATGCACCAACAATTAGTCTCTCCCACTTAGACAGGGTCTAAAAAAGAGTCGCTAATCTAATAGATCCCTCACTATCCACCAAGCTCCAGCCCCTGTCCCATCGCCGCCATGTTGCATTCCTGTGCTTGTTTTACAAGGACTTCAATTGAATGTGCTCCGATGAACTTACTGCTCTGAACGCAAATACACCCGACAAACTCGACAATCAGTTCAATCCCATCTATACACTGTGGTGGTCCTGATGTAACGGGGAGCTTTCTACTCCAATAGCTTCGTTCCCCGATCTACCTGTCTTTGGGACTCCCTTCCTGCTCCATGTTTCCCTGACTACCGACATGCAGAAATTTAGATTTAATGTAAACAAACATCTCGCCGCAAAAACCTATCTCTTAGGAATCTCCCTTTTAATTTCTGACACCTAATCAACAGTAGTCCCTTATGTTTCACGGGCGGTGTGCCTTGTCTGGAGTGAACTCAAATGAAAGAAAAACTAAAAAAGAAAACTTGTTCGCAATTTGTTTTTGACATCCAATAATAACAATACAGAGTGTGCAAATCCTCACTAAATGTAATGTGAACAAACATCTTCTTGTTCAACTCTCCATGCTAACCTTTTTTTCTCGTATTAAGTTGTATAGTAAAAGTAATTAAGTGTTTTTCATATGATACAGAACTTTTGTAAGGTATAAGAACGGTTAATGAGATCTTACTTTTTGAGTCTTATTGATGTCAATATTTGATTATTATCGATCAGTTTAGCACCACTTTTATGTCCACTTACGAAGAGTAAAATCAACATATAATGCAACTAAACCTTATGTCTAGAATCCTTATTCCAATTTTGATCAAAATCAATTACATGATTTTTATTCTAGAAAATGTCTAATATTTCAGGCTTAAGCTTAAGGAGATTTAAGAACGCATCCAAATTCGGGAATATTGTGTAGTATCTGTTCTGATGTTACACTGCATCTGTTCTGTCCTCGAGCAATGAAATAAAAAATCTTCTAGACTGCATTTTTTTGTCTTGATCTTGAATGTCCTGTTTTGAGACGTTTGAAGTTCTGTACGTTAAAACTGATACTTTGTCTAACTCTGCCCTCGTGGGGAGGCAAGTAAATAGGGACTAAATAGGGATTAAACACATCGAAATGAATAAGAACTTGTACCCTTAAGATGCGTCGATTTAATCTGCGCGTTTAGCGATGAAAATTGTATCTCAACCGAAAGTGATATCCTCTTATGTAGATGCGTTCCGTTCTAAAAATGACGAAGCCTATTAAGTGATTGAATGACGGGGTTCTTTCGCAGACTGGCACCAATGTTAGTAGATGTTAAAGAATTCAAAACGCTTCGTTTACTTACCACCACTGCGAGGCTGCTATTAATTGGTCCTTCGGCATGAAGCGTTTCCAGTCCTTTGACGTTATAGACGGCGTGATGGTAATAAAATATGGTTCCCGATACCAGTTTCGTCACACTTGGATATTTCGTGTTGATATCGCCGTTTAGTACATATTGGCCTCGATCGTTGCGGAGAGCTAAACAGAAGAAAGTGATCAGAGAATAAAATGTAATCCAAACCAACAAAGAAGTGAAAACATGATAGAAAAATGGCAGATAGCTAAGAGAGGTTTCAATAACGGCGATGAGAATCAGTCCGACAGGATATTTGATGCTGTCGGGCTGAGGTATGTTTCTGTTCAGTCCAAGGCTTCACCTTTTCTCTGAGAAGGTGGTTTGTTTATTGCTACTTGCTTGGAGCGCCCCAATGGGCGACGGGGCTGCTCAGGCATTTTTGTAAGCCAGTATGCGCTTATTTTAGTGCGCTAGCTTCTCAAAACCATCCTTGACTTTTTGTCCAACCTCCTGGCAAGTATATAAATAATATGAATACTTGAGTTTTCGTAAAATACTGGCCGATTTTACAATCCATTTTAAAAAGTTGATCAAACTTTCTATTTTGGCAGTGATTTATAAAAAGTTTTACATGCTTAATAAGGTGCGTGTTCTCTTTAATAGACGTCCAATAATCTATATGATTAAAGTGAGTATATGTGTGTCCGGCTCGCTTCAATTATCACGTATGCGAATTTATTTTTATGGGCAAACAAAGAGATGCTTTATCTTTATAATAACTGATAATAATATAAATAAAGGAAAGAGTAATCGCCGATATAAATTTAAATTTTATGAGTAAAATAAAGGATTGATTTCAGTAATATCTAATAATAATACAAAAGAAAATAAAGAATTTCTCATTTTTAATATAGACACAAATATTTATTTATTATTATTATTAAAATAGAAGGAATACATATATTAATATATAGAGAGAGTTTTGTATTCTTCTCATCGATTAGTTCTGTTTTCGTATCGATCTGTTTCGTCTTTTTTATCGATTGGTTTTTCTTATTATCGATCAGATTGTCTTCTTTTCTCATCGATAGACAGTGAGACAGACAGAGACGAGGTTGTCGTTTTTTTTTTAATCGATTAGTTTCGTTTCAATGATTTCGAATAATAAATAAAAATCAAATTGCGAATCAATAGCGAGCGGGCGAAGATTGTTAGTTCAGAATTCATTTCTGAAAGATATACACTCCTTATGATTAGTATTAAACAAGAAGACATGCTATCTTCGCATGAATTTAAACTGAGTAATAATGCATCGAACACAGTCAGCAAAACCAACAGAGCCTAGAAAGAAGGACTCACATCTCATAAACTCCGTGACGATAATGAAGACTTCAAAATTGATACAATAGCGACAGCCATGAACCTTTAATAACAATCATTGAATAACCCCCGTGTTAATTAAATGTATTAATTTATTTCACCGCCTCACAGCAGGGTCCTCAGACTCAACTGAACAATTTTGACAATTTCTCAGAATAATGGTAACATCTTCACATCCGGAGGAAGAGGGATGATTCGCTGAATTCTTTTTTGGTCGTGTAGTAAATGAAATAGTTGGAACATTTAACTGACAAGTTTTTTCTAAGTTTATCTATTCAAATATGCTATATATAAGTCAATGTTTATTTGTGTGTTATGAAAATCTATATAAATACAGTTAAAACATTACAAATAAGTTTCAAGTAGAGTTAAACTTTTTACAGAATCCAAAGACTTCATTCAAAGTTTGCTTAGAGTCATTTTGGTGTCACTAGGGGTAATTATTGGTTAACTCCATGAAATAACGATAACATAATAGAAGAATAATAAAAAGAAATAATTTCTAAAAATAGATCTTCTTTCTTTTCATAAAACAAAAATAAAATTAAACAAAACATATTTCAGTGAAAATTTATTTAAAAAGAGGGTTACATTTTAAAATTATTATTATTGTTGTTATTTTTAAGATTAAAAATAATTTAATAAAACGAATTTTCGATATCTGTTAAACCCATTTGCCGCTTTACAGCTGTCTGCAAGAAACAGCGTCAACAAGTAGGTTTTGAAAGAAAATACTGCAGCGTTAAGAGTTTTATTTTATTATCTGAACTCATATTAGAAATATTATTCTAAACTTTCTTTAAGTCAAAATTTATAAACATGATTATATTTGAAATGATTTATGATGGTCATAACTAATATATATATATATATATATATATATATATATATATATATATATATATGTATGTGTGTGTGTGTGTGTGTGTGTGTGTGTGTGTGTGTGTGTGTGTGTGTGTGTGCAGACAAAAGATTTTGAAGCATCAGTTGGAGATCTTTAATGATTCAAATCGACCATAACGTTGAGAGATTTGCTGTCTGTTGTTTTATTTTCTCAATCGTTTTCTCCAACTTAAACAATTTTCCCCTCATATCTCATTCGATTTTCTTTGTTTTGAAGTTATCATTCTGACGTTTCCTCCTAGAGGGGCAGACGATAAGGCTTAAAGCAAAATTTTAGCAATTTTCTTTTTTTCCACACGCCCGTTTCATTGATTAAAAAATGTTTCCTCTGAAATATATATATATATATATATATATATATATATATATATATATATATATATATATATTATATCATATTATATTAGCATTCCATAGACATTTGTGAATTAATCCAAACCCATAATTTTCATTGGTGTTAACAGCTTCTTTTGTTTTGCACTCCGATAGTTTTTTTTACATCTCTTATTTTACACAGAAAAGTTATTTGTTAAAATGTAATATTCATTCCTATTGCTTACGCGCGTTTTGTGGCAAAATTCGGATAAGTGTATATTTTAAATTCGTCCAATTTTGTCAATTTTCAGTGTATAGGTTGTTGAGCATGTCATTATAAAAACACCGGAAAATATAATTTGATTTTTGATAAAAACTCCGCAAACTGAAATGTGTGAAGGCAAAACATAATACATATATATAAATATATATATATATAACATGCAATGAATATTCTTACTTGTAAACGAAAATTGAGACCAAACACTTTACCGAGTGACCTGTTTTTTTTTTGTCGAATGCAAGCCCTTGCTTTTTCCAGACAATGTCTTCAGTTTGTAAACAAACTGCTGAAGATGTTGAATAGGCCCAATACTGGTGATATTTGATCTTTCTAAAAATAAACGACTATAGACGACGTTATATTAGCATCAGAAAACAACTTATGTCGAACGATATGGACTTCTTTAAAATTCGGTCAGTTTAACTGTTGTTGACATTAAAATACTACGTGCGCATAATTTGAAATACAGTAGATTTTCTTTAACTAAGGACAACAGAATGTATAGAAATTAAAAATAATTTGAATAAAAATTATGTAAAATACAAAACATATGGAATATAAAATAATGTTATATCTGTTTTTAAATTATTTCTTAGTTAAGTAATGTATAAACATTCCTTTTTTTCTTCTTCCACATTAATAGAATAATACCGTCATAATGTCGTGTTAACATATTACAACTTTGGGAAGAAGTTCAAAAATTGCATTAAGATTACGGCAGATCGTGTAGATAATCAAGGAATTTAAAAAGGGAAAGAGAGTTGATTCTATTATGAATTCTTATTATTTACAGAAGTGGAGTAATGCGAGAGGTGCTTCTGTGATAAACAGCTAAAAAAAGTTGTTATTGTCTCATAGTGTTGGAGAGGTAAGTAAGGGGCAGGTGACTCTTACTACGATTTTTAATCAAGTTTTTCTCTGAAATTAGGAACATGGATGTTAACACTTTCAAGTTCGAAGATATACTGTATTTTACCGCAGACAGTTAGGGTTAGGGTTTAGGGTTTAGGGTTAGGGTTAGTGTTAGTGTTATGTTTAGGGGTTAGGGTTAGGGTTAGGGTTATTATTAATTAACTTTATTTAAATTACATTTTATAGAAAATATATTGTTTGAAAGCTAGAGCTGTTGTGCAGAGTTACCTGCCCCTTATTTACCTCTCCTACACTAAAAGACAAAAAACAACTTTTTTTCGGCTTTTTAATACAGAAGCACCATGCGAGATGTACCACATGATAATTGATTGTAGTTACAAGGAGCGGATTCTCAATTTTTCTTCTCTTCTTATATTTTCCTTGTTCGTCGAGTGTCGGTAAACTTGGGTAATCAACGATGTACATTGTTAAAATTGCTCGCAGATTATTGTTCGGTTGACGAAGTCACTCGACGAGCAACATTGTAAATATTTTCAGACGGTCAAACTTTGCTGTGGAAAGGCAATTTATTTCGTAACTGAAAGGTAAATACTATTGCTTCTCCCTAAAAACTGCGAAGTCTCTATTATCTTTCATGACTCGGAATTTTCTGTACAATAGATGAATCAGACGTCAAAAGTAGTTTCTCTGGGAGGTGACAGTGGTTAAGTGGATAACGACACGGACTGAAGACCTGGGTGTTCCAAGTTCGAATCCAGTCGGTTCCACAGTACCGCTTTCACTTAGGGATGTTGGCAACCTTCTCGTGGTCCTTCCCGTAAATACTCGATGTATTTCCAGAAAGATTTCTAACTAGAAAAACATCTGGGAAACTAATGCCAACACCAGTATCATCTGATTCACACGAAAGAAGAAGAAGTAGTTTCTCTTATTGTACAGTCAACTTCAAAAACATATCCCTGCTACGTTATAAGTAATATTATAAAATAAAAGTCTTTTAAATTTCGTATTCATACTAACTGTCGAAGAGTTGGTAATTTAGTAATGAAAATCTTTCAGAAAGTACGTATATACTTGATAAAAGTAAAGAATAGAATCGCGTGTTATGATTACGCGGGAAATTCGCAGGAAAAGAAAGGAAAATAAAACAAAAGTTTATGAAGCAGACATTTCCATAGAACGATTTCAATCTCACTGCAATAGAAATTGATGTGAAACCTAACGAATCGATATTTGAAGATTGAATATAACTGGAACAATACGACAGAGATGACTGCTAACTTTCTTGAAGAATTTAATTGCACTTGTAGCTAACAATAAAAACAACACCAGTCGTTCTTGAAGATGCTAATTAACGAAACGAATCAGAAGTTATTAAACTCGAAAATTCTGAATCGACTTTATGAAAAATCCATAAAACACACTCTCAACTGAAAGACTAATTATTTGTCTGGTTATATATTTCTCAAACGCAATACGTTCACAGCGGCATATTGAGATGCTGCAATAACGTACAACGGGTGGAATATGTAAAAAGAAGGAAACAAGTCGCACACAAGTGTAAGTTATGTATAAAGTTGCTTTCGGGGTGGAGCTGTTTCCAATGTAAGCAGGGTCGAATTCTAGTGAGGCTTGTCTGTTCTTAGAAACCACGAAACGAGAAATGAGATGCAATGCTTCAAACCGTCTTGAAAGTGCATTTTTTATTCATTTTGTATGTAGTTATTTTTTCTCGAGTATTTGTTGAACCTCTTCTTTTATCTTTTTTAATTAACCGCTCAAAACAAGTCAGTTGGCTTTTATTTGTTTAACTATCTTTTTTTATATTCGATTAATTAAATTTGAAAATATTCTGTTTTATTAAACTATCAATATTTTGGAAGTAATACCAGTTTGAAATGTATCCTATTATAATTATTCCGAGTATTTCCTATATAGGTATTACACATACATACGCATACACGCACACACACACACACACACACACATTGTCACACACATATATATATATATATATATATATATATACATATACATATATATACATATACATATATATATACATATTTATACATATATATACATATATATATACTTATACATATATATACATATACATATACATATATATATATATACATATATATATATACATATACATATATATATATACATATATATACATATATATATATATACATATACATATACATATATATATATATATATATATATATATATATATATATATATATATATATATATATATATATATATATATATATATATCACGTTGACACACCGGTTCCCGTTAGATCACCGAAGTTAAGCGGCGTCAAGCCTGGCCAGTACTAAATGGGTGACCATTTGGGAATACCAGGTGCTGTATGTGCTCTCGGCATTGTTTCCAGTCGTCTTGTATTACTACTTGCCATTGGAACCAAGCAATGCCGACTCAGGAGAGCGGTTGTTGGAGAATGCGCAACCCTTGCAATTACAAATTCACGCGCGGGCAGCCCCTGGTGGGGCACTCATACGTCGAAATCGACGGGAGAGTCCATCATACTAGGGGAGTCTGAATTACCTACTAGACAAAATCCTCGATCTGTCAGGACAACATGGCATGAGGTTACTAAATCTTGCAAGTAAACCCTCAGCAAATATTCGAAATATCATAGTATTTGAAGCCCAAATAAAATCACCCCGGTATAGCTACATACTGGCTCATACGAGAAATGGTGCACTTTCTCCAAGTGGTGTTGCATCTAGTAACAACACTAAATTGGATACTCCACCAGACTAGATGAATTCTTGTTTTGGAATCAGGTAAGACACAAAAGACCACAAGAAAGATATACTATAATATAGTTAACTGGTCAATTGGGGAGAAGAAAAATTATTTTGTTCATTTCTTTACTAACTCAACATTTAACAGGTAAAGGAGAACTTTAGTTGAACACTCGGATATGTGCCCTTGATTTCTTAGAACTTCCACTGGAATGGAATGAAACGAAAAAGTGTTATATATATATATATATATATATATATATAGAATTGAATGAAAAAACTCTGTTTATCTGCTTCATTTGTAATTATCTAAATAATTCTTTAATTTAAATTTCTCACAGAATTAATTGTGTTACGTCTAATTTACGTTCAAATAAAATCATTTACATTATTCATGAAATAAAATTATCTCTTTCTCAGTATGCGTTTCAATTTACAATTTTCAACACAATACAAAAATAACCTGGTTGACAAGTATTCTTTCATATTTTCAAAATTGTAAGTAAAACAGCGCAATTGGTAAAAAAATAATGACTTATATTAAGAAATAAACATGAGAAAAAACAGAGCGAGATTTATCAAACTGCAACTATAAAAATCTCACAGAGTACTCGAAATTCATAGAAAATGGGATATTATCGACGAACGAAGCATCTTGGGTTAGCAAATATAGTACCAGTAATAGAACGAAAATACTTGAGATTGTAAGAAAAGAATGTTCAGAATGCCTATCGCATAAATAGTCAGGGTAATCAGCGAAGAGGTTA
>OY744516.1:209848865-209853865 GCA_963556195.1 Sepiola atlantica | reverse complement strand
AACGCGATAAATATAATTCGTTTAAATTGAGACAATAAAAACACGAATATTTTCAATCTAGACTCCGAATAAAAGCTGATTTTAATTAAAATCAAAGAAAATTATTTCAATATCATATCCTGTAACACATAGTTTTAGGGTGTCGTCGAGTGTTGCAATGTAATACTTTGTGTAGGGACAGTTTCGTGATTTTGAAAATGGCGTTTATCGCGTTTTGCATTCAAACTCTTCATATATAAAAAGTATTTATTTAAAAACTATACGCTACATATACGGTGTTTGTAGGGTTGTTATTTCATAGGCGTGAATCTCGTTAAGCTACGGTGTTTATAAGATAGTGTTCAATTACAAGTACAGCTGTATTTTTGTATAGTTTTTTTTATTTATACAAACAATTTTGCCTACATATGTGCATGCATGTTTCAGCTACGACCTTAGTCAATGTCTAAAGCCACATCGAAGCTATTCATTCAGGTGTCTTTGCTGTGGCCCAAAGAAACTAGACTTTGGATAAAGTCGTAACTGAAACATGTATGCACTTATGTAGCCAAAAACGTTTCTATAAATAAAATCTATAATATATATCTAAATGTATATGTATATATATATGTATATATGCATATATATTTATGTATATATATGTATATATGTATATGTATATAAATGTATATATATATAATTAATTATAGATAAAATAGTTATCCACGGGCATGTGTTTCGCCGTTACTGCAGATCATCGGCGTGACTGACTATTACTGGATTCGAAACCACGACCACAGAGACTATAATCGGGTGCGTCACCAGTAAGTAATTATATATATATATATATATTTGTGTGTGTGCATATGTAAATATTTATATATACACCCATAAAGATATTGGAGCGACATATTGTATGTGAGGAAGTTAACTCTCTTAAGTGCTTAGGAAGCGCACTGTTGGTTTTAACACAGCTATTATCGCTAAAAGTAACAATAAATACCGGATTTATATATAGAGAGAAAGATATATATATATATATATACACTTGTATATTTACAAAATATTTATGGTTTAAATCCCGTTTAAAGATGTAATAGTCTTAAAAGTAGAGCACTGTTTAAAATTCAAAAGTATGTTGTCAGTTCCATTCGTGCGTTGAACACTAGACGATAAGACGCTTCCCCTGCCTTCCGGAAAAGTGTACCTTAATTTCAATAGTTGTCTGTGTCGATTTCTCGCGGCTATATGGTTCTGAGCGTTTATCTTGTGATTCTAACTTGAATCTACAAACTGCGTTCGCGCCCATGCGACAGCCTGCGACCGCCACTCCTGCACTGATGAGGGTAAGAGAGCCCGAAACGACGTCGTCTGTTGATAAAACACACTCCAATATTTTACAAAATGTTTATAGTATATATATATATATATATATATATATATATATATATATATATATATAGAGAGAGAGAGAGAGAGAGAGAGAGAGAGAGAGATAAAAACAGAATTCAAGCTTGAAGTAGTCTGGTGTAGTAGATACAACTGTGGAATATGGGCTCGTCGTACCGGGTTCGAATTCTCTAAAGCTACGGTACTACGTTCTGTATTACCCCTGTAAAGGTATGAATCTATATATCCTCTTTCCAGCTACAGATTAAATATTAAGGTAGACAAGACTATTAAGCCTTGGTTGTGCTGTTAGTCTCAAAGAAGTAAAACTCCGAAATAACAGGATTTTTTCTCTGCCGATCCCGAAATGTTTCCAGTTGTCCTGAAGGTTTTCATGTCACTGGACTCAAGCAATGCCAGTTCAGACCGTGGAAAATCAGCAAAACTGTGAGTCACAAATTTATCGATCCTATTGTTTTAAATTGTATACAAACATTATGGATACACATGTGCATACATGCCCCGGCTACAACTTTCTTGAAGCCTAAGTCTCATTGTGCCAGTTTCGACAATGAAGATGCATAAAAAGTCTTGTTTTCACATATGTAGCCATAATATTTGTATAAAAAAACATTTATACTACAAAATAGGTCTACATGTTATTTAGCAGAATAGTTTTATCGAATCATGTCACAAACACACACACATATATATATATATATATATATATATATATATATATATATATATATATATAATTGTTGTATGTTTGTTTCCACATTTAATCAAGTGAATCCTCGCTGTAGTTATATAATACTGCTCAATAATAAACAAAGCTCTATAGATCTATAGGTATCATGTGAACTCAGCTATTTGTAATCATGTAGAGCAAATGCTATTTCATTTTCATATTTCCTTTCATACTAAGAACGTGGCTTTATAAAATTAAAACATATCTGCAAATGTGTAGCACGAAATGTTTGTACGGAAAAAATACAAAATAAATATATATATATATATATATATATATATATATATATATATATATAATAATATTTAAATGTTGAATTATAGAACGATAATTGAATTATCGTTTAATAATAATAATCTATCGTGATAGGAGAGACTAGGAGCATTCATTTTCCAGTTTGCAGGTGCATTGATAATATATATATATATATATATATATATATATATATATATATATATATATATCAATGCACCTGCAAACTGGAAAATGAATGCTCCTAGTCTAATCTATAAGATATTTTATAAATGTGAAAAGATAGAAAGAAATGGAATAAGGGTGTGTATAGGTGCGACGGAATCCAATTCACAACTAGCCACGACAATCACATGACATCTTTCAGAAAAAGGCCACCAGAGGATTAAAATATTAACCCAACACAATTAGCTAAGAACTTAAGGAAACTAATATAGTACAATAAATCATGTGAATAAAGATTTCCACCAACCGTTAGATACTTATAAAAACCTGTTTATCTTTTTGAATAATTATGCAAATGGTATGTGTTCCTAAATGTTCAGCACCATTTCTTCGCCGTATATAATATTGAGTACGTATTAATAGTATGTATTAATGACAGCGACTTACTGGCTTTATTTTGGGGAGAAACTGACGATTTTTCTAAGATAAGACATCGTTATTATTTAAGTTTCGGACTATTATCCTCACATTGGTTGTTACAATAGTTTAGCCGTTGTATTTCTCCACTTTTTCATGTGTGTTACATCGATAACGCTCTGAGATGTTAAATTTACCCCTTTATTTAAAAAGGTAGAATGCTCTCATTCCGTTTTAGTTATCTCGTATCACTTAATTTTTTTTAAAGATTTTCACGTAGCGTAGGTGCTAAATGCGTTGGTTAAGATATATTCTATGGTGAATTATACATAGAGATTGTGAGAGCAATGCGTGTCCTTCTATTAAATGTTTGCAAACAAAGATTTAGAGAGAATAGATTTATATATGGTCATCCGCAGACAAACTGATTCGATGTATCACGCTCTTCTGCATCGTAAGAGAGTCAAGCTTTTACATGCAGAATCGCAACTAGACTGTTTTTGCTAGAGTCGATGCTTTGTATTATCGCTAATGATAGATGGCGATTTCATTTACCACGGTCACCATATAAACATGCTTTAGAGAATTTCCAAGTATATATATATATATATATATATATATATATATATATATATAGAGAGAGAGAGAGAGAGAGAGAGAGAGAGAGAGAGAGATCAATAACGTTCAAAAGATAAATAATAATAATAATAATAATAATAATAATAATAATAATAATAATAATAATAATAATAATAATAATAATAATAATAATTAGAACGAGAAGAAAAAGAAGAAGAAATAAATGTAAGAAATATCATAAGCGGCACCCAAAAAAATTAAAAAAATGATGGCGCCGGCCTCGGCTCATACCACACAAAATGGTAATAGAGGGTCAAGTAGGATGAAAAAACGAGGAAGGATATTACTAACCAGACCTCCACTGAAAAGTTACGGAGAGTTCTAGGACATTGAGGAGGCTTATTACCACCAATATCCCGAGAGAGTCAAATAGTCGCTGCCAGCGAGAAATCAATGGTAGATGGTTGTTGCGATATCGCGAGGTCATTGCGGTGGTGATTGAAAAGAGATGGAGAGTACTGGACGTCTGAGGAGGCTTCTTGTCACTCAGACTCCAGGAAACACCACTTGTGTTTGTCGGTGAGCAAGCAGTGACGATGACTTGTGTGATAATTCTTAGTGAACGGAAATTATAATAAAAGGCTTTCTAACAGCAATGTTGTTTCAATCACGGATCTTCAACAATTAACTGTTATACTTTGATGTTAAGTTGTTTGAATATATGACACAAAGCATAAACGAACAAAAATGCTAAAAGACATCTCACCCGCAGAAATGTTCCGTGTAATGATCCCCTTTTCCCAATAACATGTGGAATTATCTCCTCCACATACACCACACCAGTCAGGGGTCGCGTATGAATAGAGTTTGTTGTCACAACCAACGGGCTAGTTAAAAAGAAAAGCAAAACATATCATTATGTAGATAGTTTACAAATTTACAAATACATATAAAATGCATATAGCTTTAAGGTGCCATTTAAAAAAGAGTGGTTAATAGAAGCATAAAATGAAATATTATATCAAACTATTCACTCTCTACATAGTTCATGCCATTGTGTTTTACAACTGGACGCGCTGAAATACTTTATTTATACGGTTATATACACCGGTTTTCGGTAACGAAGAGAAAAAACACAAATTTATGAACAAAGATATATAAGTATTTATTTATAAACGTTTTTGAACGATATCGAAGTAAAGTTCTCTCGTATATATATATATATATATATATATGATTATTTTAAAGAGAGAAAGATGAAGATAAAAAATTTTACAAAATTACATAAAGTTATATAAATTAATACAAATTTTATTATATCGAATTTATACAATTTTATGTAATTTTGTACAATTTTTTATCTTCATCTTTCTTTCTTTAAAATTGATTGCTCTACTCAACGTATTTCATCGAGATAGATCACTCTACGATATTTCACTTATCGTTAACTCTATTATCATTAGTATAT
>OY744516.1:209833865-209843865 GCA_963556195.1 Sepiola atlantica | reverse complement strand
ACCGCACTTAGAGCAAGAGACCGTTCAATAAATATGCGTAAATAACAACTGACTTACGATGCATTTGCCAGCTGTGCAAATACTGTTTGGTCCGCAGCTTGTACCGTCAACAACGACTCTTGAGAATTTCACCACCAACCAATTCATTTTTTCAGGTGCACACACCAACGCACATGGGTTGAGAGACGATGTATTCCACAATGCAGTGCTCGGAGCTGGATTTTTTTTAGAAAATAAAACGATAAGAATTATGTTATTTCCGATGTAGAAACACAGAGCACACACAAATCGTTTTAAAGAACATATTAAAATATAATATGGATTGGCTGTTCTGTGTCGAACTATGGTAGAAAGATTGATAAGTGGATTGTATAATTATGACTGTTTTTCACATGATTTGGTTTAGACCTATTTTTGCATGCGTTCAGCTATGGGCAATGAGGAACGAACAATAAATACCAAGCAAGAAATAAAAAATCATTTATGGACTCTTAATTTATTATACATCTTTTAATACTTTTCGCGTGCATTTTTTCTGGTGGTTCAGCTATGGGCACTGAGTAACGCACGATGAAGATAGAGGAACAGATAAAAATGTTGAGCGTATTAGAATAACCGCCATATTCAACTAATCTTGTTCCGTGTGACATTTTTCTTGCCCCCAGTCTCTAAACAATCATCTAGATAGGTTGTTTCGAAAACGTGAGACTACCAAGAAGGCATTAGCAACCGAGCCGAAGGAATTACCCGTAATGCAAAGAAGTGACTTAAGAGTGGGGTAATGCGTTAGACTTGAGAGAGATTACTTCGATTGTGAAGTCTTTTAGTTTGTAGCTAGGAAATTCAAATAGAGCGTTTGCTTTACGAGTTCCGATACTTTACAGACAATACGCCTCGGATATTCAGCCATGAATTGTGTTTAGCTTCGCAAACATAAAGACGGTTTATATATAAATACTTCGGTCAAAATCCAGTCTCTTCATTCCAGTAGCAAACCGTCAACATAGCCGGTTCGAAATTTTTCATATAGAAAACAAAAATACTTTTTATATGCGTCCAAGCATCTATTAAAGTCGCACTGTCTATCGGTCTGTTAGTTGGTCGGTCAAACTTATGTTTGGAATAACATTTTTTAGGTTTAATTCGTAAATTCGTATGAGTCAGCATGGCACAACTTTGTTGACCGGCTTGATTCTTTTGTTACCATTCTTTTAGGAAGAACCGCGTAGAGGTTGCCAACATCTCAATGTGAAAGTCATACTAGGCAACCGACTGTATTCGAACTTGACACGTCCAGGTTATCAATCTGTGTCGTTATCCACTTAACCACCGTCACCTCTCTAGATTTTATCAGTTAACCTTTAAATCTGTTGGTAATTTCGTTATGTCTGTATTCTATTTCAATAGGTGAATCTTATACGGTTTTATTAGAGATTTTCCGCCGCTGAACGCTCTCATTCGTGCATATTGTACATAAAAAATACGCGAAAACTGGCTATTATCTTATTTTAAATGCGATACGATTGGAATCTAGATTGCTAATTTTTTTGTTGGTGTTTCTAACTATGGCGACATTCAAAAGCCCAAATCCGAATAGTACAATGGATACAGACACAGACTATGTGAGCAGATTTCAAATCTCCAAGCTCTAAATGACACTGAAAAGGAACGGAAAACGAGAGAAGTGCAGTCTAGAGGATTAAATAAAAGGTCAAGTTTTACAATCCTAGAAATTTACGTCAAAGAACATTCGAAGAAGCTCGGAGAATACACAATCAAAATATTGTTAAACGTATAACCACAAAAGGGATAACAGTTTGAAACATACAAAAAATATGTTTTTCTTAGCTTTTTGGCTTGTATTAAAGTGATCTGAACATAGACAAGGTCGAGGAGGCCATAGGGCTATATGCAATCTTTTCGACAGGTTTAGTGTCGATCATCCGGGGTCCTATGTTCAACTGACTTAGGGAATAGGTTTAAACTAGGCGGAGATACATGATTTCCGGGGAAAGCTACAAGTACTCATCAAGCGGACTTAGGCTTCTTCGCCTCAAAGCTAAAGCAAGATTATGGAGCGCAAGATCCTGGCTGTCGCATATGTTTCTAAGTATTCGGACGAAGGTGTTCAACCATTAGTTTTACGCAAGCCACCAAGGAAGCGATCACATTGCTGAAGAAGCGAGACGGACGTGGTGGAGAAAACCTAAACAATTACAAGCAAATAACTTTTCTAAGTACCGAGTTAAAGATTTGGGCCAATATTTTATCGAACCGGTTGTAAAGCGTTATCGGATAATTGATGAAACTCGATTAAAACTACACTGTGCAGGGGGATAGATCCAGAACAACTTGCATCTAGTTCAAACGATTCTAGAGGAAATAGGAGACGACACGGAGGCTGCGCTAATCAACTTCGATCGGCCCAAAGTTCTCTACAGGGTCGACTACCGCTTCCTGAAATCTTTATTAGAGACAACTGGTTTTAAACTGGACTTCAGCAAATGTATCGCTCGCCGAGGGCAGTCATGCAGCGAAATGGAAAGCGTTCGCAATTTTTCGCTATCTTTTGAACTTTTCGTAAGAGCTGTCCGCTGCTGCCCCCTGCTCTACATATTTACGTTAGAGCGGCTACTGCGCAAGCTAAGAAGCAGAGAGGCAAGTTCAGTGCTACACAGAATCGAGTTGTATGGCGGGGTGCGAGCCAGTGTTTCCACATTCACCGATGATATCACTTTGTGTCGTATTTGTGGGTCATCGAGAGAGGGGCAGAGGGACTCACACATTACGAAACAATCTAAGGGGCCGAAATCAAGGGAAGCAAGTAAATCGGCCTGCGGTTGGGTATCTCGAGCAGTGACACCACCTTTTCCAGCTCCTCTCTGCTAGATAGATGGCCCGATTCAAATCCTCGGCGTCAGGTCAAAGCGTCGGTTAACATTTGGCTTTGAAAAAAACTTCCTTTAAAGGTAGAGCTGAGGCGTGCGCCACTTACGTATTTCCTCTCATAATTTACTGACTGGGCGTACTTCTTGTGTCTTCGAACAGCCTTAAAGTGGTTTGGAGCCTTCTGTACTCACTTCTCGTGGACGGGAAAAAGCACTGTGTTCGCAGACAGGTCTGTATTCAACGTCGGTGTGAGAGTGGCTTGGAGATGCTCGACTTGACGTGTCATCGACACGCTGAGACAAGTGTTTTTATGAGTCGAACTTTGACAAAGAAATCTGCATAGACTGGCGCGGTCGATAGCGCCTTTCCCAACATCATTCTTAAACATTCGGTCAAGGGCTGTCGTAGGCCGAGGGGCTACTCTCACTCATTCAGACAGTGGCGAGCCGCGATAAAAAACCTTCTTTGATCAAGTGACCATTCTCGGTTTTGTAGAAAGGGATAACACAGGGAGTTAGTGAGGGGAGGCAGTTGACGATCCGTACGTCAAGCGGTTCGGATATTTTAAGGAGGAAATCCGCTCCAAATGGAGTTGTGGGATGAATACGATACATCTCAACAACTCTGAGTTCTCTTTGACCAGGCGATTGGCTCGGAACGCGTTAGTCCTCAATGACATACAATAAAGATTCGAAATAGAGGACTCGCGTGAATGTTCCCGCTGCAAGACGCTCGAACAAAAAAAAACGCCCAATCACGCTTTCTTCCAATGCCGCGAAATTCGACGGTGCTGGGGGTGTCAACGATGTGACGGTTCGTATCAATCGTGAGCATCCTCTGCTGTCAAACGTATTCTACGTAATCGAAAACGTCAGCCCGACATGGGACAGGGAAATACGAATGGTGTTTATCACGATTCTGACCCTAGCGCGAAGAGTTGTGTTAACGTCACGTCTGGATCAGATCACTTTCTTCAAGCACCAGCTGAAGGTTAACATCAGATGTAAATGAAAAAGATTACATTCCACGTTTTAAAAAAAAACGGTGGATACAAGTAACGAGCTTGTGTGTGCGAAAAGAAATACGTATGAGTACGTGTTTCCTGCCTGTCGGACCCCAGCTATTTGTCGTGTAAGTTTAGCCTCTTAGCTAGTCGATTGGATGAATTACCCCCTCAGCCCTGGCAATACAAATCATCTAAGATTCCTACTTCTCACTTTCATTTTGTGTCATTGACCTCTCAATCTTTTCTCCCACTTGGATTTTCCTCCCATTTCGAGATGACCTGCTTGTTTTCAATTCTTAACAAACCGTAAAACAATTGGCGGTCTATTATTTTAAAAGAGTTGCGAGGTTCTTTCTAACCGATATTTCTGGTTTTGTTTATATTTTCCTCACTCCGCCGTTTCATTTCAATTAATTTGTGTACATAAATATAATTAAAAAAAGAATTTCAACAAATTTTGAGACATGTTAAGTACGACGGTCCCTAGAGTAAATGAGGTATTGTGGTGACTGAAACGAATCTAATTAATATTATGATAGACATTTTTATCACTTTAGACCAATGATTGACCAACAACACGCCCGTGCCCCACACTTTTGATTGTCTTGTGCCTAATTTGTTTAAAATGTATTTTTTAAATATTTTCTGTAAATAATTATTTCAAAGTGTTGTATCTGTTATTATACTACACGTAGTCTATTCTGTTCTCGGTCAGTGAAGGAGAAGTTCTTCTAGACTGAAGCAATTTTTTTTATTTTTGTTCCAATCTAGAGTGCCTTATTTTGGAGAGCTCGATTTTTCACATTTAAAAATCGAAATTGTGTCTAACTTATCCTTTGTGGGAGGCAAGTAAATCGGGACACCAAAAAATCGCATGTAATAATTATCGTCAAATACTTTCGTTTCATATTTTACAACAAGGGAAAGTTTTCTTAACTTTATTACTCTTGTTTAATGCAGTTTTACGAAGGACAACTGAGTGTGCAGTATGTGTGTACTATTTCTGCGCATGTGCACGCGGTAATATGTCTGTGCGATTTAGTAGGGTGAAGTTGGTTGTAGATGAGCTTCACTAGTTAAAATAATACAACAGTTTTGATATGAACATGCAATTCTGTTTTGACAATCATATCAATATTTAGGCCAGTTAGCTACAAGTTATTGGTCTGTTGGCGTTTGGTGACAGTGTGAATTATATATGGAGCAAAACGATTGAGCCGTGGTGTTGGTTGGTCAATTGAAATATTGTAATTTATGCAGATCGGCTTCAGACATAACATGAAATTGCGTATTTGTACACAGCACATCAATGGTATATACTGATAATTTGGAGTATGGAAATATACATTACTACATGAATTGTAGTATATATCATATTTGGATACTGAAGCGACATTAAATACAATTGTATTTAAAAATATGCGTTGCATAACTTAATCATTTACTTTTTATTTTGTTGTTTCTGTCCATTATTTATTTGAAACTATTTTCGCCATATTGTCTGTATGTATAGAATGACAAAACTGTCAATCTTCAGGAATGTTGAGATTAGGATTGATAACTTGGATTAGTCAGACTACTATTCTCACCCTGTTTGTCCTTATCACAAAGTTTATGCCAATGTAACCTCCGACCTATTTAAGGTGCATCTCTCTGAATGTTGCAATCTTAATATCGAACTCGGAAATTTATAAGCAATTGCGGCCTTAACCTTTTAGTTAACTTATAGGCGTAGATTGTTCTTGTTCCGCCAGCCATGACCAGATGGAATTGTTAATTATTATTTTGTTCGTAGTTACTATCGCCTGTAATCAGATTTCAACTTTTACTTTTAAGAAAACTGTCATTTAGAACCGATTGCTAATCAACACATGCGTCAACATGCTAAACGGCGTTCAGAGGTTAAAAGTCCAATCATTACTACAGCCAGTAATGACAAACAATAACCTAATAATTAACACTTCCATTAAGTAGTATGAAAAACGAGAAAAATCCCCATAGATTAAATAATGGATTCAGTTCGAAATCGCGTATAGATTTCTAGTTTGAGATTAGATTCCTAATTTCGAAAAGATGTACATAGAAATGTTTAGGGGTTACATTGGCCGAAACATTGTGAAAATAAACACCAAAATAAAAATAGTAACCTCAATAATACAAATAACACAAAATTTTCAAGTTTGGTTTGGCTGTTTTGTAACTTGAGAGGCCAACGTTACAACTCTTCGGCCTAACATTCACAGGAAACATAAATTGGAACAAATACATGGAAGGCTGTTGCAAGAAAAGTGGGCTCCATCTACCGTGCTAAAAAACTGCTCACACCTGCCAGTATTCTATATCTCTATAAAGCAACCAGCTGCCTATGCATGGAGCATTGTTGTCACGTCTGGGCTGGAGCACCATATACTAGTTTCTCCATCTTAGAAATAGTCCAAAAAAGAGTCGCTAATCATATAGGTCCTAACTATCAACCAAGCTGCAACCCCTGTCCCATCGCCGCAATGTTGCATCCCTGTCGTTGTTTTACAAGTACCTCGATAGAATGTGCTCCGATGAACTGGCTGCTCTGGTGCCACATCGACGTAAATACACTCGGTAAACTCGATCAATCAGTTAAACCCTATACATTCACTGTGGAGATCCCCAGATGTCGGAAGGCTTTCTACTTTAATAGCTTCTTTCCTCGCATTGTTAGCCTTCGGAATTCACTCCCTGCTCCCTTTTTCCCTGACTCTTCCGACATGCAGAAATTGAAGTGTAATGTGAACAAATATCTAGCCGCTCAACTCCTCACTTAAGATGCCACCTATAATTTCTGGTCCCTAATCCACAGTATGTCTCAGTGTCAATTTCCATTGTCTGGGGTGAATTAATGTTTTTTTTTAAATATACCAATACTTTAAGTCATTAAATTCCGAACTTAGTTATTTTAATAAAAAATGTTTTTACTCTATTTCCTTGATATTTTGAAATTTTTAATAGATTGTATTTTATATACGAATGGTTTATAGATTGCTTTTGTCGGTGTATATATTGTTAAAAAAGGTCGGTAATTAATAGATAAGGCACTGATAGCTACTATCACTTCGGATGCGAGTGGACTCGTAAGTAAAAGAATGTAAAGAGTGACACGACCCTAACCGTAACGCTAACCCTAACTCTAACCGTAACGCTAACCCGAACCCTAACCCTAACCCTAACCCTAACCCTAACCGTAACGCTAACCCTAACCCGAAATCTCCCAAATTAGGGCCATCTCTACCGAATGCACTTTAAGGATCCAGCACTCATTAAAGTGAACTTTAATAGTTTATTTTTAACTTTACACTTATGCTAGAAACACATGTTTTGTGTTCTTTTTTACGGTCAAACATCGTTCGGTCATTTTATGATCGTACATGTTTTTGTATATGATTGATTTGCTGATTAATATGAATCTAAAGAGACCTTGTTTTTACATACAGCACATGCCGTTCCAAAATAGTCACCCATTTAGTACTGGCCAGACTAAACGTCGCTTAACTTTGGATGAAAATATATAGTCTAATATTGGTGCATGAAGATGATTATGACAACGTCCAAGTAGTAGTACATATATGGTTGAAATTAATCGCGTAATTAAGCAAGAGATGAAACAATAAACGGAACTACCTGCTCTGGCGGGTCTCCACTTTCGCTTGTGACCTGCGTAAGGTTGTCCATTAAAAAACGCGCACTGAAGCTCTCGAAAGTTACGTGATCCAGGTGGACATCGCTGAATAAAAAAAATAAATATACCGAAAGAAAATGAAAATGAAAGGATAAATGAAATAACAAAAATTAATATTTCATCTTTTATATGTCACTAAAAATGAAAGTATCGAACTGGCAATAAATTATATACGAAAATATATTATGTTTAAGATTTGTTAAAATCCCCGTTTACGACCGATGATAGGTTATATAACTATACTTTTAAAAAGTACATATTTTGTGTGTATTTATACAGCTTCACTAAGCATCATATTAACGACAGGCTTAACCTCAACTGATTTGTCTGCCTCATGCAATTTCGTAACCATCTGTTATAATGTTTTCTTTCTTGAAACTTAGTATACAAAAGTACAAGATTGTTTGGTCTCAATGTGTTTCAATTTACTTAGCGATAATATGTTCTGGAAGTTTAGATATGATTCGACAGATGCATCAGGTTAATTAGTATGAATTACAATATTTCACCTTAGCTTCATCTGTGAGTCCATATACGACGATAGATAACGATTGGTTAATTTAATCATGTGACATAAAAAAGATTTGAAGTGAGATATTAGTTATTTTGTGTAATGTTATAATACGAGACGCGGATTTGAAACAGGGTAATCTCCTAACGGATTTAAAATTAAACAAAAAATATCAAAATAATCATTTTGAAAATAAATTACAAATAGAAAATATCCCTTGTCCATGACGTCAGTAGGTCGAAAAGCACAATCGACAAAAGAATGCTATTGTCCATGAAAGCTGTTATTTGGAATCGGGTCACAAGCATTTACGACAGAGTTGACGTAAACAAAATCTTCTATAACAAAGTGCGTTTTGGATTCTCGGAGGAGAGGGAGAAAGCCAGATAGGTAGACTCGTGAAAAAAATAGAGTCAATATAACTAGAAGCAACGAAGGTCTTAAACCCGTTTGCTTATTTGTTATTAAATTTAATAAAGAGGTATTTTTTATATAAGGAAAAGCTGTCTTGTTTTTTATGTAAAGGGAAGCAACTCTTGCTCGGACAGAAAACTAACAGACAAGTTGCGTTATCTCACCGACACAGATATCAAACCGTTAAAAGTATGATTCTATGTATAACACTGCATTAGTAAATATAGAATATAAATAATAGAATGTAATGTAAGATCTTGGTAAATAGGGGGAAAATTATACTCGTTGTGCATCATTTGAAGATAGCAAAGGGAAAATATATATCAATAGTCACGATAAATAAGGTATATAAATATGACCGTTGTCTTCTTCGCGTCTGTACCAGCCCGTTGGATAGAACATCATCCAGGCAATAGCATCAACAATGTCCCATGATAAATATCGTCGAATAAGATTAATAACCCGCATCATAAATATTTCAGTTAAACACATTGTTAACTGAAATGTGCACTCCCATTTTAACATTTCGAACAAAATGTTTTTATTATTACGACTTTATACCCGCGTTGGTACAGTACCTGAGTGTCTGAATTTATTTTTAAAAGAAAACTCTACAAATTGTTTTAAGAAAAAAAAATTCGCTTTGAACTAATTTCGAATACCCTTTATGTCTACTGATATTTTGATTATTTACAACAAAAGGTAACTTAGTTAAAAAATATTTATGTATTTTTTTTATGTTATTATGTTATGTTAATTTCTTTAAATTTATAAAACACATATCCAGTTTGAAAAATACTTTAGGCATACGTGAGATTCGAACTCGGGTATTGATGTCGTAAACTAATGCCTTAGTAATGTGTATTCTGCTAATTCCTTTTTGTCAACCAATCACATGTTTCTATTTGCATATGGAGAGACTAACTCTGAAAACACCACAACAATGTAATTGTACATAGAGTGTTTACCCATCTATTTATAAGATTAAAGAAAGAAATAATTAATTGAAATTTCTAAATGTTAGCAAGAAGTTGTCTTGTGGTACGAAGAAACTGACGGTGAAAACAATGGAAACCGGATTAATTGTCGATACTTAATAAAGTGTTCAAACGACTCGAAAAATGTATTAACAATAGATCGGGTTAGGCTTAACCTATCAACAACGCTGACACATTTCACATTAACATCCTATTGTTATAGTCCATCAATGCGAGAAATCACGAATTCGACCTTTGAACTAAACTGGCAATTCAAGAATAATTAATATTCATTATAGTTACATCAGAATGTACGAAATTCTTCTATTTCAAAGAGAGACACAATCCGTCATAATTCGTTCAGACATTAGTACTAATTCTATAATAATGATCAATGTGTATTTATTTATATAATATATATATATATATATATATATATATATATATATATATGATTATTTTTATTTATATAGACATGTGCTTAATCTGCA
>OY744516.1:209821365-209831365 GCA_963556195.1 Sepiola atlantica | reverse complement strand
ACCATTATTTTCAAAATGGTGTTTTAAATCTCCTGATACTCGTTTGAACTGGTAATGTCTTTTTTAGCAACATTACCAGTTCACTTGGTCGAGAAACGCCGAGCATCTGAGCCAATTTATACATTAGAAGAATACCTGTTTCTTGATGAGTTTATATTATAATCGTTTATTTTCTGTACTTATTTGTTTAGATTTTGTGTAAAATAACAAAAGAATTTTGTAATTATTAAATGGCAGAATCTCAAAACTTAATCTAAATCATTGAAATTCATATGTAATGAGATTACTCTGGGGTAATCGGAAAATGCAGGATAATAAATAGAAATGATAGACGGTAACAGAGTATTGGTCATCAGTGTTGGTAGTCGTCGCGTTTGGAATGCGACTGCGATTGTTTTGATTATCGCAAGGTTGAGGCTAAAATTTAAATCGTAAACATTTGCGTTTTATCATTTCGAAGAATGCTGATTTAGGAATGTCTCAAGAACAATTACAGACGTACGTCACAGACAAGAGAGAACCGTGAAAAACAAGAGAACCGACGTGACAATCGAAGCTAGTAGACATTGTACGTTTGCTCCTCATGCTAATGGTTAGGGAGTTGATCGTAACCATAAGCGGGTGTGCTAAAAGAAATGTCGACGTTGTACATACAATAGACTGTGAACAATCTTAAGGATATTTTCTTGTTTTCAATTTCCCCATTTCTTCTACAGCGCCATTCGATTTCGGTACCAAGTAAAAACAAGGGGATTATATTCGAAATAAATATTACGCCTAATAGTTATACTTCATGTTACTAAAAGGTAAAATAATCGCACGCGATTGGGTCTATTGATGGAGGAGGTTTGATGTTCCAGAGACTCTAAAAAAATCGTGAAATTACGTTTAGTTATTACATAGTGAACGGTGTGTGATTCGACCCTCTCTCTCTTTGCAGCGCATCTTTATATTAAAATGATTTGTTAAACTAATATGTATAAATAAAGTACGCGGATTATTGAGTTGTAATTGTTTCGTTTTTTTAAAGTACACATTATAAATACATTTGTGAATAAAAGAATGCAATAAAACAAAACTAATTGTACTATTTTATTTTTCTCTAATCTTACATTAATAAAGATTTCGTTCGTCCGCCTGTCTGTCCGTCAGGCACATTTTTTTAAACGTAATAAATACATTGCGAAATAATAGAATGCTGTTATTAGCTAATCTAATATTCCAATCTAATCTAATCTAAATATGAATAAATGCAAATCTTTCCTAAGTATATTAACATCAACCCCTTTCAACGTAAATATAATGATACAGTATAGTAATCTTTAAACTCCGTCGTACAAAACCCGCTTTTGCATATTTACATTTTTTAAGTTTCTCATAGATTAATATTTTCTAATATATATTTATAATTTGTATTGTCAAATATTATTATATATTTATGATATTTTCCTCCATAGTAATATTATTATAATTATTATACAATTAAAGAGATTTTATTTTTTTTAAAAACACAGCTTTTTAACAACAGTTTACAACTTTCGGTTTTAAGGGAGATAATTACATCAAAACTTCCGGCGCTGATGTAAATATAACATAGACTACACTTTCATATTAGCCAAAATTATAAGAAAAAAGAAGTATTATTTTGTGGCTAGACATTTTTAAATGAATAAAAAAAATCGATTTAATCGGAATTTATAAGTGTCGTATGGATTCTGATGTCATAAGACCGTCCTCTCAAGAATTACCTCTCCGTTTTCAAGGAGGGATGTTAGAATCCTCCGATGTATTAGATTCTCCTTTATATTTAAAACTTTCAAAAACTTTTTAAATTACTAAATTAAAGGCTCAACGGACAAGATAGACGTTTCTGTTGGGCCTTCAATTGTAAAGGGGTATTTCAATATCTCGCTTATTTCGTTTGATTTTCGCACACGTTTTGGATCAAATTTATTAATTAGTCTTAAATTATATTTTTTATCCCGAAATAAAATTCTAATTTATTTCTTAAAGACTTGAAAATCGAACTTAAATGCAATGTCTAAATCGCTGGCGGCCATTTTGTAATTTTCTATTATTTTCTTTCGCGCTTGACATCGATAAAAACGTGTGGTGTCTGCGTTTATTTTTACATCTATAAAAAGAAATAGGTTTTTATGGTCCTAATTAGCAAAGGAAGATTGTTGTATTAACTTTTAGAACTTATTATTGGGATTGCGGATATATTATCCTATTACCCGACGATAATGGATACAGCGTCCATTTCGTCAACATTCTGTATGTACAAAAAGTAACGACACTGAGGATGAATTAATACATGAATATTCATGACACGTACATTTATTTCAAAATACAGAGTATGTTACAATTGCATGGCAACTGAGAATATATTAATGAATTGCAAAGAATTAAAGGATTGAATGGTAAATTCCACTGCTTATTTCCGTGTCTCTGAAGTATTTGGTCATACGCCAGTTTCACACTTTTTACGCAGTATTTAGCATCATCGTTGCACCCGTCAAGATCGTTCAAACTGCGCAGGTTTGGCAGTAGGAACAGACAAGGAACTGTTGCATCGTATGGTCCTCCTCTCTACATTCGCAGATGCTTAGGTCAGTTTTGTAGCTCAATCTAATCATAGAAACTTTTGGAGGGATTTATATGTCAGTAGGGTGTAGACCATTCTGTAGCCGTCTGATCCACAGCTGTAATCTGGTCCCTTACTCAGATGTTGTAAAGGGTTCAACATGGCTGAGAAATATTCTCATTGACTTCAGTCGTTGGACCGTTGGTTCACCTCCAGGAAGGAGATAGCGTTCACCACTGATAGTCTGTCTGATTTCTTCTCGGCTGGCCACTTTCCGTCTCTTGTAAATAGGGTTAATGATTGATTCTATTTACAGGAATATTATAGCGAAATTACAAAGTGTCAACAGAAATTTGCACAGCCAGTAAGAACGCGTGGTTGATTTAAATTTGCTTGAATATTAAAACGGAAAAAAAACAAAAGCAGTCTGCAACTTAATTGTGATTATCAACTCATATTTTGACACTAATAATAAAGATTTGCTTTTGGCAAACGGTTATTTCTTCGTTTGAATTAGGAAACTTACCGTTTTTAGCAATAGAATCCAAACCAGATAACATTATATTACAGTGACATTAGGACGTTAGAAGGATAAAAAGGGGGAAAAGTCACAAATTTCCAGCTTTTAATATAACTATGAATAATGAGTAAGTGATAGTTCGATATTAAGAATTTAGTATTTATTATGCGAGTCAAGTGGCAATCTGTGAGAAGATGGACGAGAAACGAATTAACATTTCATTGAAGATCAATAATCTTAACGAAAAGAAAATAATTATCATCATAATCATCTTGTCCAAAATCATCATAATCATTTTGCTTACATCGAACTTAACCTACACGTATTTGATATATATATATATATATATATATATATATATATATATATATATATATATATATATATATAATTTGTAAAAATACAAAATCTATTACATCTCCAGTTGTTCAGCAAAACAAGGGATTTATTATTCCTAAAACTATGGATGTTCAAAGAATTGAATTCTAATGAGCATAGTAATACAGATGGATAAGTTTAAAAGAAAATTATCAGAGTCAAAGTTTGAAAAGATTAAAAATGTAAAATATTATTTGAGAAAAAATGTTAAATGTGAAAATATGTTGAGAGTGTTCAAGGCAAAATGAATGAATTAAATGCATATGAAAAAAGATCACCGTAAAGGGTGTCACTGGAAAGAGCTGTAGCAGATTCAATGGTAGTAAATCGAAAAACAATTGTAAAATCCATCGAATTGAAGAAATCAAATCTAGAAAACCAAAAATCCGGTTGTTTGGAAGTTGCGCGTCAGAAAGATTATAGAGGCATTTTTTAATTCGATATATAAACCTTCTGACACGCTACTTCCAAAAAATCAGATGTTTGGTTTTGTTGATTAAATTACTCCAATTCCATGGATTTTACAATTGCATTTGTATTAACTACCATCGAACCTGATGCTGGTTTTTCCAGTGAAAAAGTTTTCCCAGTGAAACCTTTTTTCATATGCATTCAGTTCATTTATTTTACATTGGACTCTCACAACATATTTCCACATTTAACATTTTTTCTTAAATAATATTTTATCTTTTTAATCTTTTCACACTTTGACCATGGTAAGTTTCTTACTAAGTTATCCATCTGTATTCCTCTGATGATAAAAATTCAATTCTCTGACAAGCCATGATTTTAGGAAAAATAAATTCCTTGTTTTGAACAACTGAAGATGTAATAGATTTTGTATTTGTATAACTTTTATACTCATCCTTTAACTTGTCTATATAATTGCTTTATCTCTTATAGTGAGCATCAAATCATTTTCATGATAGGTTCTATTTTAAAGATATACATTATATTTTTATCTTTTTGTTCCTTATATATATGAGATTGATATAGTTTGCTTGAAGTATTGTTTCATGTGTATATAAAAGCAAATGAGAATACTAAACAATGCTGAGATGAAACGGATAGACACAAACTGAAGCAAATGAAGGCATATAACGGTTGAATAAGTTTGAATTTTCCACTTTTATTAGTATCATTTGTTCTATTGTTCATTTGTAAGTGTTAATATTAATATTTTAAATTATTTCTCACGTATATTAATAGTTTTTTTTAATTTAAATTTAAAACAAAATACATTTTTTAAAAAGATGATTCTTTTTTAAATATACATCATAACATTTTTACACTATTAATTCTAACACTGGCACATAGATTTCAAGCATAATTTAATGGAAAAAATAAAAAAAACTTTTTAATTTAATTTCAGTTCTATTTTAATTTCATCTGAATAAATCTCATTGTCAGCTACCTTCATTGAACATTTTAATTAAGGTTGGACACACATCTGACGAAGGTATATTTTCCCAAAATATCATTATACGGTACTTCCATCAGATCACCCAGCCGCAAATAAGATTATTATATAATATAAGAAATATATGTATATATAATGTTATTGCAGTAATAAAAATGTAGAAACTGCCTTACCCATTCGACAATTATATGTCTTAATTTGCTTCAGTTTGTGTCTATCCGTTACATCTCTGCATTTAATTGCCTTCTAATTTGCCTTATATAAATATAAATATAAATATATATATATATATTGTTGTGACCCTGTTAGGAGCCGAAATAAAGACACCGAAACACGGGGTTATAGGAACAAAGATATATTATTGAAGAAAAAGAGTATATATACAAGAAGTGATATTCTGTACTGCCGGTATAAAACTGGGGTGGAAGAAATCTGTGAGTTGGAATGTTTCTCGCATTTTATTATGGATGAACGAGTCTATTTGTTCTTTGTACAGGTACGCCACCATACCACTCCCTTCCAAGCCTTACCTCCTCAGGAGTCTTAGTAACGTTTCCTTTTTGGAATTATCTCTATGTGGTCCGGAGCCATTCGTTTTCTTTTTGCCTGCCGTTTCTGTGTTACTACCTGGGGTGCTGGCAAGTCGAAAGTGTCATATATCACGTCCATCACGTCTTCTACTTGTGAAGAGCTGTTAGTGTCATCTGACAGTCTTTTCCTGATCTGATTCAGATGTCTCTTATACGAGAACTGTCGTCCTTTTATAATATAGACCATCGACCCGGTCCTCTTTTCAATTGTACCGGGTTCTCAGAACGATGCGTTGTTTTTGTACATCTTAAAGCATACCCTATCTCCTGGGCTGTATCTTTTCTTCGGTAACGTAGATATTCGATCATAATTATCAAACACGCACTTCACTTTCCGCGCAAACATCATCTCTGCGGGGGATAATGATGATGGTACATTTACGTTTTTAGTAAACGTACCATCTTGCAAAGCCTTCTCCTTAGAGACCTTTTTTAGTGATCGTGTCTACAAAGCGTTCCGCCTGGCCGTTTGACCTAGGATGATACGGGAGAGTCGTTATATGTCTGATTCGAAACGTCGCGCAGAACTCCTCGAAATTTTATGACGTGAACTGCGTCCCATTATCACTCACCAGACAATCCACTACCCCAAAACGAGCGAATAGTTCATGTAGGAATCTTATCGTAACCTCCGATGTGCGACTCTTGCAACGTAGTACCTCGTGCCACTTCGAAAAGCTGTTGACTATGATTAAGTAGTAAAAACCTTCCAGACGTCCCGCGAAATCCACGTGGATTCTTTCCCACGGACGGTCGGTCTTTGGCCATGGCTATGTTTTATATGCGGTGCGTTTGCTGCCAAGGCACAACCTTTACACAGCTTTACTGCTTTTTCAATGTCATCATCCATACCTGGCCAGTACACAAAACTACTCATTAACCCCTTCATCCTTCTTATCCCTGGATGACCAACATGAAAATCTTTTAGAATTTTCTTTCGTAGTTTTTCTGGGATGACCACCCTTTTGTTGTGCATGAGTACCTCATCACAGAGTAAGAAACTCTTTGCCACATGTATATCCTTATCTACCATTTTCATTTTTGTGCTGGTTATAAATTCATCCTCGTGAGCTTCTTTTGCTATCTCGTATAGCGTCACCGGGAGTTCTCTCAATGCGTTGCACAAAATTTCTTTAAAATCTCGTTCTGTTTGAAGGGACATGGTCACTGTGTCTTTCATAGTATTTCTCTGTTTTGGCACTAGTCTCGACAACGTATCTGCATGATAGATTTTATTTGAAGGCAAATGCTGCATTTTGAAGTTGTAATTTAATAAGATAGTTCCCCATCTTTGTAGCCTATTAGCCGTATATACTGGTAGGCCTTTTTTAGATCCATAAATTGTAATTAGCGGCTTATGGTATGTCTGTAAAGTAAATCGTCTACCATATATGTATCGGTGAAACTTTGTTACCGTAAATATTATTTCTAGGGGCTCTTTCTCGATCGGAGAATACTGTTTTTCCGCCAGGAGCAAGGTCCTAGATGCATGTGCAATGGGTTTATGGGTCCCATCCGGCATTATATGTAGAATACACGCTCCTAAAACATATGAACTAGCATCGCTAGCCACGATTATGTTCAATTCTTGGTTGTAATGTGTTAGAAATCACTCTGACGTAGCCTTTCAATAATTTTATTAAACGCATCCTGGCATTCAGGTGTTCACACTCAGGCTTTATCTTTTTTTAATAACTCATTTAATGGAGCGCGCAAATTATGCATTTCTGCAATAAAGGTCTGGTAGTAATTTGCTAGTCCCAGGAAACTCTGAAATGTCGTGACGTTTTCTGACGCCAGTATGCTTTTATCGCGGTAGCCCTTTCTGGGTCCGGCCTTCTGCCGTCCTTGTCGATAACATGACCCAGATATTTTATTTCCTCCAGGAATAAATCACATTTTTCTTTTACTTTGAATCCATAATCTTGAATTCTCGCAAACACTTGATTTACATGTTTCTGGTGTTGTTCGATATCTTTGCTGTTAATCAAAATGTCACCAAGATACGTTATCGCAAAATCCAGTCCGCCCAGCATTGTATCCATTGCTTGTTGGAAAATGGCTGGCGCAACTTTCACTCCGAAAGCTTACCTTTCGAATTTATATAAACCACGATGTGTGTTTATACATAACAGCTTCGAACTATCCTCATCCACCGGTATTTGGAGGTATGCCTCACTTAGGTCTATTTTAGAAAAAAGTCTTCCTCAGTTTAAAAATGAGAAAACTTCCTCGGGGCAGTGCAGTGGGTAGTGATAGTCTTCTAGAAATGTATTCAAACCTGTTGAAAAATCTGCACATACGCGAATTTCATTAGAATTTTTCTTTACATAAACCGTGGGTGCTGCCCACTGGCTGTGTTGTACTTTTGATAAAATACCAGTCTCTACAAGTCAGTCTAGTTCCTCGTTTATTTTTTCTATCGGGGCGAAGGGTATTTTTCTTTCTTTTTTAAATACCGGCTGTAAATTTTCTTTCAGTTAAAATTTGGCAGCCATCTTAGTGCAGCGCCCAAAACCACCATAAAAAAACTCAGGAAAAGATTTTTTAATTCTCGTTGCAGTTTTTCTGATAACGTTGCTCGACTATTTATTTTTTTACAAAATGTATTTATTGGCAATTTCAATAAACTAAATGCCTGCATCCAGTCCCAACCGAAAAGATTATTTGAATCTTTCAGCACCAATATTTTTAGTTTTTTAGTATTTCCCATTAAGGACACATTTGTGATTAATTCTCCTTCAAATTTAATTCTTTCCCCAGTCACTGTGCTAGCCAGCCTGTTTGTTCTTAATAAAGTGGGTTTATTTAAGATTCTCCACGTATGTAAATTCATTATGGAGACATCTGAACCCGAATCCAATTGAAATTTGATGTTTTTTATCCAGGATTTTCACCTGTACAAATTTTCTTATGTTCATGCATTTTTCATTCTTTGTCCTAGTGGCTCCAACTCGAATTTTGTTTCCTCTACCTGTTCTGAAGTGCGAACTTTTATGTCCGACCTTTTTGCAATTCATACAGAACTTAAAACGGAAAGGACATTCATTGTATCAATGTGGACTACCACAGCGTGAACAAAGGCTCGGTGGCCATTTATTGGTTTTTTTACCTGGTTGACTTGTCTTTGCAGCATAAAAATCACTATTTCTGTTTTGACTTATTTTTTTATAAGGTTGAATTTTTGTTTTTGACGTACTTTTTTATATGCGCAATGCCCGATAATTCAATGGCTTTTGAGTCCTGTTATACATTGATAAATCTTTGACAGTCCTCGGCCGACTTTTGCAGTGAAAGGCTTAGTTCATTCTCTAATTTATTTAGGACTCTACGCCTAACTTCTGTGTCATTTCCTGAGACTAATCTTTGTACGAAAATTAAACGCTTGAAATTATCGGCACTAATTTCAGCTAGTTTAAAGTCGTCACAATGTGTGTTTACTATTGATGCAAAAGTAGCCTAATCTTCCTCGTCTTTTTTACCAGGTGTATACACTTCCAGCGTTTGTGAAATAACGTGGTCTTGGGACTGAATAATTCCGTTAATAATTTTACCACTTCTATAAAAGTTAAATCGCTAGTATTCCGAGGCAAAATGACATCCACGAATTTCGTATGTTCCGTGGTGCCTAGTTTCATAAGTAGCAGGTGAACCTCTTTTGAGTCAGCACAACTTTCGCAGTCAATTCTATATAAATCTTCATATCTTTGCGAATATGTGAAACTATCGATGGCTTTTCACACGTCAATTCGTCAAATTCAGCAACGTCCTTTTCGGTAGTTACCTTTGTTTTTTGGGGGGACTCTACCAGCACATGCCCAATTTTAGGGCCCAGATGTGCTACAACATGAGTTTTCGGGTTGTTAGCTTGCCTTTACGGTTCAGGGCATTCGAACGTGAAATGTCTTATGTCATTGCATTTCCAACAGGCCTGTGACAATAACTGGTAGTTTGTCTTCCTATATTTCGAGATAATATGTTATCTCAGAAAATGTCTTCTGATCAATGAGTATATCAAAGTTTCATATGGAGAGGTACTGATCGCAAGACACTTACATTAACTCTCCATATTTTGCACGTATCATGCACTCTGTTTCTGATATAAAAGTGCAGCCCAATTATGATGTCCGCGAGTCTTCATGATTTTCACCGGTCTATAACCGACCGAAGTTAACAGATTTGTTATTATGGCAACAGAGGCTCTCACAGCCTTTTTAATCTTCCTGTCCATGACAAACATCGTTAGTGTCTTCTTCTGGATTTCTTCGAGTTTTGGTAGGTCGATGATGAGTCCTGTCTTGGTAACTTTGCTTTTAAACGTCTCCATTTTGGCTTGGAACTCTTCCAAATTCATGTTAACAGCCGGGGGTTTTGTCCAGCACGACGTTCCAGGTTGGGGGGAAGGTATCGAACTCATTTATGTTGTTATTTCCCTTTGCACAGGGCATGAAACTGCCATCGTCGAAGAGGGAAATCAAATCCGTTAAAAAACGAAAAAAAGAAAA
>OY744516.1:209806365-209816365 GCA_963556195.1 Sepiola atlantica | reverse complement strand
CACCAGGAAATTTAAGTAAACACGTGTCTGAATAGATATATGCTTCACCGAAGTAAATAGTTTGGAATTCCTCTTTCTTCTGTTCGCAGAATTTAGGTTAAGGAACTCAAACCGCGTCCCTGCTGGATCTCCATAAATCACCAACTGACCCAAATTATAAAGCTGTAAACGATGGTTGCCATGTGGCATGCTTACAAATATACTTTAGTAACAAAACACAAGCTTATTTAAATAAAGCTAAAGAGCAATCTGTGGTTAATTCTATTGTACTTTATAGACACAGCATGCGTACATACATATATTTAGTAAGTATAGTGAAAATACCTCAGTGTCTGCATTTCTTGAAAAGACCATGTTAAAAAGTTTATATTTTAGCAGTAAATTTCAGTAACTAATATAGTGTTTATCGTTTCGGAATTTTCGAGATTATGATTGATAATTTGTATTATTTCCATGATTCGGACTACTTTTTTCATTTTGGAAGTTATTCTCACAACGTCGCGGCCGACGTAATCTCCGACCATCTGCAGAACTCGGGAATTCTAACGGGCTTTCGAATTCTTACTTACTTTCTTAGTATCGTTGGTACTAGAATTGTCCAGATGGTAAGAATATAATACAGAATTCAAAATTCCGTACAAATCCCAGAATTCAACAACAAGATGCACGTAAAGAAGTTCGACCAAAATAGCATACATACGCATTTATAGAGTACAATCAAAAGGCTTGAGCCAGTCTGCGTTTTATTAAAGACCATGTTAAAAGAATTTATATTTTGTTAAGTAAATTTCAATAACAAGCAGAGTATTTTTTTATTGTGACAAAAATCATGAGCATTGAAATATTTTTAAAATATTGAACATTATATTGCGTGTTACAATAAAATCACAACTTGCCATTAGCACCATTAGAGTTATCTGCCCTTACAATAGTATGTCTAGGTGTCTTTTTTGTAAGTTAGAAAAGAATATTCAGATCTCAAAAATATCCCTTACGAGGTTCTTAACTGACATATTGACGAATAGTAAATAAAAAGAAGAAAATTTGAGGAAAAAACTCAAAAATTTATTTGAGTTTTTTCCTCAAATTTTTTCTGAAAAGGTCATAAAATTGATTGTGAAATGATGAGTCCAAATTTTAACTTTTTAATAAGAAAGATGTTCAGAAAAATCTTAATGTTAAACGAGCTGTCCTAAGAGTTAAGCATAGTTTTGGATATGTTATTGTGTGTTGGTATTTTGTTGGCGGGAAAACTGGACATCAAGGAAATCCTGAAAAAAAGAAGAAAATTATTCGATTCTGCAAAGACATAATATACCAACTGATTTACGCATAATCACGTTGAAACACGCGTTCTCGTTAGATTACCGAGGTTAAGCGACCTTGAGCCCGGCCAGTTCCAGATGGGGAAAAATACATCTACGAAGATGCCTAGCACGTATTCAATAAAATGTCTTATTCGCACATGGGTCGACACAACGAAACAATTAACTCCCCAACTGTCCCAACTTTTTACTAGTACTGTCAATCAGTCTCACGCTCTCTTACTCTATGTTGTTGAATCCTTGCTCTTATATCAGACGGCATCTATCGTTCTCGCTACCGTCACCCTCTCCTTCTCTCTATTTCTCTCTTTCTGTTTATTAACAGCTAACGTTAATAAAACTAACTATAAAAATTAAAGATATGATTAGGTTCTATAAATCCTCTAAGATAATCATCTAAGTCCTATAAATCCTATAACATTATTGGGTGAGTAATAAATAACCTCCATCCGAAGCAATAGGATAGTTGTACAAACTCTAAAATAATCGGCTAAGTCTTACAACCCTCCAAACTAATCAAGTCAGTATTATGAACCTTCTAAAATAATTAGGTGGGTCATAAAGACTGTTTAAAATAAACAAGTAAATCATGAAAATACCTATAAAATAATCAAGTGAGGCATAAAAACTGTCGAAAATAATCAAGTGCGTTCTACAAACCTTCTAAAATAATAAGGTGACTTTTACAAATCCTATAAAATAATAAAGAAATCTTATAAACCCTTGAAAATAATTTGATGAGTTCTACAAATACTCTAAGATTACCAGGTGGGTCCTAAAAACCCTCTAAAATAATCCGGCGCGTTCTACGTAGCCTCTGAAATAATCGATGAGCATGTTACATATTACTTAGCATTAACATACTTTTAATGTTAAGGCGTGATATAATTTTTCAAACGCACAAGATTTTTGGTATTATTGACAAGGTATAGGCTAAGGGTCATCTGTTACCTCATATATCGTAAATGGATCCAATTGGTTATTTTTTACCACGTAACACAGAAAGGAGTTGAGATAGAATAAGCAGTTGCTGTCTGTATTCTATGTTAAAAACTGATCCTGCTAGATAGAAGCCGATTTAACCATCTGTTCGGATGGGAACACCAAACGGAACTATTAGCTTTTTTTTACATAATTCACCCTAAACAAGACAGGCCGCCACTGTAGACGTAAGGGGCTACTGAGAAGAAAGGAAGGGAGAAGGTTGGGGGAGGTCAACCCAAATTGAGATCTGCGCAGCGAGATGTCTGTTTACATTAGTTTTAAACTTCTGCATATCAGTACCGTCGGGAAAACAGGGGGGCAGGGAGGGGGTTCCAGGGGCCAGCAGCACGAGGAAATAAGCTATTTGAGTAGAAAGCCCTCCAGCATCTGCGGACCTCCACAGTAAATGGATGGGATTTAGTGGATTGTCGAGTTGGTCTAGTGAACTTAAGTCGAGGGGGCACCAGAGCAGCCAATTCATCCGAGCACAATCCATTGAAGTATTTGTAAAACAAGCATTGCGGCGATGGGACAGGGACTGGAGCTTGGTTGACAGTGAGGGACCTATTAGGTTGGCGACTCTTTTTTGGACTTTGTCAAGGAGGGAGAGACTAGTAGATGATGCACCAGCCCAGATGTGGCAAGAATACTGCATGCATGGGCGGGCGTCATCTCATTCTTCAATAACAGAACCTTTCTATGATATTAGTCAATAGAAAAGAATACAGAGAGATACATCTCTATTAAGGGTATGCCTATAACAAGTATAAAGTTGTTTATCTTTAATATAGCAATGCAATAATACATAAGCCGGATGTTCTTCTCTAGCCATTAATTTCACACATCCACTAACACGTCTATTAACTTCCAGAATCGTCACAGATTTATTTAACAAAAATGATAACGATTATTTTACATTTGTGCTTGATTGAGCTTCAAGCTCTGCTTCCCCTGTAAAACATGCACGGCAAGAACTCGTATTCCTACCAACACAGTAAAGAAATCTCCTTTCTTGCTCTGTGTACCTAAAATCAAATGAAACTTCCATAAACAGAGTTTCTTTCCAAGCACTTTCTACCTGTTGAACACGTTACCGCAGGAATGTTTTCCTACAGACTACAACATGCTCGTTTTTGAGTCCAATGTCTACAGATATCTATGGAGTCGTCCTGTGAATTAATCATAGTTATCAATCCTTGAATAGCACTGTTCTATGATCCAATTGAAAATCTCACTCACTCTTATCCTCGCGTGGCTTTTTTCTTTGGTAAGTGCTGAACCATTAGTTTTAAAAACCTGTAAACGAAACTATCAAACTTTTTCTAGCCAATATTTACAACCGTAAGTTACCTACTTTGAATTATTAAACGATTTATTTATGGGAAGTAGACATCGGACACATTTGATATAAATATAGCTACGTGCGACTGACATAATTTTTATTACCGGTTGAGAATTGTTTTACTCGGATTATTAAGTTATGTGCTCACTTGGCTAGGACATTTTTGTATTTTCGAGTTATGCTACGCCTAGCGCGTATTTATCGATAAGTAACCCTTATTGATTTCGTTCATTTCGACTTTTTCTTATATACTGTGTATAAATTACATTCTATGATTAAATGCAAGTACTTTTCTTACAATTGAGTCAATCAATTGACATTTTTACTAATAAGTCACCACTAATCAAGACAAAAAGGCACTCGAGGATAAGGTTTAATGAGATGGATAGCTTGTCAGTTGAATACTTAAAAATATTAGAGATTGAACGTAATGAACAAAATTCGATTACCTATGAGGACGGCTTATGACACATATCTGTTGACATTGTATTTGAAGACGAGCAGGTGGTAGTCTATAGGGCAGGGGCCCTGTGGCAATGTGTTCTAAAGAGGGGAATTTCGTTTGATGTTAGGCACCCAAAGAAAAAGAAGAAAAGCTATTTATAGTAGTGATAGAAGGCCAAATCTTGCGCTAAATGTTTTTCATCATCATCATCATCATCATCATCATCATCATCATCATCATCATCAGAATCTTTTTATTTAACTCCTGGTGAAACAAACCCTCCTGGTTTCTTTCCACTTTGTTTTATCTCTGGCTAGGCCTGACCTGGCTTAGTAAGAGCGAGTTTATAATCGGGGCCGTCTCTCCACGAGGTGTTTGACCTTGTTCTAGGTATTTTCTATTGCCTCGGGGTCCATTCTGTCGCTGTATATGGCCACCTGTTGTTTCTACATCTCGACACGTTACCTGCCCATCTATGTTTTGCCATTCGTATGGTTGTGATGATGTCGTTTACTCCATTTTTGTGTATGACCCAGGTGTTTCTTTTTCTATCATGTAAACTGATGCCGAGCATAATGCGTTCTATCTTGTACTGTGCCACCTTTAGCTATTCCATTGCTGCATTATTAAGTGCCCATGTTTCACTACCATATGTCATTACAGGTATGATGTATTCATTAAACACTTTTTGATTAATGCTTTTCAAGGAGATTAAAAATATTTTTTTCGTATCAACAGCTTCGAAACAACTAATATTACAAAAATATTGTCAATATTCTATCCGACGCAATGATGAAAACGAATATATGAACTGTGTGGGATTTCTTGTGGAGTTCAGACTTTTAGCTGGGTACACATACAAACACAGAAAACTACTTTTGATATAATGGAATTTATAGGGCAGGAATATGTCGAGGGATATAAAATTTAAATATAAATGGATTTTATCGCATACAAGATTGATCGCAAGACACTTTCACTTTTTTTAATGCAAATTTTGTTTCATTCTTGTTTAAGATATTGAGTTACAAACGAAATGCTCATAATATATTTCTATGAATACACATGCAAAAGTTATGCCTTTTTTAATCACAAGAAGGTTTCGTTATGTCGGAAAATCTGGAAATAACTCAAAACAGGTTTCCGTAGACACAACAAATCAGAGCATGGCCAATCATCGTAGGCTTTAGGCGAAGTCTACCAACGATAGAAGAAGAAAAAAACAACAACCTGTAAATTGCTGTATGATAAATTACCAGGCAGATAGAACGGTAATCGAGAACTGTTAACTTTTTTGTACAACTCCTAATACTTCATTTCCTTCATCTCCTCACTTTCTTCTTACTGTTTCTTCCACACTTTCTGTAAGTTTTATGGGGAGATTAAACAAACAATATATCAAGACATTTATATGAAGAGTAGATATAGTGTACATAGACATATATATATATGTGAAAATAGCACCAAATTTACATTTTCTTTTAACTACAGCAATATATATATATATATATATATATATATATATATATATATATATTAACATAAACAAATTATTTTTTTCTTTTAAACATATTTTTAAGAATTTAATAAAAAAAGTGAGGCTAAAAAGCCTTTAAAAGCATGTTCAGATGCAATATTTATTACTAAAATGAAAAAATAAAATCAGAATAGATTTTAAACTTTGATATTTTGACTAATAATTTCGCGAGAAACCTCGCATCTTCAGAGTATGAATAGAAGTTGTAATATTTCCAATCGTTCCGTATGTATGTCGAAGTTCTTATGTTGGGAAATGGACGCTGTGTTGTTTATAACATATCAGTATATCAATATATATATATATATATAAATTTTTCGTGGTACAAAAGTTTATTACAGTAAGGAATACGGACGTTTGTGACATTTTTTTGGGTGGAATGAAATTGAAAAAGTATAAAAACGAGAGGAAATGATTTTTTAAAAATCATGAATATACTAACCCGGCTGCTCCACTATTTCTGAGGAGGTCTTTGTAGAACTGATGCGGTTTGCTGCCATGTTTGTCGAATTCAGTTTTGATAATGTCATGTATTAGCAAATCGACGGCATTCTAGGACTCAATGTGATCAACTTGTGAACCTTTCCCCCTATTTTTTATTTCTCCTAAACGTGTCACTGGTCTTCATTCTACTTTTTAAAGTTTTTAGTCGTAATTGCTTGAATTATTTCCACGTAGATACTCTGATGAGTGTGGACGAGAACCGGCTTAGTATATTCATGACTTTTCTTTTAATTATTTCCTCTCGTTTTTATACTTTTTCAATTTCATTCCACACAAAAAATGTCATAAACGTCCGTATTCTTTGCTGTAATAAAATTTTGTACCACTAAAAATTTATTTAAATATTTCAGGACTCGGTACCCTTCAAGTTTCATTAAGAAATTGAACCAGTTGATGAGATTGAGAGCAAAAATTCATTTAACTCGATTCAAAACTACATTTCTAAATTTTGGTTTAACGAATCGAGTTTACTCTTCAGATATAAGTTTTCGCATTACTAAGGCAAAATTAGTTCGCAGCCACAAAATTGAAGGGATATTTTTACGGAATGAAATTTATAAGTTGTCCTCTTCCATTGGCGAAATTTTAAGACATTTTCGTTCGCTATGGAAATTTTGTAAAAACAACTGATCTTTCCTCGATTACATCCGTTTCTCCCGTTATATTTCTTCACTTGACCAACGTGGCTTTACTTTTTCTAATGCCAACCATCATAAAAACTTCGGTCTCTTATTCTGAAGAGATTTGGTCGTTCTACGACTAACATAAAAAATATCCTTAATCTTTCAACATACCAATTGACGGACACTGGGCAATTTATATTGCTCGTGCAATGAAAAACTTAGTTTCACCCCAGAAGCTGGACTTTAAACCAGCCACTATCAAAAGTGATTCAATACGAGCCGTCAGCAGCCGGTCAAAAGAGGAAGAAATACGCGTTGATCAACCTTTCCTAGATACTATCTAAGGGCAGTGAAGCGAGCAAAAACTCATTTAAACTGTTACACATACACATTGAAAAACTGAAAGCAGGCATGTGCACACGCATTTCTTACATTGACTCATTCCCTTTCTCCATTTTACAAAGGAAAAAAATTTGAATACTAGTCTTACGCCCACAAATGAGCAATTTACTCACACCAACAACTTTCATACTTCGTAATTTGGTAAATATATAAATAGTTTCTGTTTCTTGATGGCTGTTTCCACATTCTTTTTTCACGCTCCTCTTTATTTATACTTGGCATGGTACATTAACAACTGGGGCTCGTTGATTCAATCTATACTACGACGCATGCTACACATATTCATATATTTATAACATTTTGTTATAAATAAATAAATATTTATAATCCACAGGCAGATAGGTTTCATATTCACTATGATTAGTGTGACTGTACAACTGGTCGAACGATTTGAACCCTGGATCCAAGTAACTCCAATCCAACATTGTTCACCATTTTGCAACCGTGACAGTCATATTTAAATGTGAGAGAAATAAAGGCAATATGTTTTTTATGAACATAGTAAGTCTCAGAAAGCGTTTAATCTACCAAAGGAGAGAGCATTCGCAATATTGCCTAATTTGAAACTGTTCGAATTTCTATTAAAGTTCTCGACTTGAACGGAACTGTAATATTTATTTCATATAAAAACATTTATAATGTATATAATATATATATATATATACATATGAATATATATATATACATATGAATATTTTAATATATATCCATATGCATATACATATTTATTATATATGAATCTATATATATATATTTCTGATACATATATTATATATATATATATATCCATGTAAATATTTCTTATATATATGAATCTATATAAATGTTTGTTATATATATATATATATTATATATATATATATGCATATAACAATTCATTATATATTGATATATATAAATATTTATGATATATATATATATCAATATAACTATTCATTATATATGAATCTTTATACATATTATATTATATATATATATGTATTAAGAGGGCTAAAGACAAGGCAGAGAACCGGATTGATGAGAAGCTTGAAAGAACAAAAATAAACAATCGAAGGGGAGGAATTACAACTATCGATTTATTATAATTTTAAATCTTACATAAACAGAAAGTATGGTGTTAGCTGTCTGTGATATCCTGATGATGATTAGAAATCAGTTGATATTTCGGGAAAATCTTCCCTTTGTCAAAAGTGGACACAAAAGAAAAGCCCGACGGTGTAGAATTTACTAAGATGGATGCCAGAAAGTAGAACCGGATACGTTTCAGATTCTCATCAATCCGACTCCCTGCATTGTGTTCAGCCTTCTTAATACAGTTATTACAATTCGCAGCAATGCTTCAAGCAAACTACAATACTACAATTATATATATACATATATATATATATATATATATATATATATATATATATATATATATATATATATATATATATATACTAGCGAAGCTATTCGGCGTTTCACGGGGCAGAAATTTTTTTGAATTTAATACTAAATATTCCTAAAATCAAACCTTACATATCACTCATCTAAAAAATAGGGGAAAAGAGGAGCATTTGTAAGCTTTTACTTAATGTAATCAAATAATACATTAGAAGCACTTTACACGTTTTATTTAAAAGGGTATATATCAATGAAAAGGAAAACATTAACGCATCCTTGTTTGGTTAATCACAACACATGAATAATGTTGTCCCCCCCCCTATTAAAAGCAACACAGTAAATATCTTGTGAAATGCGAGGGAAGATAACCCGAAATTGATAATTAATGGAAAGCTTTTCATTGATACGGATGGGCGTTTACCAAGTTATATCGAGAGAAAGGTTCTTCTACAATGCGATATGAAAAACTAAAAACTTGTTATTAAAAAGAGTAACCAAAGAATAAAAAAAAATTAAAATATATTTACTCTTGTTTACCTAAACGATCAGAATATTGCCACGATCAGAAAATACGCACACACACATATGCACCATTTCCGTTCAGAATTACTTCTGTATTTTTTTTTCTTCTTATCTTTCTGTTTTTGCTGGAGATGGGGCATCCTACCGGATGCCAGACATTCACCGGCTATTTCAGACACTCCAGCCTAGAGATCTTTTTAAGATTCTAACCGTTCCTTTAAGTGTAATTGTTTGTATTTCTCTTGCACTTGGTTCACCGGTTATACTCGACAGATAGCTTTTGAAATTATTTTTCATTAGTCCTGTTGATCCTATAATTACTGGTATGATGGAGATTTTCTTAAGATTCCAGTTTCTTTTCATGTCGTACATAAGAATTTCGTATTTCGTAATCTTTTCCCTTTCTGCTCTGTTCAATCCTGCATCATTAGGGACACTGACTTCAACTAGTTGCTACTTTCTCCATTGTGTCCCATATTATGATGTCAGGTTTAACAGCTCCGTTTTCTAGATATGTAGCTGTAGGGATTGAATAGTCATAGTGGATGGTGTATAACTTATTTCCGGCTGTTCTTTCTGGTATATGCTCCCACGACTTGCTGTTACACTGGTGCTTTAACAAAAGCAATTCTGCAAATAAATATAATGAAAGCGCTGATGCACGAGTGCTGCTCGCGCGTCCAGAAAAAAACACATTCGCACACGTAGGCAAAATTGTTGATCGTTTTCATTTTCGGGGGATCTATGATTTTTAAATCGTATATTTATAAACAAACGAATGAAACGAATTACTTACGAACAAGTTAATAGTATTTAAAATAAATAGCCTCCAAACGAAAAAGAATGTATTCAGGAATTCGAAGTTTTCGTATTTTTTAATCTATAACTGGTTATGTACACACACAAACGCAAACTCGGACACAATGTAAAAAT
>OY744516.1:209621365-209803865 GCA_963556195.1 Sepiola atlantica | reverse complement strand
CAAAAAAGTTATTTAGAGTTGGGCGTCAGTGTCGCATATAAATTTAATTTAAAATTATCCTCCATATCCGGGCTATTCTAGGGTTTTATAGCATTTAATCATATATATATTTTTTGCTATTGGAGATACATTCTGTGTCCACTCTTTTAAGCGATTACTTGTGGTTTTACGACCTTGCTAGTCGAACTTAGGGTTAGTGTTAAAATATATTAGTCAACTCTCCTAATAAGTTAGAATGACACTAAAAAGTAAAATCACATTGTTTAAATTTATCTACAAATTCATCAAAGTTTGCTGTTAAAATTATGGAAGTCTTTTAGTAAAAACATTGTTTTAACTATACCCATCCCAATTAATTAGTGTTTTGATATAAATATAGTTTGGATAAATGGAAGAAAAAAACTTTCGTATTTATTCATTTAGAAGACAGAAATAAATTAAGTTTTTTAAAAATTAATCAACTTTTTTATTATTTAAAAAGCGGAGATGAGTGGGAAACTTTTGTATTTTCTTTATTATAGCAAACATAATCATATTCAATAGTTGTTATCGTTGTCGAAAACAAATACACATTTAGTTTTAAATATAAAGTATATATCTAAAAAAAAACTTTGTTAGTTATTGCGTTCAATGCGGAGTGTAATTTTTTAAATAAATTATTCCAGGTAATCTAAGTTGTTTGTGTGCAAACATACGAACGCGTGACCGGAAGTTATTCGAATTTCAAAATAATAATTTTGAACGTTTAAATCGTTAGAATTAATATTACTACTAATAATAATCATAACATTAATATTTACAAAACTTTTGAATATTTCTAAGAAAACTGTAAAACGAAAATAAAAATGAATTGTTCAGAATATTAATTATTAGACGATGTTTATAATATTATTATGCTAATGAGGCATCGGGATGAATGTGTTCACGCAGTGTTCTGTTGGCTATATATATAATGTATTTGGAATTACTTAAATGTATAATTGAATTTTATTTAATTCAATTATATATTTAACGTGTTTTGATATAAACATAGTTAGGTTAAATGGGAAAATCTTTCGTGTTTACTCATTTAGACATATGAATATTTTTAATATCCATAAATATATATTGTTCCTGTTCACCAACCATCATCAGCATGAATGGCATAATTGTACCACCGGTCGAACGACTTAAACCTGAACTCGAATAACTTGAATCCAAGGTTCTTACCGCTCAGCCGTCGTAACAGCCACACTTTAAATCCGAGAGAAATACGCCCTATATTTTTAATTGTAAACATAGTAAATAACAGACAGTGTTCTATCTAGTCAAGGGAAAGAACTCGCAACATTGCTAAATTTGAATCTTTTATCATATTTTTCTAAATGTGCTCGACTTGAACGAAGCTTAATTGTTTTAAATAAATAAATATTTTTAATATGCACATATATACATATACACACACACACATATATATATATATATATATAAAGGTATGCAACATATTGAATGAGGCGACCTGAATATTCTAGTCTTAGGTTCGGGTAACTGCTTGAGCCAATATAATGCATTATTACCCGTAATATGTGACGAGGGCAGTACCTCACTGGCGATCATCTTTGATACATCTAAAAATTCATTTTAGGATAATGCATTATTATTAAATAAGATATATTTTGGAGTATATATATCTAATTATCTCCACAATCAGACAACACCGCAGCGCACACAAACCATGAAAGCTACAGACCGGATGCCCTAAACTCGAGTTTCGCCCTGGTTTGTGCTCATCAGTAGACATATCCGAACTCAGGATTCGAAAGACGAGTCACTTGCATGCGAGGCAAGTACTCTGCCACTGAACCACCATGCCACATACAAAAAGTCTATTGACTAACGCAGACTAAACAAAGTACGGTAATCGCCGACTGTGTAATGTGTCTATTTTTCTCAACAAGGGGTGTAGCTATCTAACTACTAGAAATCAAGGCCGATGTCTCACAAGTAGGAGTTTATACTTGCTAGGACGATGTAATCCAACAAGCTAACCCAGCGAGCAAATTAATATTAGATTTTTAATGCGGCTCATATATATAATTATTTCAGCAATCAGACAGCGCCGTAGCCCACACAAACCATGAAAACAACAGACCGGAAGTCCTACACATCCGGTGTGTGGCCTTTATCGTTTGTGTGGACTGTGGCGTTGTCTGATTGTTAAAATAATTATATATATATATATATCATCTCGACAACGTTCGTCAAACACTCTAGACAGCCTTTCTATGTGTGCCTCCTTCTCATAAATAGAAATTAAATTCACATTTGGACGTAGTAATGTCTCGTGGCTGTCATGACGCTTGCTTGCAGAGATAAGTGTGATTCTGTAACTGGGTTCGAATCTTGTGACAGTCTGAGATTTTCATTTCCTACACTGATTAGAGCGAAAGCTTGAAACGCCGACCTATATAAATAAAATAATTTTATATTTACTTAAAATTAATATTTGTACACACACACACACACACACATATATATATATATATATATATATATATATATGTATATTTATGCAAACATTGTTAAAAATAACAGAATTAGTATGTTTAATTAAACCGTTTTTCATTTTTTTTATTTTTTCAATTTTTCTTATGTTTTTTTTTGTTTTTAAATCAAAGAATTAATATATTTCCCATAGGTATCACAGGTTTTACGAACGTTTTCGATTCTTCGTCGAATCATCCTCAGGTGTCAAAAGCAAATGAACAAAAAAGCTGGAGAAATAAGAGAATTTAAAAAAGACAGCGGAGAAACGCGCAGAGAACGTTTTCGCATTGTTCCAGGAAGTCGTTGACTATTAAAATTCAGCAACGCTGGATGGCATCAGACAATATATATATATATATATATATATATATATATATATATATATATATATATATATATATATATATATATATACACCACTACCTTTATGTGAGTAAGAGAGATCGCCAATTTACATTAGCGATAGTATATAAACTATTATCATACGAATAGAGCCATCTCGACTGCTAAAATGCATGATATAAGCATTCGAATTTTACTGACTCGTAGGTGTTGCTGATAATTTAATGGATGGGAAGTCCGCCTCTCGTCTAACACGTTCCGGTTTCGATCTCAGCGTGAATTATTTGCTGGTTTATAGTCTGTTTTTAGACGACTATATTTGTAAGTGAACTCTGAAATCACTGGGCTCATTTTTCTATACTATAGAACAGAGACTGTCAAAGTTCATCGGAAACACCATATAAGCTGACACCTCTATAAAAAGTACAACCCCTGCGGTGGCACCGGCCTGTGTTCATGCCGCAGAAATTGTCATCAAGAGTCAAGCAAGATGGAAAGAACAAGATCCAGACTTTCGCTAGAAGGGAACGGAGCGTACTGGAATAATAATAAGACTTTCTGTCATTTAGGTTCCAGTGAAAACCAACAGCAGTTATCATCGAAAAGATCAATAGTACACCATTGATGTGAGAACACAACGGACGATATTGGGAATCTGGGGAGGCTTTTTGTTACTCAAAGCCCAATGGATATGAACGGAGTGTAATGAATATGTGGGAATAACTCCTGTCACTCAGATTCCAGTGCAAGCCATCGATTGTTAACAGGAAGACATTGGTAACGTATTGTGTAAGTACTCCAAGTTAAAAATAAATACGTACAAGGGAGAGAACAAACCAGATATCCACTGAAAAGATGCGGAGACTATTGGGAACTTGGGGAGGTTTCGTGCGAGTCAAATTCCAGAGTAAACGAACCGATTGCTTCAATAAAAAATCGCATGTAGAGATACAGTCATCTGTTAGTGTCAAAACAGTGGGCATGAAGGGTCGGGGAGGATTGAAATATAAAGAAACAAGAGAACTACACAGACATCCGCTCGAAGGGCAGAACAAAGTACTAGGATTATGGAGAAGCTTGTTGCAATCAAGTCCAACACAAAACAAACGGTCTTCATCAGCGTCAAATCAACAGTATACAATTGATACGATCACGCAAAGTGGTATGCAACGGTCATCGAAAGAGACGTACATTGCTGGAAATCTGGGGAGACTTTTTGTCACTTAGACTACAGCGAACACTACTGGTTATTGTGCAGTGAGCAATCGCTGATAATAACGTGTGAAAACTTCTAGTCAGTAAATTATAATATTCTCTATCCCTAATGATAAATAGCTTAAAACACGCCCGTTTATTCACGTTTAAGCTCGTTAAATAAAACCACGTGTACTGACAAACTCCTACACAAAAGTAGATAAAATTGTATGCAGGACAAGTCTATTATTAATTACAATAGCGATGGTGTCAGCAAATAATTAAATTGAAACTAACACTATCCATTAGGAATAAACATTGTGCAAGATTTGTCGTTAAAGACATCAATAATGGCGCTGCTTATCTTAACGAGCGACGCGTAAGACATTCCGTTTTTGCTTTCATTTCAAACATAATTTACAGACATATTTGTCGTCTCTGTGCGGCAGTTTTACAGATAAGACTACTTGTCAACACGTGCATTAAACATTAGATACATTTGACTCAATCACTTGTTATTAATTGTACTTGCCAAAAAGTCGCCACCCAATAGAGGCATTTTTGCTTAGCTCTCGCGGAGCCCTATTTCGTCTTCATTTAATTACCATAATTTTATTACATCCGGTATACCGAGAATTTTTATGTCAAATTTGCTAGGATATAAAACATTCTCTCTCTCATATATATATATAGTAATTTTTTATTTATGCAAACATTAATGGTTACATATGTGCATATATGTTTCGGTTCTAATCTTCACAGAGGGTCATCCTCTTCAGACCCAAGACGACATAAAAGTGAGATGAATTTGGAAAACTTTCCCTTTAAATGAATCTTTTAGGGAATGATATATTTTTATAATTTAGTATTGGGTTACATTCTTTACTTGTTAACTATTTCAATTAGTTTCTATCTGATTTATTTAAAGGCAAAGGTTTTCAAATTCATGTCTTTTATATGTCTTGTTTGGTTTGAAGAGGTTGACGCTCTGTGAAGAGTACAATCGAAACATGTATGCACATATGTAACCAATAATTTTTGTTTAAATAAGGATTTATACTAAACAACAGCCTTACTTTTTATTGAGCACTTTTTATAAACACTGGAGTTTCAACGGATTTACATCTACAGAAACTAATACAATACGTGAACTATATTTACACACATATATATATATATATATATATATATATATATATATATAATTATTAATGACATTATATGTATTAGCATATACTATCAGTGCCCTTTTATTTTGCAGTTTCCCTAAAATATTCAGCTCGATGATTGTCAATTAGTGACAACAGAGCAAATATAAGTCAGGTTCACACTACATTCCAACAACCATGCTTTTTTTCCCCATTTTTAGTTTTATCTTTTCACACCTCCAAAAAACATAACACCCCCACAAGATAATCCCCCACGGTCCGTTTTATTGTCTTGTGCCAAACATTATTTATACGCCAATACCGTCTCTGAAACACCACAAAATCATCAGAAAAACTCACAAAGAGTAAAATGTTCCTGCACCAAGGTGTCCCGAAATAGCCTACACCATACAGTAGTTCATCCCTGTGTGAAACTAAACAAAAGACAAAGAAAATAGCCAACCCACACGCGGGGAAATACACCAATACGCCACTCCGAATTCCCCGCTCAGAGCCATTATATCCCAAAAGCTGTGTGGACATCCATAAATATCAACTCAGTAATATTTCTCAAAATAGTTAACAAGCTTTATAATTTACCTATAAAAGTTCTAATTTACTTGAGGGTAACATTCTACCCTCAAAAGTCAAATAAACCCGCCCCCAGGTGTTCACCTAGGTTACCCGGACATTAAGCGAACTATGGAGCCTGTCTCTCCTAAGTTCAACAGCCCAGAGCCAGTCCCACAGACCGAGCCATCTACTGAAGCAACCACCAAGACTGCTATACTTTGGTGCCTCTGTGGAAGATGCCCGACATTTATCCATAAATCGTGTAAACCAATACTAGTAGTAAGTCTCTATCAAATGCAAAACCAGGTAGCGGGGGGGTTCCCCTACAACGAAAACAGCCCACAGCTACCTAGACACGAACCAAAACACCGACAGAAGCAACCAAATATTCATTTTTTTATTAAATGATGCCAACTACGACACCACAAAGCACTATAAGGATTGAAAACCACCCTGAAAGATATCTATACTCAAAGTTAATAATGATCACGTTTTACACCCAACTCGCACCATGAGGCAAACACCGACAAGCATCAATGCCAACACCAGTTCCCACTCCAACCGCATGCCCATATCTAATACCAGGCCGTGTGCACTCCTTCACTTATTAATATGTTTATTAATATGCATATACGAAGAGCTCGAACGCAAAACGCGACAAACACCATCTTCAAAATCACGAAACTGTCCCCACAAAAAGGGTCGCACCCTAACACTCGACGACACACCAAAACCACGTGCTACATCATATGACACCAAATAGTCCCCTTTAACCGCAATCAAAATCAGATTTCAATCGAAGTCCAGATCCGATACATTCGTGCTTTCACCGCACAATCCAAACGAACTAGATTTATCGCGTCTAGCGTCCGAACCCTCCACACACACACACACATACACACACATATATAAATATTTATACATACACACACATACACACGCATATGCGCACCCATTTTATTTTCATCTCATCCATCCATCTATTTATTTATCTGTTTATTTACCTATTTTTTCTTTCCATACATTGAGTATCCACTTGGCACTACAATTCAAATGACCATTGCATTCTTGGTCCTTACACCCTCCAAAAATCACCCCATTTACCAGCCACAATTTCTTCACCAACTAGTACAGACGAAAACTAAAATGAAAAAAAATTCTGCTAATGCTCTCATGATCTGACACCATTTCCAGGCCTATAGGCCAGACCTAAGCTCAGTCGCCCCGGCCATCCCCGCTGCGAGTGATGTGTTCCACACCTAAATGTTCTACATTGAGGTATTTGTACCCCGTCGTCTACCACTAGGTCCATGTTTCCCATTGCCTAGATAGTCCCACAACATTCCCACACCTTAGATACTTTCGCATTTATGTTGACGAAAAGGGCCACTGCCACAGGCATCCTACATAGGTCTGCAACGGGACAGGACACATGCGGCCCCATGCAGACAGTTCCGAACCACCTCCTCTCCCTCATTCAACAAACCTTCTTTAGACATAACTACACTGCAGGACACCAGAACACAGAGGCCACATCTCCCAAACCCGCTAGGTCCATATCTCCCTGTTCCACCCAGCACAGACCATCCTAGGCTGCACTGTATATCTTCACTGTTTAGTTCTCTTACACGTTCAGCCAAAGTCGTAAGGACCCCCTCTGCATCTGTATTAGGTTCCCTGAAAGAGTGCACATTGTTTCCAAACCTGTCCTTGAAACTACATCCCGTCGACCCAACGTATGCTCCAACTCTGTTCTCCCCATTATCCCACACCGGTACACCACATCTGAAGCCAAACATCTCCTCTTCAAAGGGGTCTCACTGACACCTCCACAGCCACACCGGAAGCCGTCACTCCGGCCCTGAACTGCACCAGTATCCAAGTTACCACCCCCTTGATTTTTGTGCCATTTGAACTCACCACAGTTCATGTCAAGCCTATCGATGCTGAAAAGGACACATCCACTGCACCTCTATTTGTAACTTTGCCTAATCTATTATCCCCAGGAAAATTTATCTCAACAATTTGGTAGAACTGTTTAGGTATGCCAGTGAGAATATCAAAGCCATAAAGAGGATTGAACCAGAATGAACCTCCACGTCCGTCCCTCTTCCTAGCGATATTTTCCACGGATGGTGAGTCCATCAATCCCCAAGCGTTTAGTGCAGCCTTATGTGCAGCATCCCGCGCACGGCTAGCATTTATTCTCCCTCCGATCCGTCCGGTATCCCCCCAGTCATGTTGTGTGATATTAATTGAGATGCCTTCCTATTTGTCTTAGAATTCTCATTGTGCTTCACCGAGCTTACTTTTATATAGTTTATTTTCCCAGTATATCCAGATCTAGCTAATGCTTCATTATAATATTTTTTATTCTTATTGAATAGTGACTCGTTAGATGATAGTTTTGATATTCTCTTAGAGATACTAGGGAGTATAGCTTTCTTAATGGGTTCCGGGTGGTTAGAGTTAATATTTATCTGATAGAGAGTTTGGTTGGGTTTATAATATGGTTCATAGGTTCTATTGTTTAGGTCTAAGCTGATGTCTAGGAAGTTAACTATCGTATGGTGTATGTCTAGTCTTACCTTAAGGTCCAACTTTAAAAAAAAGTTATGTATATCCTGTTTGGTATTCTCTAACCTTCTATTGCCAGAGTTTACGAAGAATAGTGCGTCATCTCTGTATAAACCGCCCCTTAAACGTGGTAAATCTTTATGGAGCTCATTCAGGATGTAAAGGCCTACCAAATCCGTTACCTGCGCAGAGTCGGGTGCCCCCCATAGTAATGTCGAAATTATTTTCCCTATCTTTTCTCATCCATAGTTTGTTATCATACAGAATCAGAATTCTTCTAGCTAGTTTTATAATGTCTATTTCTAGTCTAGTAATATTTGTTTCTATTCGAGCCATATCAAGAGTTTTGTCTAGAAGTGTGGGGGAAATTGATGGGTAATATGAATCTATGTCAAACATGATAAACTCCCGTTAATCCTTTAGGGTAGTTTGCCAAATCAATTGATGACTTCGTCCGACGATGACCATAAAGTGTGAGTTATTTTAGATTTAATGGTGGGTATGATTCTATCCAATATCCTTTTGCTAATTGTTCGTATATCCGATATACAAGGGGAGACTAATATGATAGTGGGGTTATTATTGAAATCCTCTTTGTGGTCCTTTAACGTAAATCTGGGGCATTCAGGAGAATATGTCTCTATGTTGTTATCTATATTGATTTCAGAGCATATTTCTAAGGCTGTAGAATTAATATCACTTAAATCATTTACATTGGTTATTTTATAGTTTTTCAGTAGTTCTGTCGTAATCAGATTATTATAAGTTTCAAAATTCATGCTATATAGGTTCATTGTTTTATCAGCTGGTACTATTAAGTTAGGGTAATTATTTATTTTTCTAAAAGTTTGGTGTATCTTGTTAATTGTAGGGTTGGAGTATTTACATCTCTTTTTAAATTTCAAGTTACCTATCATGTTGAACATGTCCTGCTCAAAATTTTCCAGGATGGTCTGTGCTGATGAACATTTACGCGTTTTGATGTTATAAAATTTAGTGTGCGCTTTTCCGGAATCGTCTGATGGCATATCATACTCCGGAGGATCAACCATGCACGTATCTGGTTGGTTTGTTCTCTGTTCACCTTCTTCGGAAGTATGATGATGGATAATCTTCCAACGTACTCTTTGATGAAAGAGTCCACTGTCTGTATTATGTCTTTAGTGTAAGATTTATGGCTTGGAATAGCTATATTCTTAAGTCAGAATGTTATTTCCTCCTTGGTGAAAGAGATAAAAGGACAAGTAATCAGCTCAATGCGAGGAGCAGTAATAATTATTAATGACAATATATGTATTATAATATACTATCAGTGCCCTTTTACTTTGCAGTCTCCTTAAAAGAGTCAGCTCAATGATTGTCAATTAGTGACAACAGAGCAAATATAAGTCAGGTTCACACTACATTCCAACAACCATGCCTTTATTTTACCATTTTTATTTCTATCCTTTCACACCTCCAAAAAACACAACACCCCTGCGAGATACACCCCCCACGGTCCGTTTCATTTGTCTTGTGCCAAACAATATTTCTACGCCAATATTGTCTCTGAAACACCACAAAATCATCAGAAAAACTCACAAAGAGTAAAAGGGTCCTGGACAAAAGTGTCCTGAAAAAACTTACACCATACAATGGTGCATCCCTGTGTGAAACTAAAAAAAACAAAGAAAAGAGTCAACCCACACGCGGAGGAACCCACCAATACGCCACTCCGAATTCTCCGCTCAGAGCCAGTATATCCCAAAAGCTGTGTGGACATCCATAAACATCAACTCAGTAATATTTCTCAAAATAGTTAACAAGCTCTATAATTTACTTACAAAAGTTCTAATTCACTTGTCACATCAACCCGCCCCCAGATGTCCACCTATGCCACCCAAAAACGAAGTCAACAACGGAGCCGGTCTCTCCCAAGTTCAACATTCCAGAGCCAGAAATATTAGTTCTTACCGACCGCAAAAACAAGAAAGAGAGATGCTAGCTCGCAAGCTAGCTACTAATTGGCTTTCTCTCCCTTTTTTTGTCTTCCGTTAACGGCACCGTATTATTTTTCAAGTCACGTTCGATGTCGCTCTAATGCTGACAACAGATACTACACTTTGATCTTAGGTAAAAAAAAAGCCAAGAAGCTATCAAAATAATGGGTACGTTTTTACATGAATAAAAACTAAACTTATTTAATCTATCATTATATTCGGTTCTGTTCTTATAAGGCCATCTTCCCATGAATTTCATCCTCTTTGATAAGGGGTTGGGGTAATCCTCCTGGGTATTACATCCTTCTTTAAGGGAGGGTTAATGTAGTATCTGTTCTGTTGTCATGAGACCATCTTCCTAGATATTACCTTCTCCTTTGGGGGAAGAGTAGTATCTTTTATGGTTTTTCCTTCTCATTTTATGGGGAAGATCCTTCCCGTGTTCTGCTGTAATTATACTATCCTACCAGGCATTACCTCCACCTTTGAGTGTCAGTGTATGTAGTGAAGGCAAGAGATATAGATATTTGTAAAAAATTGGCTGAAATGTAATCGAGAGAAAATGTATAATTAGATAAATTTACTAAGCTGGTGTACGTCAACACTCATCAGAGTAAATACGTGGAAGTAAATTTCATACACTACAATTAAAATATCGAACGAAATAAAGACCAGTGAGAGCTAGGGGGAATATATATATATATATATATATATATATATATATATATATATATATATATATATATATATATGAGACTAAAAGTATACTTTTAGAGAATTGAACCTATAGTAAAATGGTTTAAGCTCAATATACGAGATTAAGCAATTATAAGGATAAAAGAAAGAAGAGGGATAAAAATCTGCGGATGACAAATATAGTTCACCTTCGATTGTTCAATGCAAGATGTATTCGATAAAAACATGTATATTTTTTTCCTTAAATCAGGCTTTTCAAAGATTAAAATCTTATCATCAGAGAAATTACATAGATGGATAAGTTGGCAGGGGAATAGATAACATTAAAAATTTGTTTGTGGCTATTCCCCTGCCAACTTATTTATCTATGTAATTCCTCTGGTTATAAGATTTTAATCTTTGAAAAGCTCAAGGAAAAAATAAACATCTTTTTATCGGAATACACTTTGTATTGAACAATCGAAGATGAAATAGATTTATCATCCGCACATCATTATCTCTCTTCCTTGATTTATATAATATATATATATATATATATATATATATATATATATATATATATATATATATATATATATATATATATATATATACTGGGTTCACAAGTGGATTACATTGAATCCTACAAGCCACTTCTTTTATTTACATAGGGAGGGTTTTAATAACAAATATAGATTGTTTCCAGAACTTCAAGATAGGAAGGACAAAACAAAGGTTTTAATCTAGAATAAAACAAGACACCACCGTGCAATACGGCAGGGCCGACTTAATAATTTTAATAATTTAAGCAACATATTCGGGTCAGCTCACTATGTTATGAATAAGGCCGAATGTGTGTCGGCTTACACTAGTGACAGGTTCTCTGTCATAAGTAGATTAGATTCGCTATTTTATTTTACATTCCTTGAAACAATCTATATAAAGTCATTAAATCCCCACTATGTAAACAAAAAGAGTGACTTCTAGGGCTTGATGTGATCCACTTGTGACTCGCTCAATACATACATTTTTCGTGCGCGTGCTGAGTACTGTCGAAATAAATACTAAAAATGTATATTCGTAATATACGATAAGTCACATCTAAGAAATATGAGATAAAAAATAGTTTAGTACCCGAGTGTCACAGTAAGGCTACCTTTTTTAGTTGACCTATCTTAGAGTAAAGAAGCGTTAAAATTGCTCTTAAACAAAGGGTGTTACACCCATTGGCTAATATAAATAAATAGGTGAGAGAGTAATAAAACCAACAAATCTGATTGGTTTGTAGCAAGAGTAAAAGCTAGGGATATACAAAAGCAGCCGTTAAATATACATACACAAAACCAACTTGATAATTTCCTAAGGGAATGAAACATAAACGTTTCTGTATAACTTACTTGACATGAGTATATTTTGTTACTATATATATATATATATATATATATATATATATATATATATATATATATATATATATATATACATATATGAGAAGAATGTTGTAGTTCGCTTGGAGCATTGTGTATAGTGTAAGAATAATATTTTATGGAGGCGATAACAATGCGTTCGGCAAAAAAAAACACACTTCAACGAGTGGTAGTATTTATTTTATTCTGAGGATGAGGGATACCACGGTCAACGATACACTGGTAAATAAAAAAAATTTCAATTATTTTACTCTGAAAAATGATGATAAAGGATAGATGTGCACAGAAAAAATATTTACATGTGTACCTTTTAAAGTACGTTTTAAAATACATAAAAATACGTTTAAAAACGCATTTAAAAGCTCCTTGGTCGGCTATTGTCAGTGCCAGGTTTCAAAAGTACAATAAGTAAAAACAATGACAATACACATTAGACATTTCATAAGAAAGTATCAATTTTTTGAAGCCGCTTTTTTTCATATAACCTTTCTATTGCAAAAACTGACAGCCACGAGAGACTTTTACTTTTCCAAAGAAAAAAAACAATGATTTATGATATATATATATATATATATATATATATATATATATATATATATATATATATATATATATATATATAAATCCAGGTTAAATCTTTATTTAAATTCCTTTTAGATTGATTTAAAGTCTTTTAATCCCGGCCTTAAACTTGAATTTAGTGTGTGTGTTTTTAACGTTTTTATCTTTTCATAAGTATAATCGTTAAACCCATTTCATCTCCCTATTTTCTTTAGAAGACACATTATTAACCCTCAAAACAGTAACGGCCAAATATACGCTACTTATAAACATTGACCCACTCTCCATTTTTAAATATCAACTGTTACTTTCCACCCCACTCTCTTTTCAAACCTTATTTTAACAAAACATAAAACTCTAAGCAAATAACGCGTCAAAACGAGAATGACACGTGACTTCACATTTCCGAAACAGATGACAATATAAGTTGAAGAGAGCCGGATGGCTAAGTCCTTCTGAGCTTGAACCTGACCGTACTAATATTGTACTAATTTTTCTGTACCAAACATATATATATATATATATATATATATATATATATATATATATATATATATATATATATACAGGGTGGGCAAAAATAAGGGTCCTATTTTTAAAAATTCATTACTTTTTTATTTATTGATTTTTTTTATTTTTTTTTATTTTAGAATAAGTAAAGGACCCCTTCCGAAGCAAGCATGAGCCGTATTAGCCCTAAGGAACGTACCCTCATTTAGGAAAGATTATTTTTGCTTAAAAAACTCAAAACAGTGTAAAAAACAATACTTTAGTTTTTGTAAGTTTTAAGAAGTGTTTTTCGGCTAAAATTTGTTTTGTTTATTTCAAAAAATCTCGGAAGGGTCAGTCTACACACACATAAAGTTTGGTGAGTTTAACTTTTATTTTGTGGAAGTTATTCAAATTCAAGTTATTCAAATTTAAAGATAGGACCCTTATTTTGGCCCACCCTATATATATATATATATATATATATATATATATATATATATATATTTATATATATATGGGTGTGTACGTTTGCAAAACAAATTATCATTTATTTTCCGGCATAGCTTGAGGGTTCTATAGACGATAAGCCGCATTCTTTTCTTGCATTCTCGCTCCCATTTATCATTTTAGTGATAAAATACCAAGTGGTGTTTTATGAGAACACAGGAGAAAAGTAAAGAACAAAAGCTTTATAAAATAATAACAATACAAAAAGTAACATGAATACTTAAAGAGAACAGTCAACGTAAAAGAATAATAGCAAAACAAAATGTCGTTATCATTTTCAAAGGCAAATGTCCGCAAGGGAAATGTGATCAAAGAAGAGTAAAATCCTAGCTTTCCTTTGATACAGATCCACACATAAGTTTGCAAATACATTTATTCCCTGGGCCAAAGTATAGCTCTTTCATACGCAGAACAGAGAACATTATAATAAATGTTTACTGCCCCAAAAGATGTTTTACCGGAAGAAAGACGTAATTCTTACATCCTGAAGTAAACATTTGTTGATAAAGGTTCGTGAGTACAAGTAGTATACATATGGCAAGTGTTAAGTATTTGTATGTTATAGATATACACACGCACATAGACACACATACATATATATATATATATATATATAGAGAGAGAGAGAGAGAGAGAGAGAGAGATTTCACTTAGAATATAGTTTATTCAGTAAAGACCGGAATTAGTCCAATAAAAATAAGCTCGATGACACTCGATTACAGGGTACAGAGCATAAAAATATCAATGTGAAACGTATAAATATGCTGAATATTGCATTCAGTCGCCCCTAATCGGGCGTGGCATTATTTATATTTTGAATGTTTATTTATTAATTAATTTACGTACTTAAAATAAATCCATGGAAACGTGTTTCTGACTATAAGCCGTCCTCAGCTTGGGTACCCTGAGCAACGCTCCTGCATTGATGACGGTAAAACACCCGAAGCGATATCGTATGTAGATACAAAAACACTTTAATAATTATTTACAGTATATATATATATATATATATATATATATATATATATATATAATCAAATCTTACTTCGGAAAACATAGTAAAGTGAAAATATGATTTTTTTAAAAACAAAATCAATGCTAAGATGTATTTCTTTTTTTTCATATACAATAAATCAAACATTTCGATCAACACAGATATTTTTCAATAAAAATCAGACATTGTTCAGTTTTCCTTCTTTTCCTCATAGTTGATTCACGACGGCAGAGCCGATGTGACTCACTATTATATATATATATATTAATACTATATAATAAATAGTTAAAATTATTATCTACATATGTATACGTTTCATCATCGCGCTAAAAGTCACCTTTTCACCCAAATCCAAACGCTCCAACCAACGAGGCCAACTTCATCAGTTATGGTGTAAAAAGAGAAATAAACTTTATTTATGTCATTTCTAAGCAGACAACATAGTAAACTATCTTTACAGTGTTCCGAAAATCACGTGGACAGGAAATTGAATTAAGCCTCGATTAGACAGCTTATTTCATTCTGTTAAAGGAGCTCTAAATAATTTCTTAATAATAAATATTTGTCATTATTATTCACGTACGTATTCGTTTCATCCTTTCGGAATTATCAGTGTGGAAATAATCGTTCAGCCAGTCGCACGATTCGAACCACGGACATAAATCACCTTTTAACCCAAATCCGAACGCTCCAACCAATGAGGCCAACTTAAATGATCAGTGTATTTAAAAATACAAGTTTTTCATCATTTATACAAGATGGAAACATCCTGCGGATACTAACTAAATCCGCATATTGCAGACTTAGACCATGTATAAGCTGGCTTACTGCTAGAAAAATTATTAAATACAGAAAGAGAATTAACTATATCCGTAGTTAATCATAGAATTTACCTTAAATTCTGAAAATGAAAGTGGATAACCATTTATATATATATATATATATATATATATATATATATATATATATATATATATATGACAGAAGAGGGATAAACATGTACGAATGACAAATTTATTTCAACTTCGATTGTTCAATGCAAAGTGTACTCTATAAAACATGTGTATTATTCTTTCCTTAAGCCAAGGCTTTTCAACGATTAAAATCTTATCATCAGAGGAAATTCATAGATGGATAAGTTGGCAGTGGAAGAGATAAAATTACAAAATTGGAAAAAAAATATAAGTAATGGAGAGTGCGAATGTCCGTGTAAAAAAGATATAGGGTCTGTCCAGTTGGTAAATGTCAATCGATAAGGTGTCCAGTCAAAGGAGATTTAAAGATGGAAAAGAAGGGTGTTCCTGAAGGCAGCATTGAAAAAGGTCAAGAATGAAGTAAATCTAATAGAAATATGTTTAGTTCAATCGTAAGTGGAACGCACTTATTCGGAAGTAATTTTGAGAATTCGGGTCATTTTAAAATACTTCCATGGACCGAGAATGAAAGTAGTTTTTCAGAAGTTGAGAATGAGCTGTGTATATTAAACGCAGCAAGTCGGGAATTTATGTAGTAATTTCGATCAAGTCTAAGAAAGAGCAACCCCTTCTAGTTGAAAACGAGGCCAAATGAGGAAGTGGGGGGAAGGGATAAAGATAAAACATACAAAAATGGGTGAAAAGGGTAAGTTAAATGAACTATGGCTGATGCTGGGAAGAGAGAAGGGAAGGGATTGTTTGGTTAGTGTTTATTGCTAGTAAGCAATAAAGCCGGTGGCTTTTTTATCTCCCTTGTATTCACTCCATCGACTCTGTATAGCTTCGCTCTACCGACAATGTTTTTCTCATAGATTCCATTTCTCTAACCTTTAAACTACGCTCCCTGGTTACTCCTAAAATGGTCTATTTGCCCCCTTAAAATCTATTTATAATGCCAACACACTAGTGCTTCCCTTCAGTTTACAAAATTCAACCCAACCCTACCCCATAACTCTTGTACTAGAAATCAATTGTTGCAAGCAGACTAACGCTGTTCCCAATCCGAATTTCAGTTATACATTTAAGTTTCTTATTTAGTCATGCATTTAATATTTAACTAACTGGGAATTCTTTAAAGTCTTAATACATCAAACTCTGAAACACTAGTCTTTTTCCGAATTATTACATATTAAACACGTAAATTCCAGATTCCCATTCACTTAAACCCTAATTTCCCCATTGAAACCCTTTTAAACTTTCGAAATTATATATTAGTTCGTTCAGAATCCGTTTTAATTACGGACCCCCCTTTTCAGAAATATTCACTCAATAATCTGAATTTCCTATCTGCTTTTAGCTTATAATAGCCCCACCCCAACCCGCACCGGCTTTATTGCTTACTAGCAATAAACACTAACCAAACAATCCCTTCCCTTCTCTCTTCCCGACATCAGCCATAGTTCATTTACCTAACCTTTTTCACCCATTTTTGTATGTTTTATCTTTATCCCTCCCCCCCACTTCCTCATTTGTCCTCGTTTTCAACTAAAAGCTGTTGCTTTTTCTTAGACTTGATCGAAATTACTACATAAATTCCCGACAGTCTGTGTTTAATATACACAGTTCAACTTCAACTTCCGAAAAAAAACTACTTTCATTCTCGGTCCACGGAAGTATTTTAAAATGACCCGAATTCTCAAAATTACTTCCGAATAAGTGCGTTCCACTTACGATTAAACTAAACATATTTCTATTGGATTTACTTCATTCTTGACCTTTTTCAATGCTGCCTTCAAGAACGCCCTTCTTTTCTATCTTTAAATCACTTTTCACTGGACACGTTATCAACGGACATTTACCAACTGGACAGACCCTATATCTTTTTTACACGCACATTCGCACTCTCCATTACTTATATTTTTTTCAAATTTTGAATGTTGGCTCTTCTACTGCCAACTTATCTATCTATGTATTTACTCTAATGATAAGATTTTAATCTTTGAAAAGCCTTGTCTTAAGGAAACAATAATAAACATGTTTAACCGAGTATACCTTGCATTGAACAATCGAAGCTGACATAAATTTGTAATTCGTGCATGTTTATCCCTCTTCTTTAATCTATCTTTATAATTGCTTTATCTTGTATATTAAGCTTAACCCATTTTACTATAGGTTCTATCTACTAAAAGTATACTTTTAGTTTAATATTTCATACATATATATATATATATATATATATATATATATATATATATATATATATATATATATATGGAAAGAGAGATAGGTATACATATATATGTAGAAAGAGAGAAAGCAATATATATATATATATATATATAAGTGCAGATTAGTAGTCCGCGGCTGTAGCAATGTGATGTAGTTGCCGATATATATATATATATATATATATATATATATATATATATATATGTATGTATATATATATATATACAAGCTAAAAATATGCGACCAGAGGGAGCATGAGTTTGCTAGGCTGTGAGGATGATATTATGTAGAACGAACTATATATACTAGCCTCCTAAGACAGAAGTACTAACTGATGGGATTATACGACAAACGAACACTACTGCCCCCCCCCCCTGCATAAAAGAAAGGAGGAGCTAAATAGTGTACTACTGCCTCCCAAAAGAGGAGAAAGTAACCTGGAAGGATTGTATCGCATGGAACGAACATATATTGTACTTTTCTACACAAAGCGGAGATAACGGCTGGGAGGAATGTATAATGAGTAATAAATATATGCTAAACTATACTCCGAAAGAGGAAATAAAGCCTATGATGTTTCACCCACCTCTTCCATTAAAGGAGGTGATAATGCCTTGGAGGATGGTATTTGATGAAAGAACATATACGACACTACCCAATAAAGTAGGAGCTAATGCCTGCTAGGGTGTATATCATGCCAACAGAACAAATATACAGTACTTCGTCCAAAATAGAGGAGGTAATAACTGGGAGGATCCCCACCATAAAAAGGAGTAAGTAATGACTGCTAGTAGTATATAATGCCAAAAGACAAGATCTTACAATACCTCCTACCAAAAAAATAGAAGGTAGTCACTGGGACGATGGTCTCATTATGACTGGACAGATACTACATTGTTTCTTTTTCAAAGAAGGATGCAATACATGGGAGAATTACCCCCAACCCCTTAAAAAAGGATGATTATAATTCCTTGGAGGACGGTTTTATGACAAAGGACCGATACTGCACTATAAACCTTCATTAAAAGATAATACAATAATAGATGAAATCAGAGGGGGAGTTCATTCATTTGAAAATGCTTAGTCATAAACACATTATTTTTATAGTTTCTTCGCCTTTTGGGCACAGATGAACTTTTAGTATCTGTTATTCGAATCCCAGCAACATCAGAAGCTATTGTGTATATATAAAATATATGACAATGCAAATTACAAATGTATATTACAGAATATTAATTTAATCAGAACATTAATTAATTCAAAAATAAATATGAAAATTAGGAATACCTTATGCTATTTTGAATGTTTACAGATAACTATATATATGGCATCGCAAAATATTATGTTGTGTCATGAAATTACATAAGCATAACCCAATTTGATGTTAATATTGTTATTGAAAACTTTCGCATATATATATATATATATATATATATATATATATATATATATATATATATATACAGGGTGGGCAAAAATAAGGGTCCTATTTTTAAAAATTCATAACTTTTTTATTTATTGATTTTTTTTTTTTTTTTTAGAATAAGTACAGGACCCCTTCCGAAGCAAGTATGAGCCGTATTAGCCCTAAGGAACGTACCCTCATTTAGAAAACATTATTTTTGCTTAAAACACGCAAAACAGTGTAAAAAACAATACTTTACTTTTTGTAAGTTTTAAGAAGTGTTTTTCGGCTAAAATTTGTTTTGTTTATTTCAAAAAATCTCGGAAGGGTCAGTCTACACACACATAAAGTTTGGTAGGTTTAACTTTTATTTTGTGGAAGTTATTCAAATTCAAGTTATTCAAATTTAAAGATAGGACCCTTATTTTGGCCCACCCTGTATATATATATATAGTAAGCCACACTGATTATTCGCAGTAACGGTGAAATATATATCTGTCAATAACTATATATATATATATATATATATATATATATGAATAAACTTGACAAAATTAGATTCCTTTAATCATGTTTTTATTTTTTTTTAAATATAAATGTGTGTGTGACGCACTTCTTTAAAATATCCTATTCTCTACCAAGATTCGTTTTGAATAACAGAGAAAACACACAAAAAAAACCGTCGCCAAAGGAGCAAATCCCAACGCAGAGAATTATGCAGCATCTAATATTTATTTACAGAAAGGGCAAATATACAACGAAAACAAATTTTAAAATATATCAATATCTGATGGTTAAATAAAACCATTGCCAGGCAAAGTAGTTATTTTTATGGTAAGATAAAACTTTAATTAGGGAAAAATATATTTCCGCCTGTGAAAATTTTTTTTCGATTGCGTGAAATGGCTGTCTTTTGTGGTTTAAGGCGCGATGGTTGAGTATATTATAATCCGGGGGAAAACATCACATTGTAAATGGAGCTGATCTGGTATTGTCGCTGGACGAAATTATATTTTAGGATGTCTCTGTAGATCGACGCTCATTTGATATGGTTCCTGGGAGAATTATATTTCAGAAAACGATATCACTAGTTTCTTTCAAATGTCAAGTATTCAGCAGTTCAGAAAATGTAATAAAGTGTTAATGTAGTTTAGTCTTTTCAAGAGACTTCGTTTTTGTCTTCAGTATAAAGTATCCATCTAACCTTCTAAAATCCTTCAGATGACTTCAAGTTGATGAACAATCAAAAACGTAACACAACTAATACCAATGTTAGTGTTTGTTTGTTATCCTTTTCAGTGCGATGTAAGGGCAGTAATCTAATCGCCTTATTGTTATTTACTGGAGCATGAGTTATTTCCCTTGACACACACAGTAAGACAATCTGTTTTGTTTTATAAAAAGGCGAGTTTATTTATCGTTGATTTCGCCACAAATAAACAAACATTTTCCGGATCGATTCGTGACCTCTCACCTCCCGACTAATTTGCGTATCTGTCTGATTTTCTTTTGAAAAGTCTGCCTCTCTGTCTAACTTCTTTTCTCCTCTCGGGCCCATAGTAAACATGTTAAAAAGAATTGTTTGCGCCAATGGACGTCAGTTCTGTGGTCTATGTTTGCCGTCTAATTTCTAACCACAGCTTTCCGGACAATGCCATAATTTTGTTGACTGTCTTCGACTTACTGACGTCGCGAACAAAAGAAATGTTTCTGATTTGCTATTTCTTTCCAAAATTATTCTTAATTTTCTTATGTTTTTTTTTATTTTGACCTTAAATTATTATTATTATTTTCTAAAAAGCGGCTTAGAGCCGGTCATATGCCACATAATTTCACAGAAAGAGTTTATTTTCCTTACACCGGTGATTAGATTCTATTTCGATTACTCCAGACGGAAAACTGATTTAATTTCGATACTAGATGATTGTTTTTCCATTTATAGGCATGCGCAAAATAAGATAAACTTGACTACGCACTGCAGACTCCAAGTCTGCGGGTTGTACGCACGTCAATGCACAGATGGTGTTGATCGAGTCCTGAGAATTTGGTGCTTTTTTACCTCTATTTTAGGTAATGGAAATAAACGTTTCCAATTCAAACCAATCTCTATTGGCACAACGAACCTGAAATCGCCTTTTTTAACTTTTGTGTCTTTTACCTATTATACCAGTTACACCTAATTAAAATCAAAATGTTTAATTTAAATATCAATGAGCTTTTACTTATGTTATGCAATTTTTGTATGTGCATCTATTATATAAATCACAGTTGGCTGTGTGTATGTATGAGTATGTCAATCTAAAAGTAAAAGCTACAAAACAAACAGTTAAAAGTTGGTATATTCTTGATCAGCATTGCCCTGGGCGAATAATATCGAAAATTTAAAAAAATATATTTTAGGGTACTTAACTGGGGCGGTTTTCCAGCCGTGTTATGTACTAATTTGGACAGAAAATGCGAACTAATTCTTCAATATTATTATTATTATATAAAAGAGAGGTGTGTGTGATTATGTGTTTGTGCATGTCCAGAGGGAATGTTTGACGGAGGAGAGAAAGAGGGGTGGGGAGAGCGGGGAAACAGAGAGGGGAAAGAGAGAAAGATAGAGAGACGGAGAGAGAAAGGTAAAGAGATAGAAGTGTTAATAGAGATTTGTTACACTATTACCCCGGGCAACGTCGAGTAGCTCTGTTAGTTAAAAATAAAGTATTCTTTCATGGATATTTTTTTTAATTTCATAGTATAGACCATTTTTGTCTGTGTGCTTAATAGAAACTAAACTACTCGACAAGATTTCGTATTATTATCTATCAGGCGACTAGTCATTTAACCATCACGTGTTGTGATATTGAAATACAGGGAATTTTGTTGGTCGGAAAATAAGCGGCAGGATTTCGCTTTATACTATGTAGGCGGAACTAAGACAAAATGTTTTCAAATAGCGCCAAAGATGTCTACAACAATGGAGGTTACAACAATATCACGAATAGCCCTTTAGATTCGAGGTGCACCCTAATAAGAAGAAAATATAAATGCTATTATTACAGTTGATGCTACTTTAATAAAACACATAGGCTCCAAAATTACTGGACAGAATTTAAAATGTAGTATGAATCTTTCGTAGAATTCCCAGTGTGGTATATGGTGTCAGTGTGTGTGTTGTATTGTGCACAAATGCCATTACTACTAATAATAAATGGAGCCCCCAGAAGTATTAGTAAAAATTATACTTATTCTAGCATTAAAAGTCCTTGGTATGCTGGGTGTATTTTCTTCATTTATAAACACGGTAACCACCCATTCGTTATTTATATTATATTACATTTTTATTCATATTGTGAACTAGGATCACGTGTAATATCTGTTCGCTGAAAGAAGGCTATGCTGTCATTTATTACCTCCTTTCGGAGACAGTGTAGAGTTTATTGTCTGTCCTTCTTTTCGGAGCTTTATTTACACTGTAAATTGACCCTGACTCTAATTTTGCTTTGTGAGAGGCAGGTTAACAATCCGGTTTTCGGGCTACGCTCAAAGTGTAACATCGGTTCACTCTTAGGAAGTGATCTTCTCAGGCATTACTTCTTTTGATTGGAGTTAAATTGATGTGTAAGGGCTTGCCAACAGAACAATGCAAGTCCTCCCATCCAGAGTTCCCTTTTTGGGGACCAGGATTCTCCACATTAAAAGCTGACCTCGTGAAGGAAAATAAATAGTGACATTGAAAACAGGTTTAACTAAGAAAGATTAAAACTTTCAAAAGAGAAAAATATCATAAACAAAATATATTGAAGTAATGAAACGATTTATCAAATTCAAATTTATTGTTAATTATTATCTCTATTAATATAAAATTAAGTACGTGTATATGTTTATATATTTGTATGTACAAGATTCACTCCTGAACAAATTAACCGATCATTATGAATTTTAAAACAACTGCTATGCGTAAGATTTCTATATTTATGCTAAAAGGGTCAATAAATGTGTAAGCTCTTCGTAAAAATTCAGATGTTTGTGAAATTTTAACAACAATTTTTAGACATAAATTAATAAGAATTCCCCAAATTTCAATTTTATTCTAGTATTTTAAAAGGGTTGGTTATATTGGCACTATTTCCTATTTGAAAATGCAAATATAAGATTTGCATTAGCTGCCAATAGTCATGAGACACCAATTAAGCAAGATTCCCTGAATTTTCATTTCTTCTGAAGATCACTTAAGCTTAAGCCTTTAATTTAATACATTTTCTATGATAAAAATGATGTAATTGATTTTAATCAAAATTAGAATAAGGATTCCATATATAAATGTTACTATCATTATATCTAGATTTTAATATTCGTAAGAATATTTAGAATTTTAAAAGAAACATTTGCACCGTTAGTCCACAACAACTGATGATCCCTTAAATAATGTTAGAAGCAAACTAATATAATAACTGTAAAAACTAAATTGACTTACATGAGTGATTTTCAACTGAACGACCTGGGACTTCAGTTGTTTTTTTTTTCTTAGTTTTAATGGTTGAGAAACTTCCGAGACTATATATTGTGTGTGTATTTAGGCAGCATTTTCTCATTTATTCGTCTTGTTAATTATACCTTTTTTATTTGCGCGATATATCTTATGATTTTTTTGTATTAAAATCAAAAAAATTAATAAATGTTCCATAGGTTTCACGAACGTTTTCGATTTTTCGTCGAATCATCTTCAGATGTCAAAAGCAAATATACAAAATAAGCTGGAGAAAGAAGAGAATTTTTTAAAGACGGCGGAGAAACCCGCAGAGAACGTTTTTTGCATTGTTTCAGAAAAGTCGTTGACGATTTAAATTCAGCGACGTTAGAATGGCATCACAGAAAAAAATTGCATTACGTTAAGCATTTTAAATGTTTTTAATATTATATATATATATATATATATATATATATATATATATATATATGTGTGTGTGTGTGTGTGTGTGTGTGTGTGTGTGTTTTACTAATTTGGCACTGTTTATCAAGGCCCAAAAGCATTTCGAGGATAATAGTTAATGAGATTGTCAGTTTACGGTGAACGACATATTGAGAGAATTGGAAATGGTGTGTGAAATAGCCAAAACTTGATTATTTATGTGAACGCTGCATCGACAAGAATTTGTTAACCTTAGACTTAAAGACGACAATGTTGTAGCCAGCTGGGGAGCAGCCCATAAACGTGAAATACTTGGAAATAAACTTTGTTCATGGAGAATACAATCAGTAAAATTTAAGATGTTTGGTTATAAATAAATGTTATACGACATAAAAAGAGTTCATGTGCCGTAAAAACCTTAGATAAACAAATAAACCCAACGAAAATACCACGTCTGACGATTGACAAAATCTATCGACCGAAATGTTGGCCTCCAAAATTAGTTTAATGACTAGCTTTGCACAGAAAATATAAAAAGACAACCTAAATGCGCGGGCGTAATAAGAGGTTTTATTATTTGATCAAGACAGAAGTTACTTTTTACGGTCGAAATTGCTGTATCTTATATGATTATATGGGCGTTTTCATAATATTAGTGTATCGACGAAGTAAGTTCAGTAATCAATTTCTGACGAGGCAGGAATACACATCGAAAATAGAATCTCTCTTCTAATTCTATATTATATTTTTCTTGTGATTAGATTTTTCTCAGATGAGACAGGCGTGGTTTTTACTGATATTTTAAAAAGAAGAATATATTTTAATTGGACATTAATTCTCATATATATATATATATATATATATATATATATATATATATATATATATATATATATATATATATATATATATATATATATGAACATTTTTTTTTTTTAAAGTGTTTTATACCTACAGACGACGTTGTTTCGGGGTTTCTACACTCATCAGTGAAGGTGTAACGGTTGCAAGCTCTCGCATGGGCTCGAACGCAGTCCGTAGATTCAGCCTAGAATAACGAGCTTAACGATAAAGCCAAAACAGTTGCAAAAACTCACCACAGACAGTAATTGAAATCAAAGTCCACTTACCCGAAAAGCGGGGGCAAACGTCATGTTGTTGATAGTGTTCATCGCTTGAGTGGAACTTTGCATAATTGACATATATATATATATATATATATATATATATATATATATATATATATATATATATATATATAAACAAGTGATAGATCGCAATATAAATTGTATAAAATACGATGTCTATTTAGTCATGAGTGGTTCAAAACAAGGCCTTTCTAATTCAAGAATTTTTTTCTTTAAGACATGGCTTTTCAAAGAATGTAATCGTATCGTAAGAATAGTGCAAATAGATAAGTTGGTAAAGGTAAATTACTAAAAGTCATGATTTGAAAAGATATAAAGGTAATATAAAATAATAAATGTCATATGCAAAAAGAAAATGTTGAAAATAAAGGAAAACGTTCACCGTTAAAGGTGGTATATGCTCTACTTGGTATTGAGCACTCTTGAAAATTTGGTTTTATGTTTACTTTATTAACACATTTGAACTTGATCAATTAATATATATGTATATTAGACCTCTTCAAAATTGACCTTTTTCTTCAAACATATGGAAACTGATATTATTCCCATTCCCCAGGGTCTGAATTAGCTAAATATATCAGTTATTATGATCTTGGACCTTGGCTATGCCTGCCTCAAGAGCCATGTAATTTTATTGTTGACGTTTTTCAAAAACGCTGCAAAATTTGGGATATTATGTCCTTATTTTCATTGTAGCTTTCCAGAGGTTGATGCTATAGCATTGAAAGTGGTACCAAATGAAAGCTAATAAAATTTTCTTGCATATGGTAGTAAACACATGAACACCTGTGTTAATTTTAATTAATTTTAATGCACAAACATATATATTTTTTATGCTTGGAAAGGATGCCATCATATAATACATAACTTTATCTCAAAAATGTTACTCTTAATGCATGTATATAATTTATTATCACTAAGTATGTTTTATCTCTTCATTTCAGATTGTAAGTTAAAGCTGATTTGCTAATATTTGTGAACTGCTGACAACATGGCATCTGGAAGACAACTATGCTGTGGGAAAGTGGTCAGCGATACAAGTGAACGGGATGAACCAACTGAAAAGAGAAGAAAGGTGGCAACTACTGCCACAAGGTCATTCAGTGATGTGTATCTCATTGGGCAACCCAGCTCCAGCATCAGGGGCTCTCAACTTCCTACTAATCGCCAGGTGTTCCAGTATTTCCTGCATTTGAGGAATGATAATCCCAACAGTGACAATAGGTCTTTAGCCCATGATACAGTGGATGTCGTTTTGCCATTCTGGAATATGGCAAGGATTAAAACACTAACTAGACCAAATGCAGTCAACCGTTTCATGATCCTCCATGAAAAGTACAGGAAAATTGTTAAAAACAAGGGAAGAAATAACAAACCAGAGGAAGAGAAACGAACTAACTTTCTGAAGGACTTAGACAAGTTATTTGATATTGGAGCAAAGGATGTTGTGGAGGAGATAAGAAGCAACAGGCTGCTCACAAAGGAGACCAAGGAAGAGGACGTCAATTTCTACTTGGACCAACAGACAACTCGCCTAGCACACATGTCAGGTCATGATAAGGTGTTTGAGAAGAAGTCTAGAGAGAAAAGCTTCCGAGAAGAAAGAGAAGAGAGAATGTTATCATCAGTGACTGCTGCAGCAGCAGAAGTTGGGAAAATTTCAAGTGATGAAGACCCAGAGAACAGTCAAGGCTCTGGTACTAGTGAGGGTTCAGAATACACTGAGACAACACCAAGCTGTTCATCAAAACCAAGTACGATAACCTTACACTTTCCACACTCAGTTATGACCAGTGAAGAGATTTGTAGCACTGCAGATCGGTTGTCACTCTCTGACAACCTGACTACAGCCATGGTGTCTGCAGTGTTGAAGGCAGGAGGCGCAGATCTTGATGACTTTGTTATATCAGCCTCTACTACAAGACGAAATAGGATAAACACTCGTCATAACTTGTGCCAAAGTTACATGAATAACTTCAAGGAAAGTCCGCCAGATTACTGCACACTACACTGGGATGGAAAACTTCTACGGGATGTTCTTGGTGAAAGATACCCAGTGGAAAGTCTTGCAGTGCTCGTCTCTGGTACTCCACAGTATGAAGAAGGGAAGCTGCTTGGTGTGCCCTTCATAGAAAGTTCCACAGGAATCCAACAGTGTAATGCTACATTGGAACTGATAGAAGCATGGGGTCTCACAGACAACATTGTAGGCTTGGTATTTGATACCACAGCAAGCAACAGTGGCATCCACAAGGGTGCAGCGAAGCTTATTGAAGAAAAACTAGGCAAAAAGGTATCTACTTCGCTTGTCGCCATCACATATCAGAGGTAATAATTGGAAGTGTATGGGAGGCTGTGTTCAGCAATGTCAAGAGTCCTGACAACCCAATGTTCAGCAATGTGAAAGAGAAATGGGACAAGTTGGTTAAGGAATTCCCAAGAGTTCTGGGCCTAGTTGAACAAGACTTGAAACAGAAGAAGACAAGCACAATTGCAGTCTTAAGCAATTTCCTTGAGGAAGCAAGTCCGAGGGCAGATTACAGAGAGGTGGCAGAGCTGTGCCTGATCCTGCTTGGTGAGGAACCTCCTCGAGGTATCCACTGGGCCAAGCCAGGTGCCATTCACCAAGCCCGCTGGATGGCCAGGAACATTTACTGTATGAAGATGCTCATGTTTTCCAAGGAACTAAAATACAACACGGACACTATTTTCAAGCTGGAGATGATGAACAAGTTCCTGACCTTATTCTACACCAGCCACTGGGTGACCACCACATCTGCAGCTGATGCACCTATCCATGACCTCCAGCTTATGAAGAACATGCTGCAATACAAGCAGTATGACTATGAACTGGCAACCTCTGTTCTCAAGAAAATGAACAACCACCGCTGGTATCTGACCCAGGAACTAGTGCCATTCACCTTGTTCAGTTCACATGCCAGCATGACCAAGTCTGCAAAAGAGAAGCTCGCAGTCAAGCTGTCAGAAACAGAGAAACCTGAGAGTTACAGGAAAGGCAAGCCAGTGTTTCCTGTCATCAATGCAGCTACAGTTCTCACAGACCTGGTAGGGCCAGAGTCTCACTTTCTGTTTGATGCTCTTCGAGTGAAATGTGACTGGCTCACTACTCCTGCTGACACCTGGGAAGACAATGACAGCTACAGGAATGCACAGAAGTTTGTGAGGTCAGTGAAAGTGACCAATGATGTGGCTGAGAGAGGTGTGAAACTAATGAGTGACTTTGCAACTCAGATCACAAGTGACCCAGAGCAAAGCTGCTTACTACAAGTTGTGGAGTACCACAGGAAAAACAGTTTTTTTGACAGTTTTGACAGTTTTAAAAAAGCCACATTGAACAAGTGATAATACATGTATTAGTAACATCCTATCTGACAGTTTCTTATGCAATATATGTGTCAGTGCAGTGCTATCATACTACCAAACTGATTTTTTGTAGTGTCCCAGCTGTTTGTGCATTAAAATTAGTTAAAATTTACACACGTGTTCATGTGTTTTATTGTGCTTACTACCATATGCAAGAAAATTTTATTAGCTTTCATTTGGTACCACTTTCAATGCTATAGCCTCAACCTCTGGAAAGCGACAATGAAAATAAGGACATAATATCCCATATTTTGCAGCGTTTTTGAAAAACGTCAACAATAAAATTATATGGCTCTTGAGGCAGGCATAGTCAAGGTCCAAGATCACAATAACTGGTATATTTAGCTAATTTAGACCTTGGAGAATGGGAATAATATCAGTTTCCATATGTTTGAAGAAAAAGGTCAATTTTGAAGAGGTCTAATGTATATATATATATATATATATATATATATATGGATGTGTGTAAGTGTGTGTCAAGATATATATGTAATATATGTATATATATATATATATGTATATATATATATATATATATATATATATATTATAATATGAAATGAAATAATAAAATAAGGTGTCAATCAAATTTTATAAAAATTCAAAGTTCAAGCAAAGTATCTTAACGTCCCTAGCTCATGAGTTTTCAAAGATAAATCTTCTCCTCAGGGGACCATTACCATAGTGACATCACTACAGGCAAAAAAGTACTCTTTGAAAATATATAAAAATATATAGAGCAATACATAAAAATATATATCATCAAATATATCAACCCAAGAACATACTTTTTGTTGAATCTATACAATCCATCCAGGTCATAGAGTTTAAAAGACATAATTAGGAAATATATCCAGAAGTCCAGAAGGCTGAAAGAAAATTAATGCAGGCAACGAGTGAAAGTCCAAAAGCTAGAAGTTGAAGAAATAGTCCAACCGTGAGATGCGTCAGTAATCGATGAAGTGAAAAGTATCCAATGTTTATGTTAGTCCGATAAATAAATCAAATCAAATAAAAAGTTCAATAAACTCACTCAAAATTCCTAGAAATTGATCTGCAGATTCCAAATAAAATCAAAGCCCTCCTGTCAAATGAAGTATCCGTTAAATTCGTTAAATCCGATTTGAAAAAGGTTACAGTTGAATCGAGTCGACAAAATCAGCCACTTATCCACTATATTGAGCTTCAGTTTTTATCCGGATGTTTTCACTAATTATAAGATATTAGTTGACGCTTATATCTTTTGTTGGATTACTTTATATATATATATATATATATATATATATATATATATATATATATATATATTTATATATATATATATATTTATATATATATATATATTTATATATATATATATATATATATATATATATATATATATATATATATATATATATATATATATATATATATATATATATATATATATAAGAGGAAATAGTAGTTTGCTTGAAGCATTGACCAAGTTGTAATAAGGTAAAAAGAAGGCTGAAGGAATGTAGAAGGCCGGATTTTTAAGACGCTGAAGGAACAAAAATGAACAATTCATTTTTCTTTTCAATCTTGCATAATAAACGTCTCTGGATGAGTGGAAAGCATTCGATATTTCGGGAGACGTCCCCCTTGTCAAAAATAGACACAAAAAAATTCGACTGTCGGTAATTCGAAAAGATGGGTGCCGGAGAGTCGTAGTGAAATCACTATAAGTCCCGCTATGTAGATGGGAAGTGCCGCAGTAAATAATAAATAAATTATAATATCCTATCCTACATATAGATATGGTGTTCAAAAATAAGTGTGCAATACCAAATTATTAATTGGGTATCATATAGTCAGTAAATACTGTTTGTTTGCAATAATTTTATTATTATTATTACTATTATCGTATATTCAAGTAAGATTATTGTTTGTAGGTAATCTTCAATTTAAATATTGACTTCATAAATTATGATTCTAATTAAAATACATTTATAGCGTATATCTAATTTCACCGAAGTGGATGAAACTAATTAAAATTAAAATTGAAAATTAAAATTAAAATTAAAATTAAAATTAAACTGACTCTAATTAAGACTTTAAAATCTCAACCCTAAAATAATGAGATTAGAGAATTATTGTAATGGGACAATAGTAGTAAAATAAAATAAGGTAAGGTGTCTTTGTCTTTAGGGTTTGGTTAATTCTTCTGTGTCAAATAATTTACGGAGATAAAGCAGAAATTAAATTGAAAACATTCTCAGCGGAAAACAAGTTAGGAAAGTGAAGTGAATCCCAATTAGATTCAATTACATATAAGTATAACAAGTAAAATGGCGAGTAGGTGTGAGTACGTGTAGGTGCATTACATCTGCGTTATTGATATCTATAGTATAAAGGTGGGTGGTATTAAAAATAACTAAACATAGAAAATCAGCAGCAACGAATAGAAGGGAGGGTACGGAGGAAAAATCATGTAAAAGGGGTATTAAATACGAAAGTTGGGCAGTTAGTGAGCGGGTAGATTACATAATTAACAGTAAGTTGAGTTTGTGACGGTTGTTGATCGAAAGGTGAAGTCTGGAGATGAGGATACATTTAATGATTCTTAAGTCCCCAATATTACTAACAGCGGAAAAGATAGAGATGCAGATGTCGCTTTGTGTAGTATTACATAGGGTGGTGTGTTTGTAGAAGGAGGATATACGGGAGTTTATGTTTTCTATGATGCGTATGTGTAACGGTTTTTTAGATCTACCGATATATATAAGCTATTGCACTTGGTACATTTCAAGTGGTATACACAGTTTGTGCCACGGAACAGTCCGTTGTTAAGGATAGGGCAATTAGCCAAGGAGGAGGGTTCGGGGTTATGGTCAGTGTGTCCAGAATAAAACAACACCCCCCCCCTTCAATACGCCGAGGCCGACTAAATAAATTAAATAATTTAGTCAGCACATCCGGGTCAGCTATTGCTGACCATCTTATAAATAGCGCCGAATGTGCGTCGACTTACACTAGTGACTGGTTTTCCGTCATAAGTAGATCACATTCTTTATTTCACCTTAAAGTCTCCGAAGCTATATATATTAAGTTAGTCAAACCCTCCCTTTGTAAACAAAAGGAGTGGCTTCTAGAACTCAATGTGATCAACTTGTGACCCTCCCCCATTTTCTTTCTCCTAAACTTGTCACTGGTCTTCATTCTACCTTTTATAAGTTTTTAGTCGTAATTGCTTGAATTATTTCCACGTAGATACTCTGATGAGTATGGACGAAAGCCGGCTTAGTATATTCATGATTTTTTTAATTAATTCCTCTCGTTTTTATACTTTTTCAATTTCATTCCACCCATAAAAATGTCACAAACGTCTGTATTCCTTGCTGTAATAACATTTTGTACCACTAAAAATGTATTTAAATATAATATGTGGATTGGGGGTTGAGATAAATAGCGATACATTCAAAGATAAATAATATTATTATTGCTGGTTATTAATATTACTGAAACCGTTTGGCAGTTCAGTTGTTACATTTTCCTTCCATTGACTAGACACAAGTAACTCATTTGAGACTACGTGAAAGACAGTGAAAAATGGCAAACATTAAAATGTAAGTACCCCAACCTTGAATTCTAAAATAATTATTTTTGTTTGTTTTTCTTCTTTCTGAAAAGTTTTTCATGGTTTTTACATATAATCGCCTAAGAAAATTAGAATCTCATTTTGAGACTTTTATTAATTATGTGTGATCCTATTTAATTGTTTCCCCACGAAGGCAGTGTTAGACACAATGTCGGTTTTTAATGTAGGAAATCTAGCTCTCCAAAACGTTATTATTTTATAGGGATGTTATGTATTTTCCCCGTCAAAGTCTTGTCACAGTATTTTAACTATAACTATGAAGTTCATCAAGTGGATGTGTCTGTTACATTGTATGTTAGAGCTGCTTATCACGTTTGGTTTGAGAAAAAATATTTAAGAAACATAATGGTAACCCATTATGCCTCACCATCTAAAGAAGTTTACCAATTTTCATATCGTTGTCTTGAACCAATTATATTTTATATAATGTAATAAGATTTAAGAAAAAAAACGAAAAATGGAGTCAGTATACATGTGTTGCACATTTACTTAAAAAAAAAAACACTTGTTTTTCATGAGTATTAAAATAAAATGTTCTTTTTTGTTTCAAAATTCTCCCAAATCGACCCATTATTCGCCATCCCACCCAATCATTTCATTAGCAATGTTTATGACAACAAACATAAATAGGTAGTAGTTAATAAGAGTCTCAGACTGCCCTGGAACGTTCCAAGTGAAAAAAGAACTTTTTAAGTCTACAAGAAGAATTTGAGTAAACATTTTGAAAAGTTTTATTTCGGAAGACACTCTGTCAGTGTTAGTGCGTATGCTTGTCTTTGTTTAGTAAGTGGGAAGGTGTATGTGTGAACTTGTGTGTGAGTGAGTTCATGAAGTTTTCTTGTTGGGTGTGCTACGTGCTTTCGTCCCAGGTACTGAGACTGTATTTAAAAACGCCTTCAGTGTATTAGCATTTAAGAGAAAACTGGAAAATAGAGAAAACACTAGTGTTACTGTTTTTTTATATTATGCGCGAAATGCGGAGGCGAATATTTCGGCGCGTGTGATTGGCTGAAAGAGATTGCTGATTTAGCTCTTGCCCCTTTCATATTAGATATTTATCAACGATATTCGGTAACTGCTGATACTTATATAGAGTTGTTTAATTAAAACCATTGTTTCCATTGTTACCATTGGCCTATTTTTCCAATAATTTAATCAAATTTTAGTTAACCTACGTCTTTTCTTTCTTCCTCACTTTTATGTCCTTCTCCTCACTCTCTTACTCTTACTCCTCCTACTGTTACCAATACTACTCTCCCTATTCCAATCACTCCATCACCACTTCTCTCATTGTATTAAATAACCATATAATGTTATCAAAGCGTTAGTAATATATCGATAGGCAAGTGGGTCGTGCATTAAATTTACAATAAAAGTCCACAAAGTTAAACAGTTACTAAGCTCATAACTTCGCTGATGTAAACTATGTTTAAAGTAATCAGAACTATTCTGTTAGGGTGAAAAGTGTGTGAACCCCTTTTACAGTTTGTATTTGCCTGACACTGCAGAAAAATGTGGCACAAATATCCGAAAGTGTCTTAGCATGATTGTTTTATAGCCGTTTGACTATGGAATCTCATATAGATATATTTAATATGTTCTTTGGCAATTTCAAACATCGTTGGTATTGAAATCAGGAAAGGAAGTAAATTCCTTTTGTAAACAAAAGATGCTGGGTGGTATCTGGTTCTACATGTCAGATTAAAGCAAGATCCTATTTAAAAAATGTGGCCTTTTTCCTTTTTTCAGCACAAAGATACAAATACTCACATTGATTTATAAGATGCGGAGGCCTCCGTTCTGTCTGGAGAGACAATGGATAGCCCCTGTAAGAGTGTATACGCGAGACGTCTAGTGTGAAGCAAGGGTTGCGCAATCAAACCACACCTTCTCTGAACTGACATTGCTTTAGTTCTGTGGCAAGGGGAAGTCCGGGACAACAACTAAAAACAATGCCGGGATAAGCAGAGAAACCCCTCACATACAGGTACTGGTATTCCCAAATTTTCACCCATTTAGACTGACAAGGCTAGACATCACTAAACTCTGGTGATCTAGTGGGAACCGGTGTGCCAACATGAGTATTCATTAATACATACTTGTAAATATATGTACCCTCCGCCGGATCCAAATATCCTATAATGGTCGCAGAAGACAATAATATGATTGCTTAATTGTGATGCGATTTGTATGCGCTATTAAGTAACATGATTTAATAGAAGAGTTAGAAAATCATTAGCTGAAATGTTACAGTTTCTACAGAAAATGTAAATATTATTGAAATGTGTTCAAATTCAGTGGGCCTGTAAAATTTTATCCAATTTCTTTGCGTTTAGCAAGTGGTTTGACGTGCTAAACTAATAGTGTTGAAGAGAATTAGTGTGACTGTGACGTCAAACGAGAACTATTAGGACTTAGTTTTTCTAGACTGGCACCGAAGCGGTGGCAAGCGATAGTTAAGCTCGCACCATTCTTAAGTGTGTCAAAGTAAAAAATATGTACAAAACAGTATAGGCAGATGTGTGCAGACCAGGACACTTCGATTGTATGGTCACGTTGAAAAATGGATGAGAGTCTTTTGGTTAGTAGATTAGAACAGTTAAGATAGCAGGGTCAGTTGGCAAATGAAAACATGAGATGAAGTGATAACGATGGGCTTGAGAGAAAGAGGGATAAATAAAGACCTTGACAGATAGTTTAGTTTTGAAGTCGATTTCTAAAAGTCGTCCAACACAAACCAGCATGTAGAACGGGCGTTAAACTGGTGGTGGTGGTGGTGGTTGTGGTGTTGATGATGATGATGATGATGATGATGATGATGATGATGATGATGATGATGATGATGATTATGATGATGACGACGACGACGACAACAACGACGACGATGATGATGATGATGATGATGATGATGATGATGATGATGATGATGATGATGATGATGATGATGATGATGATGATGATGATCGGTTACGGTCTGTTTTACATGCTGGCATGTTTTGGACGGCTTTTAGAAATCGACTTCCAAACTAACCCATCTAGCCAGGGCTTAATTTATCACTCTTTCTATCAAGTCAATCCATGTTTGCATTTGCCAACCCCTTCGCCAATTAACCTAAACTGTTCTACATCTACTAACCTAGGAAATCTCTTTCATTCTTTCAACGTAGCCATACAATCGAAGTATCCAGTTTTGTACACATCTCCATCTACTGCCCTGTACATATTTTACATCTCGACAGTTGATGATGTTGTGAACATTCAAGTCCACGCCTAGAACATTGTTCTTCCAGAAAAAATCAAATTGATCATTATAGATTAACATTTCAGATCATCCTATTGTGTATAATCTACCGGGGAAGAGAAACACTTAACAACACAGTGTTTAAGCGACAGTGAAACATTAAATGGGGCATGTGAATGCACTACGACTATTTAGTGTTTATCAAAATTAGATGTAATTCTTTTTCACTTTATCATCTAATACTCGATCGAAACTTCATTCTATTTAATATGAAAATGAACTTAAAAAAACGAATCATGTTGGCATACCTTGACCACATAAAAATATCGATGTCCTTTTAGATAATTAAGTGTTAAAATAAACGAAATTAGGTATTGTGATATATATATATATATATATATATATATATATATATATATATATATATATATATATGGTGGTGGTGGTGGTGGTGGTGGTGGTGGTGGTGGTGATGATGATGATGATGATGATGATGATGATGATGATCGGTTACTATATATATATATATATATATATATATATATATATATATATATATATATATATATCAACATAGTGGTCTACCGATAGTGGATCTTATATTGATATATTATAGTTATCCACAGACACGTATTTCGTCGTCTCTACGACTTATCAGTGCGGCTATACCTAGTGAGATTTGAGACCGAGACCCCAGAGACTAACGTTCGGCGTTCTATGAACTAAGCTAATAACATACTAGTTACGGTAAGAGAAATTGTATCGCATCATAAATGATGTTATTTATTTATTTACGATACTCAGGATGCAAAATATTCAACTTTTTTACGAAATTGCATTGCAACAATGCTAAATGGAAATCAGTATTGTTTCACCAAAATGTTTCACCTATATGTGAGCCCATATATATATATATTGCTCTCTCTCTATATATATATATATAAGAGAGCGTATATATATATGTATATATATATTTATATATATATATATATATATATATATATATATATATATTGCTCTCTCTATATATATAAGAGAGCGTATATATATATATGTATATATATATATATATATATGTATATATATATATATATATTGCTCTCTCTATATATATAAGAGAGCGTATATATATATATATTTATATATATATATATATATTAATTATAGTATCGACAACATTTTTTTCGTCGTCTCCATGACTCAATAATGCGGCTAGACCATGATCATCCCTACTACAGACCTTGGGTATATTATTAGAAGCCATGTGGATTTTCTTAAATATTCGATACAGAAGTTGGAATAAGGGAGAATTATTCATGTGAGATTTGTTTGATGTTTTTATGTGTTCAACATACCAAATAATAAAAACCACAATAAGCTAATTGATAAATTTGACAATTATTGAGGATTTTCTGTAAATGAAGAGACAGGTAATTTTGTAATAAACAAAGACTTATTTCAATGAGTGATTTTTATTTCAATGGGGGATTATTTTAGAGAATTTTTACTTGTGTCAAAAGACCATGACTTGTATATTGTGGTTAAAAAAATCCGCACCAGTTTATGATATCAAGCAGAGAAACTTAGTTTGTTCAAATGTGATATGTGTTTTACTTAAAATACTTAAAAAACAAAGTTCAAACGAAAAGGCAAGCATCCAAATGTCTAGTGTGGTTTCGTAGTCTATTAATTTAAGCAACGGAATTCACTGAAATGGAAGATGGAATTTTTAAAATAATAAACAGATTCATTATCTCATTCCATCTTCCATTTCACAGCAATGAGTTACGATAACCAGAATGTTTTGGCAAAATAAAGGAGACACTACTTACAAAAATGTCTAAGGAACGTTCTTCTCCTCAAAATCTGAAAGTAGCAATTAAAACTTCACACTGAACAGTGCTATTTAGTGGAACTTTTAAATCACGACAATCTATTTCTTTTAAAAAACTTCCATACTCATGATAATAAAAAGCAGTATCATTGAATATTTCCTCCTCTCTAAGACCATCTGTTCGTGTAATATATCTTACTATATAAAAAAGCGATATTTTAATATTCTTGGGTATACCAGTTTCTCAATTATGGCAGGTGATCAACGGTTTGCCAATTTATCCAATAGATATCTGCATTTTGAGCAAGTATGACCTGGATCATGGCTATACTCTCCAACATCAACTTCATACCGACGAAGTAATTTTGTTATTTGAATATTGAATTTCTGAATAACATTTTGTACGGCAATAAAATAAGTACCACCAGAACCTTGTCTCAAATTAAACAGTTCAGTTTCAAGATACTCGGTGGTAAATTCTCCAAGAATGGCAAAATTGAACCCATTGTTAAGTAAATGTCTGCAAACATCTATTAAACCATTACATGTATGATCGATAAACATACTAGTGTCTCTTGTGAAGAATTTATTTTTTTCTTCTTGCTTTTCCCTAATTTGTTTTGCCATACTTTCAAAGTTTGCAAGAAATGTCAAATTTCCATCATTTTGATCTGATAATAAAGAGTATTATCAGTGGATAATTTGTCTTGTCACTTCTATAATTATCTTTTACACTAACTATTTTCCAAAATTTCAAAACTTCTTCGATTAAAGTAAGTTTCTTTTGTATCATCATCCTGTAATAATGGATGAGTTTTTATTGCAGTTACAGTCTCATCACAAAATACTTTTAAATAGTGGGAAACTTTTTGTCTCCCAACTCGTTTTGGAAGAACCGCTACTTCTGTTAGTTTTGATAACTTAACAAATTGATTTTTTCATGTGCAAAAAGATGTTTCACTAAACTTCATTTTGCTGTGATTTTCTGACTATCAGAATAAAACAGCAATTCTGAACAAGCCTAAGTTATCCAGTTATTGCGAATACTTTTAAATATATGTACTCAATCGAAAAGCATATATATACCATTTTTAATAATCCAAGGCTTATTTTCAACAGTATAATTTTTTTTAATAAAGCTTTATTAGTTTGATTATTGTCACAAATAACTGCAATTACATGACATTTCAAATGATTGACTAAATCAACATTTCTAACATTCTGAAACAAAATTCCGAATTTAGTTTGGCAACTGGGATCATCTTAATCGAAAACTTTGGTCAATCATGTAAACATTTGATCATAATACCCAATATAGTTTTTTGCGAATACCTCTTTAGAATCTTTGATAACACCTGTGATATTTCCGAGTTAACATGTAACGGTACCTCTATTTTGCCATTAATTTGAGTCATACCATTAAACATATGTCGTTTTTGCATGTGGGAGAACTACGCAGTTTTTTGTTTTAATTAGTAGAGCAAAGTATAAAGATATTAAAAGAAGCGATTAAAAGTGGCATGGTTATGGTCGGCGAAAGAAATATATATATTTTTTGCAAATTTCGTGACGTATATCTTGGCTTGAAATCATGGTGTGCAATTTATCTAAAGCTTTTTCAAGTCCCGCTGGAGATATAACATAGCAGCTTGTGTGAACAATAAAAATTTATACGAAAATGTCGTTATTTTTTTACGAGTTTTATAGCGGACATAAATTTAATTACGTCATAAAATCATACATATTTCCAGCATCGGTGCGATCTTTCTTTTCTTTTCTTCACTTTTTAAATGGATCTCGTTATTTATGGAAATTAGCCCCATCGTAAAAAGTGCTTATCTTCCGGAGTCTCGACAAACGAAAAATAACAGTTTTTAAGTACTTTTGAAGAATTATTATATTCAAGACCTAAAAATAAAACGTATATAGAACTTTTTCTTTTTTTATTTCGTTTTGGCCTGAAGAGATTATCAAAAAGAAATAAACGAGATAATTATTTCGGCTTTGCGCATGTGCGTTTTCTCTATAAAACTAAACTGTATACTAACGTTTCTACAAGACCTATCTCCCGCGGCCATTTTGCTTCCACAATTCGACAGACCAGGGCCTGCCACGGCAGTGTTTAGGGAAAGACTTTATAAAAGAAAAATGACAACGTCTCTCAGTACAAAATTAATTCTAATTCAATAACGGGTTAAGACAATGGAATATAAAGTTAGAATGAAGGTTGGGGTTAAGGTTGGGGTTAGCTTCTGTAGAATGAGAGTTAGTGTTCGTTCCTGTATAATGAGGGTTAGGGTTGGGGTTAGGGTTAGGGTAAGGGTAATGGTAAGGGTAAGGGTAAGGGTAAGGGTAATGGTAATGGTAATGGTAAGGGTAAGGGTAAGGGAAAGGGTTAGGGTTGGGGTTGGGGTTATGGTAATGGTAATTGTAAGGGTAAGGGTAAGGGAAAGGGTTAGGATTAGTTCCTGTAAAATCATAGTTACGGTTAGGGTTAAGGTTGGGGTTAGATTTAGGTTTGGGGTTAGTTCCTGTAGAATGAGAGTTACAGTTAGGGTTAGGGTTAGTTTTAGGGTTAGGGTTAGGTTAATCGTAAGGGTTGGGGTTAGTTCCTGTTGAATGAGAGTTAGGGTTAGGGTTAGTTCCTGTAGAATGAGACTTAGGGTTAGGGTTAGGGTTGGGGTTAGGGTTAGGGTTGGGGTTAGTTCTTGTAGAATGAGAATTCAAAGTTTCCAAAAAAAGAGTTTGTAGAATACGAGAATGTTCATATGGTCTCAAGAAAGTTTCTGAGTGAGAAAGTTAAGTACTCGTTTGTTCAGTTGTCGCTTTTTATGTTACGTAAGAATTGAGTACACTTGTTCATTCCGGCTATTGCCGTGTGCGTTTAAGTGTGTGTAAATGAATAAGCATTAAGATACATGTGTGTGCGTTAGCGTGCCTGTATTGTTAGTGAAACAATATACGTGTGTTCATCTCAACTGGAGTCATGTGCGTTTATATGTGTCTAAATAGTATAGGCATATGAAGATGTGTGTATATTAGCGTGTCTGCTTTTTTAGTGAGAGAGTGTACGACTAACTTGTGTGCTAGAGTGTTCGCTTAACAGTGCGTATATACTAGTTGTGTTTAGTAGACCGCGGATGTCTTTCCTTATGTGTGAACTGCTTGCTAAAGTAGATTTTCGCCTTCAAAAAGTTCGGGCTGGATTATCTCGTGCGCACGTCTGTTCTCTCTGGAACAAAAGATAAACAAAGAAATAGAAAGCATGCGCTTATTTTTGCCACTAAATATTTACACTTCTCCAATTGGCTGAAAGAAACTGCTAGTTGGAGAGTTTGTCGAATCAGGAGCCTATATGTAAATAAAATATTCACTGAACTACTACTCCAAACAACAGAAAGTCCCTAAATAGACATAAATGGATTTCTGAATTAGGTCAAAACGAATTACTTTTGTGTAAAACATTATTTCTAGTATTTTATGATAATAAAAATACGTAAAAAGATTCATCGTATTTACTTACTCTTTCATGCAAATACTATGTAGCGTGTTTTCTTTCATGAAATTTCACAAATATTTTCTTTGTACGAGTAATAAAGTGGTAAAAGCTAGGTAGAGACGAAAAATGACATGATCAAGAACTAAATAAGCATCGCCCAAGAAGCGAGTATACACTAGTTCTTAAGCTAACATTCGATTCCTCTTGAAATAAATATTTATTGATACAAAATGTTACATAGATTAAGTTTTAGAACTTTATCTCTCAGGAAAATATTCATTCATCGTGAGAGTATCGTCAACATTTACATACAAATAGAATATGACGTTACACACACATAATAAAATTATTTGACATCTTTGATTAAAATCGCTCCAGACAATACATGAAGCCACTTTATCTAATGAGCTACAAAAAAAATACTTCAAGGTCAAAACCTAGCCAACGATAAGTGTTAGATGGATAGATTCCGACCCCAAAAACAGCAATTTTTCTCCATTTGTCAGAAACCTCGCTCATAGAATGTGAGGACTAAATGACAAAATAATAAAAGCGTGAGTTACAAAGCTACCGAAAGTAAACCCAAGGTATACCTTCTATTCTCTTTAAGTGGATTATAAATATAGAATAGAATAACTAACTTATAGTAAATTTAGATCAAGTCAAAATACTTCAAATATTGCAATTATTGATATCAGCATCTAAATGGTTGATTATTAAAATCAAACAGATCTATTATGAAGTAGTTTTGTTGGATAATGGGCCTATTGGAATGGACGTATCTGTTGAAAATCGTTGGTTAGACTTGCGCGAATTAACGCGGGGTGAATCCGGCAGTCGAGTGCAGAATAAGGCCTGTTCTCATAGTAAAAAAACACAGACGTGACAAGTTCACCGCGTGACGAACCCCCATATCAAGGGTCAGTGTGCACCTGCGAGAGGCTCTGTGACGTTACAGGCCTTTGCGTGGGTAACAGAGGGATCCGGGACGTCACTCGTTCTTCGCGAGAAGCGATTTTAGCCAGTCTGGGTTTTGGAAGCGTACCGATGAGACGTGAGGGTTACCATGTAAATTACTACGGATAAGGGAAATATTTCCCTAAGAAAATACAGGCGAGAGATATTCTCCCCCCTCCCAGGAATGGTTAAGGAAATAATTGTTAAGTAACTACGATAACGTAGTGATTTGCTCTCTCTCTCTCTTCCCAAGCCGATAAATAACTAACGCCTGAAATAAAATAAAAAATTGAAAGTAAAAGGATTGTTTGTCTTCTGGGTTCGTCATGGAGTTTTTGCTGTAGCGGCGATGTTCACGGCAGTACAGAAGAGAGAAGAAAACCAATAGACGACACGTCCCTCCACACGACGAGGAAAGAAGAGAGCGTACGGGAAATTTAAAGGTATGCAAACAATATATGAACTATGTGATTTATTATGGTTTAAAAATGACGAGTATTAAATGTGAACTGCCTTTCAGGGACGAATATACGAAACGAGTAAAGCCACGGCCCGTTGTGGGAAGTATACGAAACGCGTACTGCCTCGATCCAGGCAGAGTAGGACCATGCAACAGTTTCAACTAAATTAAAGCAGCACCTTTATTTATATCAGTTCCAATAATTCAAACACAACAAATATTTGGCGGACGATCGTTTCTAAAACGATCTGGAATATTTTATTTTGTATTTTACTCTAGATGAAGAACAGAATTTTTTAAATCAATAAATTGTTCGACCGTAAAAAAGTGAAAGCTAAATACAACTGACGTCTTGAAAAATGTCCCCACAAATAAAATTTCTACTAACTTAATGGACTAGAAACTACATACCCGACTAATAACCCCAGAAAACCGATGATCTCTACATCATATGAAATATATGACATACCCACCCTAAGAACTTTCCAAAATGTATCAATTTTTTTAAATACAACATAGCAACTACCCCTACCTCAGATATATTGCACATCTCACAACCCCAATCCCCCTTACCAACTCCAATATATTCTACACTCGCATTCCTTTTAACCTCATCTATCACAAATATAACATAAATAATTAGATACCACATCATAATTTTTAAAATATCAATCATGATGAACACATGAAGCTTACCAGTTAAAAGCCTAGAAATATAACTATCAACACCCATTAAATTAAAGAAATTATATATGACTAAAACCTACTCCATTCTGTCTAACACAGACTCTGCAAGAGACTCGTAAACATTAATAGATAAAGATAACAGAATTAACTGAAAAAAAGAATCCGCCACAGAATGCATATTGCAATGATAGTTAACACATTTCGATATTCCTTAGATAAACCCTTTCACTGATTAACATATAACCTCCTTCAACATAAAGCCACCACATAGCAATTAAACCACTCAAATATAGACCCCCATGAATATACTTTTAAAAGAAGTACAAAACTATAAATAGATAAAGAAATAAAAAAATAAGTAAAAATAAAATAAAACATTTAATAAATCCCACCCAGAATCTAACCGATTTACCGATAAACTACCCAACACACTTACCCCACTCAAAATAAATACACCTGGAAAGCGGTAAAACAGGCAATATCCATCATCAATAATTAAATGATTTTTAAAAAATCTAATTGCGATTAAGACCAATACATCATTATATAACCCTGACTCCTTAACGTGGTGCTTATTTTAAAATGGACGCTTCAACAATGCACCGTTTAACGGTGAATTCAAACGCTATTTATCTCTGTTGTTTTCATTCCAAGACGCTGAAGATTATTTATGGGATATAGACGACTTTTAAAAGTTAAATAAGTCAGTCGATCTCGATAAAACCGCGGTACACCTCTGAAATGTATGTTTTTAATAAAATATTTATATATATATATATATATATATATATATATATATATATATATATATATATATATATATATATATATATATTGTGGATTTTCCATAAGTGCATCTCTTCATCAAGTAAGCCCAAAAGACCGTGTCAAAAAACATCAGAAAATAAAACCAAAAATAATAACAGTCATATTGTTAAAGCATTTATATATGTAGGTTGATATATGTATATATTTATATATAAGTATATATATATATTTATATATATGTATTTATACACTAATACATATATATATTTATTTATATATACTTATATATTTATATATATATATATTTATATACACATGTACTTATATATATATTTATATATATGTATATATTTATATTTATATATATATATATTTATATATATATAGAGAGAGATTTATATATATATATTTATATACGTACATATTAATATACATATACATATATATATATTTGTATATACATACATATTAATATATATATATATATATATGTATGTATATATATATATGTATATATATATATATATATATATATATATATATATATATATATATATATATATATATATATTAGGTAATACTTGATACGGTATTCACCGTAAGCGGGCTGAGCCGAATCATTCCGAAAGAGGAAGTTTCTATGGCCTATAAAATTATGCATATATATCTGGTCAGCGTAGATGGTATAAAGGGCCTAGTATATCCAAACGGTTACTCATCTAGTACTGATAAGACTTAACGTCGTTTTACTTCGGTGAACTAATGAGAACCTGTATGTAAACCTGAATATGCCATACATTAATACTCATATACATCAGATCATATCTTTGTCTACGTAAACGATTAACCAAAAAAACTAGTTATTTCTACCAGCGCAAGTAACGCTGCGAATAGAAAGAGGAAATGTAAATGTGTTCATTAAAATATGCATCACACCTGACAATAGTTGCATGTACTAATGTTACATCTACCGCCGTAATATTGGCCCGCGGTGTATTAAAATACATTTAAAAAATATATTATTTTACTTAAAGTAAATTAAAACAAAGAAAAGTAATTTTCCTTTAGAAATCAACTTCGGATTTAGAACTACGTGTCAGTATATATCCCATCATGGGCAGGAAGTGCGAAATTAGACATCGCGAAGAAGAGGAAAGTATTTCTCTTTGGTTGGTCAACTGGGAGTATTCGGTCGCCCTTCAGCGGAAAATGGGAATATGTAATTCTAGAGTACACGTTGACACACCGGTTCCCGTTAAATAACTGAAGTTAAGCGACTTTTAGCCTGGTCAGTATTAAAATGGGCCACGATTTGGAAATAGCAGGTGCTGTATTTACTCTCCGCTTATCTCGTTATTGGTTCCAGTCGTCATGCGCTTCCTTTAGCCACTGTAATCAAGTAGTGCCGATTTAAGAGATTTGTAGTTGGGGATTGCACAACCCTTGCTTCACAAGACTTAACGGAGACCATGGACAGTGCTATAAAAGAATCAAACATCGAAGAGCATGTCGCCATTGAGAAAGAATATTGTTGAAGTTGTTTTTAAATTGTTCGTCCCATTACAACAGGGATAAAGGGAAATGACTGCTTTATCACTACTACAAGCAATTTTACAGAGAGACATCACTATTCACTAAGCAACTATGTAAGTGTCAAAAAAACCAACAGCTATTTCTCACGAAGAAGTTGAAAGGACAATCTCGCAATCGAATAAATCTCCGACTTCATTTTATTTAAGCAAAAAGTATACATTCAGAACAAGGATTTTTTAAACAAAATCAATCATCATATAGTTCATCCTTTGCTTTAGGAATGAAAGACGAATCGTTTTGAGGGGAGAGGAGGGTCGATGGTCACCCAGTTTTGTCAAATACTCTTGAGCTTACACTCCGCTAGACACTCACGACAATATCACATTTACTCAGATTTATTTACGCAGAAAATATTGTAAAGCCTGACCTTACAGTTGTCAATTACACAGCTAGTTAATTTCTGTAACTTGTATTTTAACACCACGTTACCTAACGAAAGTATATTCATCCTTATGTTTATCTTTTGACATAAATTTAAATAAATAGCGCGGCGAACATAACCCAATATGTAAAAGCTTTCGACCGAATAGCGATTAGCTCAACCAGGATTGTACAGGAAATGCTGACATAATTTCTGAACCGTGTTACTTACATATTAGCTATCGTCTCTTGTTGGAAAGTAAAATGATAGCGTAGATGTAGTGCGGCAAATCTTGTCCCACTCTCCATGATGAATGTTTTGCGAATAAAGACTTTTTAACACAAATTTGAAGATAATCTATGTAAGATCTTACTTGTGGTGTTAAGTAACAAGTTACAGGAATGACCCAGCTGTGTGATTGACAATTTTAGAGTCAAGATTTACAATTAAATAAATCTGAGTCATTTTGTCACATCATTTTATTTCTTGTTAATTTAAATGTAAAACCGTCGGAGTTTAGAGCAGCACGGGCAAATAGTTGGGTTTAGTATCTGGGAACATCCTAAAAATAGTCACTCCCCCCCCCACCTTTGGAGCGGAATGAAAGAATGAGTGGTGTAAAACACAAAACCTTTTCAATACTAGTCAATAGATTTAAAGGTTAATAAAAATTTTTTACACTAAATAAACACAACATACCAAATCACCCGCCTTTCAATTTAGCTTGTTTACTTCGCACGGACAGCTAGCCAATTCAATCCTTTCATGTATGATATTTTACATAAATTCTACGTACTTGATCTAACTTTTCAGTGATCTGACTTCCGAAAATGCCCGTAACAACTAATAATGGCGACAAAACGTATTCCTCGACGCCCCTGACTCTCACATCAACATATATAATTTGTCAAATCAAAATTTATCATAATTTATAACAACTTCTCTATTTGTAGTCGGGGAAAAAAGTATGCATGAAAATGTTTAAAAAGTTTTTCAGTTCAGTCACGATGTACAACGACTCGGCCATTTATATTCTCTGGTACTCTTCCAGTTTGTTGGTCATAATCGATAACCTTATAGCACATTCGATGATCAGGGTACTACATAAACCATTAAAGCTCAAATTCACGTGATAAGTATAAAAATAATAAGTGACTTGCCCAGTCGATAAAATAATGTGGCTCAAAATCACATTTTCTCTAACTTCTATGCTTTTTGCTTCTTTCTACGCCTCAATTTCAAAATTAGCAGATTTCTGACATAATCTAATCTCTGTTGATTCTGGAGACAGTTTTTTTTAAACGGGGCCCATCAATCGAAATATTGACCAATTATGACAATGCTTGACTTGCAGGAAATTTAAGGAACTTGCGAATAGCTGGAACGTGTATTTGAGATTCCGGTTAGCTTATCATCCATCCGGGAATGGCATCGTGGAACTCAGTCACAGAAGCGTCAAAACGATTGGATCTAGAAAGAATAGTTTGCGTTTGGTTTTGTCTACTGGCATAATGTCACACCGAAGGACAACCTCTTATATCTACAGCGCTGGCTAATGTACAGCATACCATTTAATGGTCCGGAATCGTATGTTCTCCCCGTAAAACATTCACATTAACAACTCGTCTAACTACCGCAACTGCAATTCGACTGGACTGCTTCCGTCTTCGCTACACCAGACTCGTCTTCAAGTAAAAAAAATATTTGTCAAGCTGTTCTATTAAGAAATCAAATTCTGCACATTCCACTTATTGTTTCTAATCCTCTTATAGTATAAATTCAAGTGAGAATCTCATTAACCCTTATCCTCGAGTGGCTTTTGGCCTTGGTAAGAAGTAAATTATTAGAATAAAATATATAATAATATGCAAGAGTTTAAAAAGTATTAATTGACCGGAAAAGGGTGAAAGAATATACGAAAGTTTGTTTTACTTACCCGAATTTGTAACAAGTCCTGTGTCGAGACTTCACGCCGATTCCACAGGAACGACTGCAGGCCGTGAACGCGCTCCACGCACTCCATCGGTAATCCAAATCATAACCCTAAAAAACACAGAAACAAATGATCGAGTTCCTGTTCAATGACATGTCTATAATATTGAAACACGATAGAGCACTCAGAGACAGCAGCCTCTTGCCAAACTAGAGGCAAATGCAAACGTCAAGAACAATAATCAAACGTGAAATTGATGTTTATACAGTGTTCAAAGATAGGCTGATGAAGTTTACGTAGCGACATGAGAGTTTATCGGTCGAAGAAATGGAACAAATAATGATCCGACTCCTCTCTCTAAAAGCGAAGAAAGTTTGTTTCGCTGTTGTAGAAATCGATATGTTAACAATTAGAAAATTCATTTACAAGAAAAGTAATTCATTTAATTAATTTAATTATATAATTAAAATGTTTCTCTGATTAGATGTTGCGTCAGACTAATAAACGATTTGAATTATCGTTTACAGAGATTGCAATTGAAAAAGAAGATATATATATATACATATATATATATATTTATATATATATATATATATATATATATATATATATATATATATATATATATATATATATATATAGTACTAACTCCAATTTTCGTTTATAATGAGTCACCATTGGTTTCTTTGGTAACTAGACAAAGTCCTAACATGGAAATACTGCAATGCAATCAATTTTGAGAATCGCAAAAATAATTATTTTAATAATTGCTTAAATATCATTACACTTAAAAGATAAAAGATTTCACTTGATAAAGACAGTACGCTATGTGTCCTCAGAGGTCCCTTTAAAAAAACATTTTAACTGTAAAATGGTTTAAATAAATCAAAATCCTACCGCTATGGTTACAACTGAAAATACCCTAATATGTTTAAAATTATAGGCTTACAGGATATGTTTATTATGTGGACTTAAGGCTTCAGTTAGACAGTGTTAAAACGGTTGACATTTACTTCAATTTTGAGAATCAACACAATAACATTAATTTTGTGACCCAATCAACTAAACTTTTTTATGACTTTATTTTGACTTTTCAAAGTTCGGCATAGCAAAATAAATGTTTTAGGGTCACTGGAGTTTCGAACGCCGAAAGACACCTCCTGAACTTAGACGTCTAACTTTCTATAAAAAAAACTGCTTCTTTGATAATGCAGTTTAGAGTTTTGCATTGAAAATTGAAATTCCACAGACTAAAAAACTTAGTCGAAACTTCAGTGCACACACAGGGTCCGAGGAAGACTGTGCTTTTTATTTTCATACAAATTGTATAGACGTTCCGTACATAGACTGATTCACTATCACGTCAAAACTGTGTTAGTTTTTTTTCTATTGATACCTTTTTTGTAGCCGGTGAAAGACTCGAGCCGAAAAATTTCTCGATGACTTTCAATCTTCCGTGATCAAAGAACATAACGTGAAGCGGGGGAGTGGACACCGTATGAACTGCCAACCAGACGCAAAGATTAACCACTGACGAACAAAATATATATATATATATATATATAAATGGTATATATATAGCCTTTATATATTTATTTATATATTAATAATAATTACATATATATATATATATATATATATATATATATATATATCGAACTGCCTCATAGGTAATACTAGTTAACATGGTATGCATCTCAGACTAAGTGTTGTGTAAGAGAGTATAAGCGTATTACAAGAGATAGATCGGATATACTTGCTAATCGATATACCTAATCTTTTTTGCTGAGCTTTTTTGTCCAATTAGGTCACCGCTTATCAAGCCTAAAAAGCCACTTGAGGATAAGGATTTATGAGTTTATTTGTTGGACGATGAGACAACACCTTTTAAGTGTTGGAGACCATGGTTGACCCTGGAGATAACTTTATTATTAAAGAGAACGGTTCGACAAGAATTTCTTAACATTGGACTTGAAAATGATCATCCTGCAATCAGCTGGGTAGAATAAAGTAATATATTTTCATTCTAGTGATGCTTCATTTGCCGGCTTTGTTGCATCACTATCTTGACAGTTTTGAAGGACCGATATAGAATAATAGTAATTGATCATTAAAGACCGACTGAATAAAATACTTAAAGCCTTACAAAATGTATGACTATTGATGAAGCAGTTTTATTAGTTGTAACCAGATTGCAAATGATCTAGGTAAAGACATAAATATAATGATTTTAATATGTACATATTTTAAATGGTGTTATAATAATTGTGTATCTATTCGTGCTGCCTTTCAAGTAAATTGTCTATTCCGTATAGAAATAATGTTTTCCCGTGTTCCACGTTCCTCCGGCTTTCTTCAGGTTCTTGTCAGAACCAATTATCATTGCTGTATCTGATCGAATATTTAATCAAATCAACGAAAATTAAGAGACTGTTATGTTGCGATGTTCGTTTCCCAGTGTGTATTGTGTTTGTAATATATTAATGCATGTGACATTACCAAGCCTCTCTTGAACCCTGAGGAAATAGTAGAACGCATAAGATGCTCATGGCCATATTGGAACAAAATAAATATCTATTTAATAAATATAGGGCAATAAGAAAACTTTCATAACTATATAACGCACAGGACTAAATACGTAATATAAGTCTTATTTACTTTATTTATTATATATTAGGCTTTTCTGTGTTATGGAATATTAAAATTATGACTATCATCAACGATTTATTGTAGTCGATTCATTTATCACGAGTTTCTATTTTTACCGATAACTGGGTTCCTATTCTGGGTTCATACCGTTCAAAATGGTATGTGTTTGTGAACTTGATAGATCTGCATAGTTGATTTAACAGTTCGTATCCGTTACATAAAAAAACACAAACTCCCTGTGGGAATGATGAAGACAAAGTACGAAGAATGTTGAAGAGATGGGGTGCGAAGAAGACGGCAGAGACAGGGTAAAAATAACGCGGCAGAAGCAGTCATCAACGAAGAAAACAGAGACAGGGTGCAAAGAACGCAGCAGAGACAAGGTACAAAGATCACAGAGGCAGGGTACAAAGAACGCGGCAGTGACAGAGTACACAGAATGCGGTAGGGACATAACGCGACAGAGACAGAGTACAAAGAACGCGACAGAGACAGACTACAAAGAACGCGACAGAGACAGACTACAAAGAACGCGACAGAGACAGAGTACAAAGAACGCGACAGAGACAGAGTATAAAGAACGCGACAGAGACAGAGTACAAAGAACGCGACAGAGACAGAGTACAAAGAACGCAGCAGAGACAAGGCACAATGAAGACGATAGGGACAGGGTACAAAGAATTCGACGAAGACAGAGTACAAAGAACGCAGCAGAGACAGGGTGCAAAGAAGACGATAGGGACAGGGTGCAAAGAATGCGACGAAAACAGGGTACAAAGAGCGCGACAGAGACGGGGTACAAAGAAGATGATAGGAGCAGGGTACAAAGAATGCGACGAAGACAGGGTACAAAGAGCGCGATAGAGACAGGGGACAAAGAAGATAATAGGGACAGGGTACAAAGAACGGGGCAGAGATAGAGTACAAATGACACGGCAGAAACATGGTACAAAAACACAACACAGACAGTGTGCAACGAATGCGACAGAGACAAGAATTGAAACACGATAAAAGAAAAGAAAGTACCGACAAGAAAGGAAACGAACAATAATGTTAATAAAAGGCGTGTGTGCACGCGAGTACTCACGTACCCACGAAAAAAATAGAAAGAATGATCGCATCTGCCGTCTTATCTTTATGACGTATTTGTTACAATGTGAATGACTCGGTTTTATGAGGAACGTCTGTAAACGCCCATTCGCCCACGCATTTCCCATGTTTTTTCATCCCACGTGTATGTGTTGTGTGAGACTAGTGAACAGTGTTACCGCCTGTTAACATCGAGGGAAGAAAATTCTTCCGTTAGATTTAGAGGAAGCTGTGACGACGAGACAAGACGAAACAGAGATAACTGATGATGTCATTGACTCAACAGGTTGACTGTGCATCTGTGACAGTGAAAAAGGGGGAGAGATAGGGACGATATAGAAGGAAAGTAGGAGAAAGAGAAAGTGGGAAAAGAGACGAGAAGTGGATGTGGAAGATAGGAGAAGAAGGAGTGGAAGAAATGAGAAAGAGAGAGGGGAGAAGAGGGAGAGGGGAGGAGAGAGATAATATAAAGAAGAGATAGTTGATAAAGAGAGGGAGAGAAAGAAAGAAGGGAGAGAAAAGAAGGAGATATAAGGGAGATTGAGTTAGGAGAGATATGAGGGGCGAGAGGGAAGGGAGAGAGAGGGTGCAGAGAGAGGGGGGAGAGGAAAGAGAGGGGAAGAGGAAAAGTGAAGTGAGAACACAAAGTCGAGTTTGAATGTGACGAAAAATGCACTACTCCAAAAAAGATTGGGGAAAAAAATAAAATGTGCATGAGTCTAGAAGGATGTCCTCTTAACTAACCGAGGACAAAAAAGATAGTACACTTTGATCGTCACTTGATCTTTTATAAACTTTTTTGTGTGGTCAGCCTGTCGCGCTTAAGTTTCGTATGTCACATTTAAATCTGTTCACAATCTATATAATAATACTATGTTCAGACGTACGTTATCACCTTTGACACACATTAAAAACGATTAGCAAAAATAGTTATTGGTTATTAATCTGATGTTGTTTACATTAGTAAACATTTCCGACTTTACCAATTTTCAAAATGAATTGTTCCGAAACTAAATTATGCCGTCCCTCCAACTAAATCAGTAAAAATTTAATCAAGTACATCTCAAATATGAGATTAATTTCATTGATTTAAAGAATATTTAAGTGACAATTATTTTTACATTATGTAGACGTGGAATATATATTATTTTAAAAAAAATTAAATTGCTGAAATTCTAAATAAACAAATCAATAATAGACATATCCGTTTTATTCATGTAAAGAAAATTAATTTTACAAAACACAGAGCGATGTTCTTAATAATATTTACTCTGACATATTAATTATTTTATAAGAAATATTATTATTGACATTAAATTTTACAGCTTGATGTAGAAATCACTGTGGAATTTACACGGGGTCTAGCTAGTAAATATCATATTTTTAAAAAAACAACTACACCATCAAGGATTTAACACGCGACAAACACAAAGAAACGAAAAGGATTATAATGAAATTGCCAACATCTTTTAAGCACGCATGAAAATGTATTTAAGTCAAATATTTTTGAAAATCAATACATGGTGCAATTTAAATGAAAAAAAAAAATTTATATAATGTTTTTAAAAGTTTCGTTGTAAAACAACTTTGTCAAGCGAGACTGTCTTATATTTTTTTTTTACTTTTCTTCGTCTTCCTTATTTTGATGGTTGTAATGAGTTAGTCAAAAGGATAGAATAGAATGAGTTTAAGAAGACTGAGTTTGCTTGAAGAAGCTTTATTCGACAAAGATCTACGCAGGGATCTAGTCTCTACGAGAAACAATGGCTGACTAAAAAAGTGATCAAAGGAAGTAATTCACTTCCGAAGCATAGAAAGGGATAGACGAGTTCTCTTTTCATCACATTCTCCGCCACCCAGAGAAGGATCAAGGCTGTGTGTCTGACTTGGGAAGAAGGGTTCTAAAGACTCCCAGGTGGGCATCTCTGATTAAACTGAAAAAGAAAAAATCAAACAAAAGTTCAAAGCTGATAGTTTTTAGTTAAATACTAAGGACTTCGACGGATTCTGGTAGAGCGTCGACGATTCGGCGCATGGCATCTTCTGAAGATATCCTCGGGCCACCCTCAGAGTGTGGGGAGTGAGAGGAGGAGTAGGAACTGAATTCTCGGCGATGGAGTTTTCGTGAGCTCTCGGCAGAGGATGAATGGGAGAAATATTAGACTGGAGGGTCGCAGTCTGTATCTCTTGGTTTTCTGGCATAGGATCAATTTTCTTATCCGGACTGCCCGTTCCATCACCCCATGGAGATATGTGGCGTAGGGACACCGTCGTCTCTCGTCCATTATTTAAACGTACGTGAGCATAGTTGGGATTGACTTCAAGTACGTGAACAGGCTCTACTAGGGGCTCGTATTTGCTTCCACGTACATGCCGCTTTAAGAGGACAGATGTCGCTTTCTTTAACCATGTAGGTATCGAATCTCCAGTAGCTGATTTCCTTTGGAATCTGAAGAGACGTTCATAGGGAGTGCAATTAGTGGAGGTGGAGAGCAATGGGCGGATGCTGTGGAGGGCTACATCTAGAACTTTTTCCTAATTGATAATAGGGAGATTTCTCGACCGGAGAGCCAGACTTACTGTTTGCCAGATGATACCGTTGTACCTCTCTTCTTGTCCGTTACCTTGAGGATTAAAGGCGGTCGTTGGACTAGTAGCAATGCCTCTGGAAAGCAGGAATTTCTTTAGTTCGTCTGACATGAAAGCCGTACTACGATCAGAGTGTACAAAAGAAGAATTTCCGAAAACAGAAAATAGATTAGTTAGATGTTTCCGGGCAGTTGCGGCTGAGACATCGGCACAAGGGAAAGCGAAGGAGAAGCCAGCGTATTCATCAACCACTGTTAGTATGTAGCGGTTGCGAGTATTCGAAGGTAATGGTCCCTTGAAGTCTACGCTTAGTCTTTCAAATGGTTGACTCGCTTTTATGAGAGTCTGAGGTGCCGCATTAAGGAATCTCGGTTTTATCTCCGAACAAACTTTACAGGCCTTTATTACCACTCTTACATCTTCCACAGATTATGGCAGATTCTTGCTCCTGACAAAATGTAGCATTCGGGTGACACCCAGATGACATAATTCTGAGTGCAAGGTGTGTAACTTGCCGGCAGAGGTGGTAGTAGAGCAAATCCGAGACAAGACGTCTGTTACGGTGTTTTGTTTCCTGGGGCGATATGCAATGTCGTAGCTAAAACATGCAAGTTCCAACTTCCATCTTGTTATCTTCTCATTTTTTTATTTTGCTTTTGCCTTTAGGGTTGAACATTAAAAAGAGAGAGATTTTTTATTTGTAATTAGCTTAAAATGCTTCCCGAGCAGTAAGTGTCGCCATTTTCGGATCGCCTCAATAATAGAATAGGCCTCCTTTTCAACAGAGGAGTGCTTCTGCTCGGCAAACGTTAAAGTTCTTGAAAAGAAAGCCACGGGCCGAGAGTTTTGGGTTAAAGTGGCAGCAATCGCATGTTCCGAAGCATCGGTTTCGACATCGAGGGGGAGAGAAGAGTCTATGGCTATCAGGGATGATTTTGCAATTTCCTTCTTCAGGTACCTGAAGGCGTCTGCTTGTAACCTAGTTAGGGGAAAATTGGTAACTTTGGTAAGGGGGTGTAGTTTTTCAGAGAAGTTCGAGATACACCTAGAATAGTGAGAGAACATCCGCACTACTCAGCGAAGAAAAGGAAGATCTTGAGGTACTGGCAAGTTCATCAATCCCTTGAGCCTATCAGAGTCAGGCTTTACCGAGCCCTTGCTTATTGTATACACCAAGCAAGTCTACAGAGGTAAGTGAGTAGTGACACTCGTCTTTGTTCAGCATCTGTCCGTACTTCGCTACTGCATTCATGAACTCTTTCAAATTAGTATCATGCATAGCCTGATCTTCTCCACAAATAGTAACGTTGTCGATGTAAGCATAGGTTCCTCGAAGGTCTTCTTGCTTGATGATGTCATCGATGACCCGTTGAAAACTCGCTACTTCATTGGTTACTCCAAACGGGATTCGACTAAACTGATACAGAGATCCATAAGCTTCGAAAGCAGTGTATTTTCGTTCTTCCGGCTTGATAGAAACCTGATGGTAAGCACTGGTTAGATCATGAGTGCTGAATATTTTGTAAGTGGCAATCTCATTTACAATGTCCTCCATTCGAGGAAGAGGATAAGCGTCAAGGAGAGTAAACCGATTTATTGTTTAGGAGTGATCCACAACAAATCTCTTTTTGTGATTTCCAGGAGATACCACAAGCGTTTGGGCTCTATGATACCTTTCTTTAGCATACGGGAGATTTCTGATTGGATAAATTTAGCATCAGGTAGGGTATGTCTCCTGTATTTAACAGCTATCGGGCGACAGTCCGAGGTTAGATTGGTAAACAGAGAGGGGTAAGGGGTATTTTAAATGGCGGTCAGTCGCAAAACAGTGAGAGAGGGAGAGGTCCTCGAAAAGGTATTTTCACTGAGGAGTGTTGGCATAGTAATTTATGCCCGAGAATGATGTCACAGCATAAGTTGGCCATAATTTATACTTTCACATTCCTGTTCTCCCTATCTCTCAGAGTGAGAGACGACACAGTTCCCGAGAGTAGAGGATGAATGAAAACGACTAGCCATCAAAATCCTCTCAGAACTTGGCGTGACCGCCAAACCGATCCCCTAACCTGATCAGGATGAATAAACTTTTCGGAGCTCCCTGTATCGACGAGTATCCGTATAGACTCACTTTTGATTTTCCCCCATAAGGACGAACGAGATAGACTCTCCGAGGAATTAAAAGGAACAGATGAAGCAAGAAGGGACTCACCGTAATTGATAGCAGCCGCTGTAGGTGACCTGCAGACACGAGCAAAATGCCCTTTTTTTTGCAATTTTTACAAATAGAGTTTTTAACAGGGCACCTCGCTCTGTCATGTCTCGGGTTTCCACAGAAAAAAACATTTCTGTCCAGAGAGTGCCGCTATCATGGGTTGCTCCTCATATGTAGACTGGTTGTCCTTCGATTCTTCTTTTTTAGCAGTGGAGACCGAGGCAGCCAAGGAGTCCGACTGAGCGTGATTTTAGTTAATTTTGGGGGCTGTCTCAAGTGTTAATGCCTGGTTGTACGCCGTGTGTATGTCGAGACGTTTGTTTTCTAAGAGTCTTTGTCTGATGTGGGATGACGAAATCCCATTTATTAATGCATCCCTGATGTACTCATCCCTCGCCTGTATGTCTGTCACGGTCTGGAAATCACAGTCTTTAGAGTGTGTTTTTAGAGACTGTAAATATTGGTCTACGCTTGCGTTGGCCTGTTGCCAACGAGTTGCTAAAAAATGCCGGCAGAAAATGCTGTTTTGTGGCTGGACGAAAACTTCTTCCAGGACGTTCATAGCCGAATGTAATCACCGATGTCCGATATGTGTTTAAAAATTGACGGAGAAACGAGGTTGGTTAACAAATTCAGTTTTAACTCGCCCGTTAGTTGAGAGCCGTTGACAGCGCCAAGAAAAATGTTGAAACACCTCTTCCTGTGTCGCCACGTGTCGGCCGCATCCAGTTTTGACGGGTCTAAGTCCAATCGTTCAGGCTTGAGGTATTTTTCCATCCCAAACAATGACTGACTAAAAAAGAAAGAGTGATCAAGGGAAGTAATTCACTTCCGAAGTATAGAAGGGGATAGAAGAGGTATATTTTCATCACAATGGTATTAACTCCGAGGTGTCGAATCACGGTAAAGGCAGAAAAGCACGTGACGTTGTAAAATACATCATGATAAGTAGAGTCCAGTCGATTTGATCAACGTAACGAAATCATTTATTATAGAGTAAAGATGTTGAAAACCTTGCAACGTGTGGCATGTTCATTGTGCTATGTTATATATCTGAGTGTTCAGCCTAGGAAGGATGTTCAGAAAGAAGTAATCAGAAGATACAAAATTATTACTATTCGTGGTTGTCATTTTACAAAAGAGACGCATGCATGAATAATCCCGACTATGAACATAAAGGTTTAGCATGGATATCGCAGTTCAATCCAAGTTGATGTCAATGATTTGTTGCAGAGCTCAAATAGGAGAACAGCGTCGATGGTTGCAATCGCAGACTTTTATAGTTTGGAAGAAAATCTGGTTACAGTCTGTGCGATTTTTGAAGCGCGAAATTGCAAGTCAGAACTGTCGTAGATTTGTGCGGCAGTGTAAATATATTGAATCGATCTGACTGTCTTGTTCTCTAAATCTGTCTTTTATAGATATCCTCGGAGAAACTTTTAGATTTGATTGTTTTTTTTAGGGGGCGCACGCATTTGATTGGTCAAAACTGATTGGTATGTGCTTACATCGCGTTTGCGGACTTCATTCAACTTCTCATTCCTAAGGTGAGGACAACTGAAGTAAATTATTATATCAAGCAAAATAAGCGAATATCGAGAAGCGTTACGGAAACGCGCCTGATGATTGTGGAAAGTTACTTCAAAAAGTTATTTTCTTTAGTCTCTCACTCTTAAGTTCAAATATGTATTTGAAGCAGACACATAATCTCTATAAAAGGCGCCTGATAATTGTGGAAAGTTACTTCAAAAATGTATTTTCTTTAGTCTTTCACTCTTAAGTTCAAAAATACTTTTGAAGCAGACACATAATCTCTTTAAAAGGCTATATCTGTATGTAGGTTGGTCTGGCATAAATAAGTTTAGAATAGCATGTTCACCATTTAAATGGTTGAATTAGATGTACGCCCCGAAGAATACCCATTTATCTATATACTATTAAACGGTCATGGTGTTTTTGGAGTTTGTTCGTGCACAAATAGAAACAGATGATTGGTTGACAAAAATGAATCGGCAGAGTACCCATTATTAAGGCAGTAGATTTTACGATGTCAATTCCAGAGCTCGTATATCACGTAAGTTTAAAGGAGTTTTTAACTGGATTCATGTTTTATAAATTAAAAAAAGTTAAACTAGCAGAACATAAAAACAACATTACATGAATATGATCTTTTTAAACTAAGATAACTTTTATGATAATTTGAAAAAAAAAGTAGTGTAATCTGCATTAGTTCAAAGTAAATTATTTTTGCTTCAACCAATAATTTCTAATGCTTTTTGCCAATAAAAACAATAAGTAAATACATTGATCGTAGTTACTTACTCTCTCATGCAAATACAAAATATGGTATTTTTTAATGAAATTTCACAAATAAATTGTCTTCGTGCTTGTTATAAAGCGGTAAAAGGTAGGTAAAAATCGAAATTGACATACCTAGGTACTGTGCCAACGCCGCCTAAGTAACATTTATAAACTTATTTTTGTTAAATTTATTAAACCTCTGTTTATTTAGTTGTCTCCCCACGAAGGCTGAATGTTCCAGGATCAGACTTAGTGTCGCGTGGCGGTTAGTGGACAACAGCTGGTTATTATAAGCATCCTTCTTTACGCTCAGTAACGGTCACTTAGAACTTCGAAAGATCCTCTTTTGGTGTTACTTATTTTAATAAATAATAATCTCATTTGATACGTTTGCTTTTTAACGGCATATCAATATTTTGTATTATGTTACGACATAAGTTAATACCCGTAATATATGAATAATCGAATACAGGTTTGTTTTTGTACTCGAAGCTGGGAGAACTTATAAGTTTATATACAGGGTGATTGCAAAGGAACTCCCTATTATTAAGTGCTCGTAATTTATTATTGAAATATATTTTTTACAGTGAATTAATATGATAAGAAAGTATATAAGATGGGTTCTTATTCAAAATTCGATATGGGTGCCAGCAATCGCCACCAGCTTCTAAAGCTGCCAGGAAACCGCATCAACTGATTTCAAAATGACATTTTGTTTCTTTTCTCCTTTTTTTATTAATAAGTCAACACTTATCAAGGCTAAAAACCCACTCAAAGAGTAGGGTCAACAGGATGGATAGATTGACAGATGAATGATGATGAATACTATGAGAGTATTGAAAACAGCAGCCGATCCAGAAAACAGCATTTTCCCCCATTGTCAAAAGCATCGCTCGTGGAATGCGAGGACTAAAGGAAAAAATAACTCATAATTCATACCTCTTGCGCCCCCCCATCGATTTCTTGTAAGAATTATATTTCAGTAATAGCTTACAAGTATAACTTACAAGTATAAGGGGTTACTTTCCAATCACTCTGTATTTCCTATTCGTATTTTGTAAAATTTTATTCGCCACAAAGAAAGCATTTTCCACTGATGCGTAAGGAGCTACAGTGATAGGTGTCAGGTTTGTAGGGGTTAAACTGGGTGGGATGTTTTGTAACAAGGTGTTTGTTCACATTATATTTAAATTTCGTCATATTAGTAGAGTCGGGGAAACAGTGAGCAGAAAGGTTACTCCAAAGGCAAGCGATCCGAGACAAGGAGCTTCAAAAGTAAAAAATCTTCTGGAATCTAGAGACCTTAACAGATAAGAGGTAAAACTTTGCTGTTAGTCGGATGTTCAGGGTTATTTTCGTTGAGGTGGGTACCAGTGCAGTCAGTTCATCGGAGCAGATTCCGTTGAAATAATTGTTAAACAAGCATAGGGGTGCAACATTGCGGCGAAACGACAGGGGTTTTTAATTGGGAGACAGTACGAGACCTATTAGGTTAAAAATTCGTTTATTTTACCTTGGCGAAAAAGGAGAGCCTAGTCGTTGGTGCACTATCCCAAATGTGGCAACAATACTTTATACATGGGAGAATGGTGTCTACTGCATATCATAGTGGTTAGTGCATACTAGTGATGGGACGATTCCAATATTTTACTCGATTCCGAAACAATTACCGATTCCGTTCTAAATTTTCGCTTCTGATTATAAAATCGACTAATCGTCTAAAAAGGTGGAATATAATTGGTAAAAGGGTAGCGGCGAGTCCTCGTCTAATTTTAAATGTAGATATAATTTTCTTTTTAATTTGCCATTCTTGTTAATGAATATAAATCATTGTGAGATTTTTATCTATATGTTTCATTTGTTCCATATTTTTCCTATTCACTTACTTGTGAAATTTTTAACTGTGATATTTTTCCGGGGTCATGTTTTTCCTGTGCCATTTTTACATGAATTCGTTATTGTTATCCATGAATTTAAGTTTTACGGGTAGTTTAAAAATCATTAAATATGTATTATTTTATCATTAGTACCGGCAATGGAAAATTAAGTTTTAAACAATTTTTTTTTAATCGTTTTTGGAGTCGGAAATTAAACTTAATTTTTTCCGATTCTAATATAGACTCCGATAACCCCAAAAGATGCGATTTTTTCCGATTCCCGATTCCGATTAATCGTTCCAACGCTAGTGAATACCAAGTCATTTTATAAGAACGGACATCCTGGGTATGTGTACGTCCAATCTGCACATTTACCGATTTTTACTTTAAGCTTCCGCATGAACATGGAATTTTCTGAATTACTGGTAAGATTCTAACTCGCCATGGGCGATTTCATAGTCCATAATATGTCAATTGTACGAATCTGGCTTCTCTGTCACTAGTATGAAATGACAAAGGTTTGAATGCATCTCAGTACTTCGGCTATGGGTAAAATATTAGAATTGACTAAACTCCCAAGCTGTTGTTTGTTTGTTTGTTTACTAAGCGAGTTGATCTTCTGCACACAATTCACGAAGATCATGTCTGAGGATTGTCTGGTCTGCATAAAGTCCTCCAGCTATTCGTCAGCTATTCGTCAGCCTGCATGATTGCACGTTTTTACCTCGGGATAAGTTTAGCCCTAAATACACAAAAGAATGACGCAGAAGCAACGTTGCCACTTGCAATCCATTGTGGTGCGGTTTAACGTATGATACGTCTTTGCTTGACACACACAATATCAGTGATGACCAGAGAACGACAGAGCCTAATTCTAAATACTCTTGGTTTTTCAGCAAAGCTCTGTTAGCCGCGTTGCGACCCTTATACCACTTTGTGCAAAACCTGTCCGCCATAGGTCGTCCTACCCGGAACCGGAGTTCCAAACAGCATAGGTTTTAAACTATCACATTGTCACCGCCCCTCCCAAGAAAGGATTGGACTTTAGGGGGTGGTCAATCCGTGGTAAGGGAACTAGTCTAAAAGGGAGTAAACTCGTATCGAATGTTCAGAGATGGATGACCAACTGATGCCATTGAATAAAAATGTCAATGTAGATCACCCCAACGCACGGTCAATACATACACTTCACCCTTTATCTTACATCTTTCCTCGGTTTCATGTAAAGTCATATTTATTTTGAAACGAAGCAGAAGGCTCCTTTTGTCCTAATTGTTTAGACACAAAGAAATTGCGTTTCAATATTGCGCCAAAATATCCGAGCTTATTGCATTGTTTGGCATACTTGGGAAATCTGAATCAAGCCATTTTTAAATTTATTGCATTGTTTGGCATACTTGGGAAATCTGAATCAAGCCATTTTTAAATTTACCTTCGGGAGTTAATTTCTTAGTTGCAAACAGAAAACATTTGGCAACAAACCAAATTGAAGCAACAAATTCTAATAAATTTACTGCTATTTATATATTTTTTTAATAAATCAATTTTTCTTGTCTGCGTGGCTAAGTGTTGAATATTCGTTGCCAAATATAACGGAAACATTATGGCTACGTTCTTTGATGGAGTTGGTTTTGGTTTCATGGTTAATTCTTAAATTCCGTAAAGTGTCGGTCTTTTATTTAGATGTGTTCCGACACTTTTATAATAGGGTCAGTTCGCCAGTTTGTTGCACTTAAGTTAGAAATAGAATGTTCGTTGGTCTGCCATGCTTAATTTCTATTATTTGGGTTATTTGAAATACCATTCTCATTCTGGATGTTATTCTCACTATGTAACTCTCGAACCTCTTCAGGTGAGTATTTTTTAACTCGGGAATCAGTACGGGATTTCGAGCTGGAATTGCTATGGTCCCGTTAGCCATAACGTTTACAAAATTCTTAATTATTAAGACCGATTAGAAGTATTAAGAATAATACTTCTAAACGGTCATGCCTGACAGGACAAGAGCAATTTATCCCCGTGGATTAAATAAAGATTTCCGTTTGTACTGATTCCGAAGTTTGAGAAGATAAAATCCACCTAAATAAGTTACATCGACCGAAACCCTGTAGAAAAAAACATTGACGATGAGAATGGTAGTCCGAATAATCTAAAATAATACAAATTATCAATCCTCATCTAAAGAAATACAGAAAACTTAACGCCATGCTCAAGTTTGAAATAGCATTTTCATCGATAAACGCGCAGATTGAATGGACGCATCTTAAGAACATCCATTGTTTGTTATTCTGCAGTTTCACTGTATATCCAATTTGTTCATTTTCAGCGAGAAGATTAACGTATTAACCGAAAACGCTTGAAAAATTCAACATTCAAATCCAATGTCAATTGGATAGAATCTATATTTGAGCACACAAAAAAACGATTCAAACAAAGAATTCTTTAGGGGTTTAAAAGAGAATAGAAAGTGGACCTTGGATTTACTTTCGACACCCTCGTAACTATAGCTTCTCTTATTTTGCCATTTAGTCCTCACATTCATGAGCGATATTTCTGATAAAGGGGGAAGAATTGCTGTTTTGTTGGTCGAAATCTATCCATCTTACACTTAATGTTGGCTAGTTTTTAACTTTGAAGTAATGTTGTGTTTTAGCTCTTTGCATCAAGTGGCTGCATGCCTTGTCTCGAGCGATTTCAATAAAAATTAAATTATTAAAGCTGCTCAAATATACTTGTGTAACGTACATCTATTATTAATGGAGATTTAGTATCTGTATGTCTGGACTCGAAACTTTATTACTCGTTCTGTATCTCAAGACGAAACTCTACTGATACTATTTTTAATGCTTAATCAGTTTACTCTAGTATTTTAGACCAATTTATATCATTTTCAATGTTCAATTCAAAGGGCTTAGTATAGTACATGTTTATGTCATGATACCATCCTTCCAGGTATTACTTCCTCCCTTTTTTGTTGGGGTGGGGTAATGCAGTGTCTGTTTTGTGATCCTGGTGTCACCTTTTTAAAGGTGGCCTTCTCCTTAGGGAGAGGGGGTAATGCAATATCTGTTTTGTTTGCCGTGATACCATCCCACGGTCATTATCTCCTCCTTATCTTGGGGAGATATTATATTATATGTACTATTGCCACGATACCATTCTCCCAGGAATTACCTCTTCCTGTTGAGGGAGGAGGGACGTAACATATGTTCGTTCTCCATATAGACAAGTAAAATATGCGACCGAAGGGGGCATGGTATTGTTAGTTTAACATAATTCGTGTGCGTCACGTGGTCTTAAATTATCTATGTGAAGAGTCCATATCATTTAATCTTCCTCATCTTCGAATGTGTTATTTGCAAAACGAATGCTACACAGAGCGAGGTCGTAGCTCATTCTAATAACGCAGATTGTCAAATGTTGGTAACCATTTTATTTTAGAGCGAACATTTTATACTTGTCAGCGAAAAGGGAGAAAAGAGATAGATATATATATATATATATATATATATATATATATATATATATATATATATATATACATACATATATATATATATAGAAAGAGAGAGAGAGAGAGAGAGAGAGAGAGAAAGGGGACAATATATTTTGTCTTATTTTAGAGCGGACATTTTATACTTGTTAGCGAAAGAGAAGAAAAGAGATAGAGATTGAGAGAAATAGAGAAAGAGAGAGAGAGAAAGAGAGGGACAATATATTTTCAAAAGTAGACACATTGTTTTTAACAGGAAGCCACAATTTATACACATAAAATAACATAAATCAGGTCTGAACTTCAACATCGTTGTTTTGAATATCTTTTTACCTACTGAGAAAGATCGCGTTTTGACAAAACCCCTTGTGAATTAAAAAAAATCACGTGTGCTTGGCGTTATTAAGAACATGTAAAACCGGCGTACGTTAAAATCTGGGTATTAACAACGAAAACAAAGTTCTCTTTGCGGTCTAAACGTATAATTTCCCGTGGAGCCGACAGACGCGTGTAGACATGCAATATTTATCAATAGACATTTTAAATGGGCGTTCCTCAAAGTAGTTTAGCGTGATAATAAGAGATTATAATAGACCTAACTATAAAAACGAACAGTGCAAAGGCGATAACCCAACTTTGAAATTCGTACTATCGTTTGTTTGTTAAAATGTGTATTATCTTCACCCGAGTTGTCTAAGTTTGTCTTTGATATTGACGTTAATCGTCACACGATAAACAGAAAAGAAATACGAAACATTGCTTTGTTCGTAGTAATAAAAATATTTGCAAGGAAGGTGGGCTCCCACTACCGAGCTAGAAAACTTCTCACACCTGCCAGTATCCTATATATTGGCAAAGCCACCATTTACCCATGCATTAAGTATTTTGTCACATCTGGGCTGGTGCACAAACTACTAGCCTCCCCCTCTTGGACAGAGTCCTTAAAAAAGCCTCTAATCTAAAAAAGGCATACACAATCTAAAAAGATCCAGCCTATGTCCCATTGCCGCAATGTTGCATCCGTGTGCTGGGTTTACAAGTACTTTAATAACATATGCTCAACGAATATGCTGCACTGATGCAACACTACGTAAATACCCCCGATCAACGCACTAGTCAGCAAGATCTGACCCTTCCATATAAGTGATTCCCAGATGCCGGAGGGCTTTCTACACCAATAGCTTCTTTCCCTGAACGTCTAGCTTTTGGAATTACCTTCCTGCTTCCGGTTTTCCCTGACCGTACTAACATGCAAAAATTTAAATGTAATGTAAATAAGCATCTAGCTTCAAAATTCCCATATTAGTATGCCTTTAGGTCTTAGTGGAATTGTGCCTTGTTTGGATTAACAAAAGTTAAAAATAAAATTATCGTTTGAAAAACACAAAAGGTTTCCCATTCTTATTTGCTGGCAATTCATCCAAAGTATCCAACTAGCAGTCAGCCAGAACAATCATGTATGCCCGCGTTTGTGTCCGTCTTCAAATCCGCTTGTCCAAGTATATATTTGATATCCCCCCCCCCAGGTCTCTGTCTTCCAGTTGTTATATCTGTTTATTAAAACATCTCGTATTCGCCAGACGTATCTCATCGTTTATTTGTTTCAACTTCGATACAACATTGTCCTTATATCATTCTGTTTATCAAATTTCTGAAAAATTATTTGACCCACTTTTTAGCGCTATTTAATTACAGAATTCACTAAACCATTGTCCGTAAACTGACATCATAAAAAGATTTCTACTCTAAATTGCGTTTAAATAATTACTAATACAACTGCGTTTCTATAAGCTTTCGACCTGTTATAGGTTTGCTTTATTACATGTGTTCTAGTCTTCGTTCGTGCTTTATCCTAAACTACCTGTCTCATCTTGTTATATTTTAAAATGTACAGTGTTTTTCGTAAAAGTTTCATATTAAACCAATCTTTATCAAAGATGCATTTCTTGATAAAGGACAGTGGGCTGTACGAAATATTAAAATTTTATTAATCCCTATGAAAGATTAAATGTTGTTTGAAAGAACCAATAAGAGAACATCGACGCAATTTTACTAAAAATTACACGAGAAGTCATTGAGAATTTGCTGGGATAAAAACTAGCAAAAAAGCCAACAATAGCCGACATTTTATCGGATATAATTTCTCAAACAAAACTGTTCTTTATCTCTTCTTTTATTATAATCTTTTTTAGATAGTAGCGTTTTTTTTTATATCCATTCAAATTGCAGAAGATTTTAATGTATCTACATATAACATAACAGCTTTTTAAAATCTGTCGTTCATATATACATTCCGAAACCGAGTCGAATCAAACTTAAATATAACGGTGTAAATATTTCTGCAAATAGAGTTTAATAACAATAATCTAATATGTAAATTAAAGTCAATTTTCCCTTACATTGGTACTCGATGGCTTCCGTAACGGAAACCACATGTGTAGATCTGTTAGGTTACTGCTTTCTGCCATATATTAATCTGTTATTAGAAAAATTATTACTTTTGCTCGCTTTCTTCGATTTTGATATTTAGTCCTGATCAATAATTTATCTTTTTAGTCAGATTTAAAAGAAGTCGGGGGAGAATGTAAGCAGTCACTGGGATGTACTCTCATTATTCACGTAGTCACCGTAACGAAATTTTAATACGACATAAATTCTCAGAATCACTTGAAAATAGTGCGTTGGCTAATTAACATGTATCGCCTGCATATTTCAGTTTAAACTGATATTGTTACATATACGAGTCAGTGCACGGTAAAGGTTGTTGAAAACAGATGCATCTGGCGATTGTCAGTTGATAAGATAATTGTCGGATGACCAAAAAGTGAGTTGAAAATAAAATAAAAAACTCACAGAAAACACCTGCACAGGAAGTTGTAACTGTCGGATGACATGAAAGTCAGTTCTGATAAGAAACACTGTACCAAAATAAGAAACACCTGCAACTTAAAAAAGCGACAGACGATCAATTGTCATAATGTAAAATCGTGTTGACAACAAGATATGCACCTGCAGTTTAATCACTTAAATGGCAAGAACCCAATGTCAAAGTAACAGAAATGTCGGAAAGGTTAAAGATCATATTGCCAGGTGCGGTTGTATCATGCCAAGAAAAGATAGACAGATTTGTTGAATTGTCAAATAAGTGCAACCTCGGTGAGGTCATCGAGGTGGCCACGAAATTGTTATAAATACAAACCGAAAATTGAAACAAGGAGTTGACGATCGAACTTCGGAGAGAATCAACCGCCTAATTCCCTGTGCACAAATCCTCTCCACCCACCACCCTCATTGTCACCACCCTCATCGTCACGACAAATAAATATACATATTATATTTTCCGAAGATAACCGTGTTGTCATTTTATTAAGCAACGCACAATACAACATTATTAGCCAATGAATCTTGACAATCATTTGAAAATAGTGCGTTTGCTAATAACATGTATCGCACCGCAGATTTTAGTTTGAACTATTATCATCAAATACGAATTCTGTTTCACGTTTACTTAATTTTTAAAATCCAACTTAGAAAAACAATTCGTTAAACATCCATAAACGAGTAATACGTTAAATCACCTCGCCGATTCGCTGAACATCCGTAAACAAGTAATGCGACGTTTTATTTTATTTTATTTCATTTCGGCCTTCTGAATTACTCACAGAAGACGGCTCATTTTATTTTTGTCTCACATTCTACGATAATTCAATACGAAACTACTAATAAAAATGTTAATACCAGCTTCCATATTAGTTCCATAGAAAAAGGAAAATAGAAATTGAAGCATATTTCTTAAACATCTTATGATTTTCATAACAGAATTTTCGTAAGTACCCACAAAAACAAGTCAAAAACAATTTCCACCAAAAGCAACGTAAAATCACAAGATAAGATTCATTGTCAAATACCTCGGTAAGTTATTCCACATCACAATGCATATTATCTTAACCTAAGAGAAAGGATTAAGAGACACCAAATCTGGCAGTTTGTATCTCGAAAAAAAAGAATATAAGCGGATTATATATATATATATATATATATGTACACTTTTATTTTCTTTATTTTGTGGTCTGTATTTTAGTCGCACAAGAGAAGGCTCATTGAAACAGATGCATTCATCGCAGACATTTCTTATTAAATCCAAGAAGCGGGTTTCTAGGTTATGCAGCGAAAAGTTGAAAACTTTTATCCTGATTCGCGACGGTGTTTCCTTTCGCAATAAAACATCCCCGCCTTGTTTAATACAAGGTCACCATTTGGTTCAGATTAGAAGTTAAAGAGAAGAATAACAACAAAAATGCTAGCGCATTTTACATATCTTTTTTATTATTAATATTATTGTTATTGTTATTAGTATTTTTATTAGACAGCTGTATAATGCTGATATATGGGATAACGTTGTCTGGCTCTGTCTACTGCCTCGACTAAAATAGCATCACTCTTGTTCATATTTCTCCATAATATACTAGCAGGATCTGTCTTCCGGCGTTGTTCGGGGAAACTCAGAAAGCTGAGACTATTATTCGTTTCAAATTTATAATGAACAAGCGGGGGCCTATGGAAATTCAACAGTTGTATTATTCGTCTGATGTATATTGCAGCCGTGCTTTAAAATGTGTTCATCCTATGGGCGTGCGACGCGAGCGAAATTGTGAAATTATTCCACCACCTTTGTTTAAACTGAACATACTTATCCTACTATTTTGGTTAATATAGTTTAAGAATATATATGGTTATGAGGTTATGTCCAAATACCTTATAGGAGTTCGTAACACATTTCCTTTCTATAAACGTCCGACGCGAACGCAGACCCCTACAATATTACTGTACAATCGTTGGACAGAGAAAAATGCATATTGACTCGAGTCCAAAAGTATATGAAAGTGTATATTAGTTAGAGTTTCAGCCATGCTTAAAAATGTTTCCATTCAAGAACAATTTCCACCAAAAGCTAAATAAAATTAAAAGATTCATTGTCAAATAACTCGGTAAGATATTAAATTAATTCCATATCACAATGTATATTATCTTAACATAGTTCCGTCAGCTATGCCTGGGAGAAGTCTTCATTAATTCGCAACCATCAACTATCAGATGACTATCACTGAAAATGGAATTTTACTTAGTACTATATCCACTGCGCCACGGATCCTTGCGTTGTTAGAATAACCATCAAGATGAGAACAGTAGTCCGAATACCCCAAAACATACCAATTATCAATCCTCATCTCAAAAATTCAGAAACACTGATTTATTTAGTAATTTTTGTTTGTAGTCGACGCGTTTAGTGACTTGATTACTACCTCGAAATAAAAAGAAAATAATTGAAATCCTAATAAATTGATAATTAAACAATTTAAGGTTTTTTTCTTCATTTTTGGATGAGGTAAACAATTGTGGGGAGAAAGAGAGAGTTAAAATATTAAAACAAAACTTTGCTATGCAATTTTTTTCTGGAGTTCAGAGTAAAAAAATGTTGTTTTTTTTTGTTTTTTTTGTTCAAATGTAAATAATTAGAAAAAAAGTATCACGGTAATGCCAACTAGTGTTATTCTGTTAGCGTAAAAAGTATCGGACGAATCGGCTAAACATTCCCACTATTGATGATGAAGATTTTTCTTGCTTCTGACCTTTAATATTTCGACTAAGATACCGTTTCGACCAGGTGCCTAACTATATCGGCTCCGTAGTTAGTATCTCTACTTCCGAGCTAAATTCACATCTTTTAAGTTCAGGATATAAGCAGCTACTGGTGCCATTCATTTGGCGTCCAGTACGATAGCGGACACATACCAGTCGAGGATCTGATCTCTAGAATAAGTCCGACAGAAACTATGCCATTTCAATGGAATTTTATGTGTTGGGCTGAGGTATTCGTCCTGGGTAGTCCCACGGGATCCACCCTGCCAGACATTGTCTTCCCTCTTTGATGTGGAGTTAGCTTATTGCTAACTGCCTGAAGTGCCTCGACCTGGGAATACCGACGGGAATGCCCAGCCAATTTTACGAGGTCAGACTCACCATTTTTTAGGGGCACTGTCTTGATTATCCCCACCTTCTGACATTGTGTCACATCTTCTGACCTTGTGTCACATCTTCTTGCGGTTGGAAGGAAGTGAATCCCGCTAAGACTATGAGGGCTCTCGTCGACGTGTTCGTCGTGATCATTCACTGCCGTCAACTCTAACGCGTCTCATGTCGAGACCATTCATGACTGTTTGAAAGACCTTTATATTCGCATAAATACGTAGATACAAAATATCGTACATATCGACCGTGTCTCAAAGGAACACACTATTTTACAATGTGATCAGCGACGCCAGAGAGACACTGCATGTCGTTGAGAAGAGATGTTCTAATAATAAAGCTTACCTACCTTCTTTCCGATCGGATTTGAGGTTACCTACCCGAGAAGAGGAGAACCAGGTTGCTACTTCTGTTACCTTATCTTCTGCACAAGATAAGCTTCCGAAAGAGCTGAATCGGTGAAATAGAGTCAATCGGAAAATACTTTTGCCATTGTGGCTTGTCGTTTAACGCTCTTGGCGTTCGAACGAGTTTATGTCCAAAAGAATTCTTACGTCACAGCAGCAGATGTTTCGTCTGACTTGTTTCCCTGCATGTAAGTAATGGTTTCCTTCATTAGCATTAGCGTTAATATTATTTGTATTTTCTTGCTTTTCTGAACAACAGTTTTCTACAGAAGGCTAACCAATATTGTTGTTCACCATTTTCTAGTAGGCTCCCAGTCCAGTACTCTCTTAAACGGCGCTGCTCAGTCGCAAGTACCTCCACCAAAGATGGTATCTGTCAGAATGAAGACGCGCCAGTGATGATATGATAGGATCACTGTCACCTATGTGCAAAATGATGTACATCGTTTGAACATGAACGCGTGTGCAACACACTAAGATTCCATCATTATAAAGCGGTGACATATCAAGGCAAGGTTTTTACCTATGCATTTTAATCACACAAAACATGCTAAAGTATTGTTTAGTTTTGGTATTGAGTTTTAATTGTTCTAATCAGCCGTAATTTGTAATTAAGTGACTCATATCGTTCTAAATTTCTGTCTATCAATCTTACTCTCTCTCATTGTCTATCAGGCTCGCTTCCGTCACTCTCTCTCTCTCTCCTCGCGATGTCTTGATTAATAGTCAAAGGTAATAAAACTATAAAACTATAAAATTGGAATGGTCTATTATAAACAAAATGAAATATCACTACATTTAACTTGTAGCTAGAAAAACAGAGACAGGGTATGGGAGTTAAGAAACAATCATGGGGAAGGGGGAAGCAAGACTTATGGGCAGGAAGATGCTAGAAACACGGAGAGGGGGAAGCGAGAGAAATGGGGAGGAAGGGAATGGAACACATGTGGAATGAGGGAGGATAGAAAAATGGTCAGAAGAGAGAGATATGGGCGGAATAGAGGGAAATGGGGGTAAAGAAACAAACATAGAGCGAAGAGAGAGATATGGAGCGAAAAAGAGAGATACATGGGAAATAGAGAGATATATGGGAAAATAGAGAGAGATTGGAGGAGGGAAGATACATGGGGAAGAGGGACAACGGGGAGAGAGGCATGACAGGGGAAGCATGAGAGATATACTAAACGGGAGATCTAGACGCGGGGAGTTATGAGACAGGGGAGGTGTGAGTAGGGAAGATATCGGATGGGGAGGTATGAGGAATGTAGTAAAAACGGATGTGAAACTACAGAAAACCACAAGAACTATAATGATCCTTACAAGCAGGAGAGAAGGATTTAGATATAAATAAAAGAAAATACCGCTAAAAGAGATGTTTATAAACGAATATAAAGAAGATGTTGAAAAGAGAGTATCGATAACCAAGATGGCCGACAAAATGGCGAACAAATGTATTAAGCATCTTTTTTAGATCAGAAAAAGGATTTTTTTTTTTGTTAACGTCGATGTGAATCCGTAAGAAATTCGAATAAATAACTGACTGAAATCCAACCCGAACACATAGAAATCGTAAGATGTTAGCGCGTCTATTTAAACGTGTTTAACAAGTTTTATTGCCGTAATGGCACCCGCAGCACCAACAACACCCCCACCACAGTCGCCAGCACAAAGTCTTGCAAGCAGAAAAGACGTGGAATAATATCACATGCATTATTGTCATTCTATCTGTAAAGCAATTACGTCCTCCTGTCTAATAGATATTAGGTTAATAGCTAAAGTGTTAGGTCAGCGAAGCAAGAAACCTTAAACTTTCATTTTTATTTTCATATTCTTTTTAATAAATCAGTCTTTCCGTACGCGAATGCAATTTAAAATAAAAACAGATACCAAGTTCAAGCGTAACTTTTCGTTCAACGAATCTTATAGTGGTATTACATATGCAGTAACTTTGTTTTTCTGTGTTTTAACTAGACAGAAATAAACAGCAAAAGCGTCGTATTACTTTATTACTTTATTATAAACTAGCTGACCCGACCCGGCGTTGCACGAGATTATTGTATTGCAGTTGGCGAGAACCAGCCTGGGGATCTTTGACAAATCGAATTTCTGTAGTTATCAAAATGTTGGTGTTACATGTACACGTTTTACCCGAACAAATAATTATAATACCGGAATCAATCGTGATAGAAAAAAAATAAATTTAAAAAAAACACACAGCATTGACGAAAGCGATTTAAACCGAGAAAAATAATGTGAAGAAAAATAAAATATCAAACACCATATAAAATTAAATTGTTTATTTAGAACCTGTATATTTATAGAAATTAAAAAATAATAAAAATGATAATATACAGTTGCAATTCAGGGCTAATAACAACTACACACATTCATTATTTATGCGAAACGCCGTCTTTGCTTAGTTTATGTTCTACGAAAAATAAAACATACTTATGGTTATGATTGAAAATAATATTCCGTTTCAATGTCTATTTTATTAAAAGAAAAAAGAAAGAGTATATTATATGGGTATTCAATTAGTATGTGTTTAATAGGTAGTATCTATTAGCATTCTATATATATATATATATATATATCGGGATCTCTTCATCTTAGAATAGATATTTCTGAGTGATGTTCGTGTGTTCTATGTGATGGCTGTTAGTATTACTTGTTGCTTTCTACTGGATACACGAAAATGTGAGTAAGGAATATAAATTAGATATAAACGTTTTTGTATGTGTGTAAGTTTTCTATTTGCAATACTTTTTATGAAGTCATAAGGACGAATGATCCTCTTCCTCTCGTTGTGTTATATATATATATATATATATATATATATATATATGTATATATATATAATTATTTTTTATTGATACAGACATGTACAAAAAGCCGCTACATAGGCATGTCAATATTTTCGATCCAATAGTCATAAGGAACAAAGATTGGATCAGGTGGAAAAAATATTTGCCAATATTAACATCTGAGTGAAAGATCAAATTTTTTCGCCTGATGAGATCTTAGTTTCTTAGTTGATTGATAACATCGACATGCGAGTGTAGCGGCTTTTTATCCATGCCTGTATAAATAGAAATAATAATATAAGTAGCTAAGTAGCTCTATTTACTATTAAATACTCTTTTATAATCCCGGTTGAAATTCTGTGGATATTTATCCTGTGGATGTATACTTTACCTGGGTTACTATATATACACATATATATATATATATATATATATATATATATATATATATATATATATATATATATATATATATATATATATATATATAAGTTATTTGGAGTTAGGTTAGTAGCCACAGGGTATAATCCGAATAATTTTCATCGTGTTACTATAATAGTGCTCAATAATAGATTTTTTTTATATATAATAAAAGTTTAATTTACAGAAACATAGCATAGCTAAACCTCCGGAAGATGTTTCAACCGTAGCTTTGATAAGTTCGATTTCCCTAGGACCCAAGGTGAGTATTTTCTCTCTATGTTTTCATATTGAAGAGTGGAGCAAAATTGCAATTCATAAGGCATTACGAGACTAAATTAAAATTATCACTTTTGAACATGCAAACCATAAAATGTTCTATATTTCATCTGATCCAATTAATTTGCAGTCGATATTTCGTCGCTAAATCTAAGTGAGTCAGCTATTAACAGTTTACATTGTGACATGTTTTTGTGGGAGATAGAAGTATATCTCTATCTTTGACAACTTATAGGGGAAAGGAATACAATTATGTCAGATGAAATGTATCTCTATCTAATAAAATCGTACATTAAAACATAAACATCTTTTATTCGTCGTATATGCATCCACATGAAATTTACAATCTACGATACGCGATTTATACATCCGAATAAGTATTTTTTATGTAAGGTAAAATTCGAATTATGATTTTTGAATAAAATGTTATATGAGCTTAGCCGATTACGTAATAAAAATTGAATATTTTTTATAATTTTCGTTATTCGGACTACATTCCTCATCTTGAGTGTTATCATCACAACGTGTCGGCCGCTGTAATCCCCGGCCTTCTTCATGTGTATCTCTTCAAACTCGGGAATATTCCTGTCGAACTCAGGAATCTGCACGAAATTCTGTCCAAATTCCCGAGTTCGACAGAAATATTCCCGAGTTCTAAGAGATACACCTGAAGAAGACCGGAGATTAGAGCGGCTGCAAAGTTGTGATGATAACACTCAAGATAAGAAATTAACTAGATACTTGTGATTTCTGGAAAATCTACAATAGTGGGATGAACAATGGACAATCGACAATTCCCCGCTATCAAATCACAACGATGTTGTTTGCACGGCAACTGATAAGGCTGAACTACTGGCCAAGCGTTTTGCCTTAAACTCCACTTTGAACTTAACAAACCACCCCCTCCCCAAATTCTCATTGCGGACTGAAGCCACACTTGAGAATCTGGTCATCACCCCATCTAAGGTCAAAGTAATCATAAAAACCCTTGACACCTCCAAAGCCTGTGGGCCTGATCTTATACCAGTAATAGTAATAACGAAATGCCCTGCTGAGCTGGCCCCTGTTCTCTCCAAACTATACAACAAATGCCTTGCTGAATCTTGTTTCCCTGATAGTTGGAAAGTTGCCACTGGTACAGTCTTCAAGAATTCTGGAGATAGAACTGATTCTCTAAACTATCGTCCAATCGGTCTACTCCCGATCTTTGCTAAAATCTTTGAATCATTAATCAATCTAGTTTTAGTCCGGCACCTAGCTAATGCTAAACGTTTTTCTGCTCATTAATACGGATTTAGACAAGCACGATCTACCGCATATATCCTAACTGTCATCGCTGAACGCACAGATGAAGCTAGGGCGGTAGCGCTTGATATATCCAAGGCCTTTGAAAAGGTCTGGCACGAATGGCTTCTTCTAAAACTGGACTCATATGGTATTACTGGACAAATATTTAATATAATTAAATCCTTCCTAAAAAAAAGAATGATCCAGGTTGTCCTCGATGGCCGTTCATCGAAGCAACATGACATAAATGCTGGTGTACTTCAAGGATCTATCCTAGGACCTCTACTGTTCCTGATTTTCATAAATTACATCCCTGATTTAATTGAGACTGAGATAGGAATATTTGCTGAAGACACCACGCTCTACTCCTGTCATGTGGGCAAAACCGACGCGCACATATCTGAGGCAATGGCTGAATCCTTAGAAAATAGCCTCCAGTCTGTAGTGGATTGGGGTAAAAAATGGACGGTAACTGTTAATGCCGCAAAGACAAAGCTACTTTCCTTCAATAACTACAAGAAACATCTTCAACCACCGATTGTCATGGCAAATAACACACTACCTGAGAGTTCATCATTCAAACTCCTCGGCCTAAATTTCACATATAAAATTAATTGGAACAAATACATTGAAGACATTGCCAGGACTGCTGCAAAGAATGTGGGATCCCTCTACCGTGCTAGTAAACTTCTCACACCTGACATTATCCTATATCTCTACAAAGCCACCATTCGCCCATGCATGGAGTATTGTTGCCATATCTGAGCTGGTGCATCATTCGCTAGTCTATCTCTCTTAGACAAGGTCAAAAAAAGAGTCGCCAACTTAATAGGTTCCTCACTATCCACCAAACTCCAGCCCCTATCCCACCGCCGCAATGTTGCTTCCTAGTGCATGTTTTACAAGTACTTCAATGGACTGTGCTCTGATATACTTGCTGCTCTGGTGACCCCACAACGCAAATTCACTAGACCAACCCGACAATCTGCCAAATCCCATCAGTTCACTGTGGAGGTCCCAAGGTGCCGAAGAGCTTTCTACTCCAAAAGCTTCTTTCCTTCTTCTTCCTGTTGGACTCTGGAACTCCCTCCCTGCTCCCTGTTTTCCTGACGGTACTGACATGCAGAAGTTTAAAACTAATGTAAACAGACATCTCGCTGCACAACTCCTAATTTAGGTTGACCCCCCCCCCATAAAAAAAAAACTCTCACCCTTTTTCTCAGTAGCCCCTTACGTCTACAGTGACGTACTGCCTTGTTTGGGGTGAACTATGTTACATATAAAAATAAATAAATAAAAATAAGCAAAATTATACAAATTATCAATCCTCATCTAAAAAATTCAGAAATATAAACATTGAATAGTCTTCTGTTGGATGTACTTTTAATTTATCAGCAAAAATGGTAATTGATTAGCAAAAACTTAATCTCTCAAACAATAAGAGGTTTCTCATAGAGCAAATTGCCTAATTGACTCAGAAGAGCTCCAATGTAGAGAATTTTAAGAAAAGATCGTTCATAGAATTTTATGCAAGTAAAGTAAAGTCGTATAAATCAGAATGGTACAAATTTGTTGACCGGTTTGATTATGTTGAGGTGCCACATAATGGTTGCCAACATCCCTAAGTAAAAGTTGTATTATGGAATCGACTGGATTCGAACTGGGCACACTCAGGTCGTCAGTCCGTGCCGTTATCCACTTAACCGCCGTCACCTTCCTAAAATCTTACATATCATATATTCTTATATTGTATGAGATAATTTTGAAATGTTGACAATAGATTGATTAAAACAAGAAATCCCCCCCCCCCCAAAAAAAAACATACAAGCTATAAAATATAAATATCAAATGATATACAGAAAATTCTAAGACAACACTTCAATTTTATATAAATTATACAAAACTTCAAAGGGAATTGCGTGGATGCAGTATTATTAAGCGGGATTAACTGCAGGCCATAAATTAAGCCATAACACGATACGACATATAGAAATGCACAATTTATCCTTAAGAGGGTAATTAAATACCAGAAACACATGTTCATATTTAAACATTTAATAAAAGAGCAGACTTTAAATGGTTATGATTAATTCCTTCAACCTATTCCAGCTATGTATGCCATTCTTGTGATACAGTATTCTATTAAGAGTCATGTACATACACAATCATGTACATATACACACATTATATATAAATATATATATATATACACATATATATATGTCCATATATACCTATATATATATATAGGTACACATATATACACAGGTCTATACATAAACACATAAATACACACACACACACATATATATATATATATATATATATATGTATATATATATATATATATATACGAATTTAAATACTCTCTCTATAGAGTTTCGCCACATGACTGTATACAGAACTTTAGCTCAGAGTCAACAGTTGTGTGAATTAGTAGGTTTTGAAAATATCTTCAGGGCTGTATATTTTTTGCTGGGAGGTTTCGCCGGCCTTATAGATACAGCGTATATTGTTTCCAGATAGTCACCCATCTGATACTGGTGAAACTTTATATACATATATACACATATATATACACATCTATAAACATATATACATATATACACATATATACACATCTATAAAAATATATACATATATACACATATATACACATCTATAAACATATATACATATATACACATATATACACATCTATAAACATATATACATGTATACACATATATACACATCTATAAACATATACACATATATACACATCTATAACATATATACATATATATACACATATATACACATCTATAAACATATATACATATATACACATATATACACATCTATAAACTTATATACATATATACACATATATACACATCTATAAACATATATACATATATACACGTCCATAAACATATATACATATATACACATATATACACATCTCTAAACATAACACATATACACATATATACACATCTATAAACATATATACATATATACACATATATACACATCTATAAACTTATATACATATATACACATATATACACATCTATAAACATATATACATATATACACATATATACACGTCCATAAACATATATACATATATACACATGTATACACATATATATACATATATACACATATATACATATATATATACATATATACACATATATATGGAAATCCAGGTTAAGTTTGTATTCACAGTGTAAAAAATCCAGAGAATTTCTTCTGAATTAATATAACAGTGTTCAATAGTGAATAGTGATATTTATTTATTTTTTTATACAAACATAAAAATGTGACATTTCCAGTGTGATGCTTCCATCGGTATCCATTAAAAGTACGATCTCATCGGCCTAAGGAAACTGGTCTGTTTTCCCGAAAGACAGACCTCTTGTCTTAGCCCGATGAGATCGTAGTGTTAACGGCTACCGATCGAAACATCGCACTGGAAATGTCGCTTTTTTACATATTTGTATAAATAAAAATAATGATTAAATATACACATACATAAAGTATCGCAAACAAAATAAATAAATGACGTTTATAAAAACGCGATACATTCTATCACTATCACGAGTTAAGTCAGTGGTAATGCTTCAAGTTTCACACTCTGGTGTTCTGGATTCATATCTCGCAAAATCCAGCCACGCTGATGAGTTGTAAACGACTAAACACGTGTCCGTTGATAATTAAATTATATATATATATATATATATATATATATATATATATATATATATATATATATATATATATATATATATGTTGCTAGCCATCTGGGGGCATCACATTAGTGATGTGAAAATTATTCTCAATTAGCATTAAGGTAGCAATGCTCTTTCGTATAAATAATTGAATTCGTTCAAAAATATCGCAACCAAATAAAGAAATAAAGGGCATCTATAAAACCGCGATAAAATTCCGGCACGTGTGCGAATTAGCTCAGTGGTACAGCCTCAGGCTTCAGCCTCTGGGATTCTGTTTTCCAGTCTTGCAAGGTTCAGCTTCGCTGATAAGTAGTAAACGACGAAATACGTGTCCGTAGATAATTATATATATAGAGAGGGAAACATACATACATATATATACACATATATTTATATAGAGAGATAGAAAAATCATACAAATACATAGATCTATATTTAAAAAAAACGAAAATTCTCGGCAATTTCAATGTTCGAGTTTTTTTATGGAAATCGCTATAGACAAAGCATGAAGCCACCTGATGTAAGGAGCTAAAGAAAATTATACTTCAAGGTTAAAAACTAGTCAACTATAATGTTAGATTAGTATTAGATAGATAGATTCCGACCCAGTAAACAGCAATTATTCCCCCTTTGCCAGGAGCATCGCTCGTGGAATGTGAGGACTAAAGAAAAAAATAAGGGAAACGAGACTTACGGCCCAGAAAACTGCAATTCTTCCCCCTTTGTCAGAAACATCGCTCAGGGAATGTGAGGACTAAGGACATAATAAAGGAATCGAGAGTTATGACCCAGAAAAAAAGCAATCATTCCCCCTTTGTCAGAAAAATCGCTCATAGAATATGAGGAGTAAAGAACAAAATAAAGAAAGCGAGTGTTACGAGGCTGTCGAAAGTTACGACGTGGCCGCCAGTTAGGCAAAATCATTGAACGTAATGATAAACGCGGAGGAAGTAAGACTGATGTTCTGTTTTGCAACATAATAGCAGATAATCAGATAGCCATACGAGGATCAGACTAAGAAAATAATCGGAGGAATGCATGGCTTTATCAGTAACGCGGAAATATTAGAACAGTTTTTCTTGGCAGATCATGAAATTAAAACGGCAGACACCGAATTCAACGATCGATATTGGATTAATTTAAGCAAGACGAAACGGAATTATGACCATCAGTTTTTACATGGAACTAAAGCTTTATAAATAGTTAGAAAAATACCTGTCCCAGTAAAAGAAAAATTAAATTTTAAAAAAGAACAATTTTGCACTACTTTTATGTCTCTTTACGAAGATTAAAATCAAGATATAATAATACAAAACCTTACGTTAAGAACTGTCCTTCTCAATTTTTATGAAACGATGTCTACAATTAAAGAGTTAAGCTTAAAGGGTTTAAGTATACATTAAAATTCACGGAATCTTGCTTTATTTCTGTCTAATGGCTATCGATCAAATTAAATGCACATCTGTAATATTTGCTTTTAATGGTAATTGGTGCTCTCATTATGTCCTCGATAACCCTTTTAAAAATATTTTTAAAAGTTAAATTTTGCGAATATTTATTAACCGATGTTTAATAAATTTCACAAAAATCGAAGGTATTTGAATTTGCTCGAAGAATATCAACTCACTTTTATTCCGTTTGCATGAAATTAATTAACTCAAATATAGGCCACATCTGAACCCTTTACGCTTTAAAGCTGGATTTCAAAATTTATAATAATCGGTTAATTAGTTTGAGAGTGAGTCATGTACATAGAAATATATAAACATGTAAACATTCCTAACTTTATAAAGTAAGAGAGTAAATGATGAAATCGTATGTCTAAACAGAATGCTGTAAAAATTGTGTATAAGCAATAAAAATGGCTTTATGTTGTTTTTCTTCCATTTCGAGTTAAATAAATTTAGTATTACGCAAGTAATGTGAAGGAAAATACGGTTGAAACGTGTAAATATAGACGTCATTTTGTAAAAATAGACATTTAACCGCTTAGTAAGACGCCATTTTAGTTTTTGTGACACTATGGATGCCGCAAAGGTCGGGGCCCGGTCCGGAATAGGAAATGACTCATGAACGCACACAAAAGAAAAGACAGGATAGGAAGCGACTAATCGACAGAGACAAAAGAAATTTGGGAGTGGCCAATTTCCATTGTTCAGGACAGGTCACCAAGAAAAGAATACTGGACACTTTTAGGAGTGACAGTGTTTTACGACACCTGACTACAGTAAGGTAGGTTAGTTTTACGACAGTTGACGACAGTAAAGTTTATGGCAAAAGTTGACGAGTTTAGTTTTCGGAGAGAAGCCGAGCAGTTAGGATCGCACCTCCGGAGAGTTAGGATCGAACTTCCCGAGAGAGCGAATCGGACCGGGAAAACGATGAGATGAGCTGACGACTTTAGCAACAACAATGGGGGTCTCGACAGACCGCGTCGGTGTCACACACTAAATTATACACAACGTATATGTGTTTGTGGTTTTTCTCGAGAGTTGTGTTTCTTTTATGTTTAACTTGTGGACCAGTGCTGTGCCCTCGACGATTCGTCAGTGGATAGACGACACGGCTAAGCGATGAAAACAAAGAAGAAGGCCACGGAAACACAACGTTGGGGTTGATGGTCGTCGGTGGGGCAACGTGTTTCTACTTTTTTAAATGTTCCATTATTCTAGCATATTTACATTCAAACGTGTTTTTTCTTCATATCACATGCGTAATACTAAATAGATTTTAACTCGAAATGGTTCGTCATATAATATTTTGAAAAAACAAACAAGATGAAACATTTTCTTTATCGCCTGTATACAATTTTCATCGCATTCTGTTACCAGATAGAGACATAGAAATGACGTCTGCAATGTTGCTTTCTATTTGCGTAAATTTTGAGATCAGTATAGATTACATCATGAATGTAGAACGAATGAAATTGTACCAAAAAGAAAGCGGAAAATATGTAGCGACCGAGAAACGTGACGGGGAGCGGCTGCGTGACAATTATGTTGATGGATGTGCGGACGGTGAGAGAATTATATGGGACAAAAGGAGAAACTTAAAACTGGTCGTCATTAGTGAAGAAAATGAAAGCTGTTTTGAAAGAACGAGAAGTCAGCTAAAAGAAAAGAAGGCTGGGAAGACAGTTCTAATTGAATCCAGAACACAAACAAACATACAACTTTTACAAATATTTGGAAGACACGAATTCCCAGTTGTCACCTGTGTAATGATCAACATGGATAAAAGATTGCTTAGCTCTGCTGAATCCTAGTCACAGCACTGGAATAAGGCGTATTAGCGCTTGCCTTTCCAATGCATCATACAAACGACGTTGAGGGATGGGTGTTCTGTATAAGTATCATCTTGCCCTCCATACTTACCAAAGATTTTTGTAACGGAAAAAAAAATATATATATATATATATATATATATATATATATATATATATATATATATATATATATGCCAACGGCCATTAACTTTAAGGAATAGCTCATTGAGATATCACTTACATTCAGTCAGTGTCGTATGATAGCACATGGGTTGAGGCGCCGATTGTCAGTTCGACAATTGAGTTTCAATCCGGGCTTGAGGCACTAACTGGTCTAGCCACACTGAAGAGATGTGATACAGCGAAGCATTCTGCATGTGTTTGACTGTATAAAAGCTCCCTTTTTGGGTAGAGCTTATTTGTAAGGATATCGCCAACTGCCATTAGCTTTAAGGCATAGCTATTTGGGTGAAACGAAGTCGAGCTCCTGGAACTTGACAATGTTTACATTGAAATATATTTACATTCTGTCAGTGTTGTATGATAAGCGCCGATTGTCAGCTCGTCGGTTGAGTTTCAATCCGGGCTTGAGGCACTAACTGGTCTAGCCACACTGTGATACAGCGAAACATTATGTGTGTGTTTGACTATATAAAAGCTCTCTTTAGCTTTAAATGATAGATCATTGCGTAAAACTAATTCGAGCTCCCGGCACCTGACAATGTTTACATTGAGACATCACTTACATTCAGTCAGCGTCGTATGATAGGCGCCGACTCTCAGTTCGACGGTTGAGCTACAATCTTGGTTTGATGCCCTAACGGGTCCAGACGCACTGTGATACAGCGAAACAGTCTATATGTGAATGATTTTATATATATATATATATATATATATATATATATATATATATATATATATATATATATATATATATAGTTCGGCAGCAAATCATTTGTATGCAAGCGTCATTAAAGACCACGGAGTTCTCTCTCTTCGCAATCTTTCTTGTAAATTTCTCGACGCAACAAGCGACTCTTCAAAGTGGTGAGAGGAGATTGAGGATTGAAGATTAGTTTCACTTAGAGCTAGGATATCCGGGGAGTTTGTCAGGAGAAAGGTTTCTACGTCGTTGATGTTGGTTTTAAGTCCCTGGATATTTGTGAATGCGAGCCTCAAGGGCGGAGGCGAAAGTGTTTTTTGTTGGGTGTCTGGTTTAGGTTTGCTTTTATTTCTTTGTAATGACATGTTAGTTTTGATTATAGAGTGGGTTGGCCAAGGTGGGTACTTGTTTGGTGCCAATAAGCTCACATAACCAGTCCATTAGTCACGACCTGGTCCATGAGGGTTGTGGCCTCGGGAAAGCCCACCGGAGATAATTGCAGGGCCTCTTTCCATGCGCGACATGGCACATACAACTACCCACGGTAGCAGCCGTTCCTGGCGCTACCCAAGAGTTTGGGCGCCTTGCTTTCAGTCGGAAACAGCAGCCAGACAAGCTGTCTAACCTGTACCCTCAACCTGTCGGAACAAGAGAGACCCAGACTGGTCATGTAAGACTTAGTGACGAGAAAAATTTCCCCAAGTTACCAAAATAGAGAGAAGGAGAACGGCGTTCATTGTCCTAGTAAGGAAACAAGGCTAGGCACTGAGTGTTTAGAGGGGTCCCTGTGCTGTTACCTCTGCGCCTGACTAATAAACAAAGAAGAAGTGCAAGGGCCGGCGATAGGCAGAACCTATCTACTCCTTAAGCAATTGTAGGTTTGCAAACCGGATATTTTGTTCGAGATTCCAACTCTAGGAAGGTTGTCGATCAAGACTAAGGAGGCCTCCCTCCCCAACGGTTTACTGCCACGGCGTAAATAGCTGGTAGCAAGGTTTTTTTGTCAGATATTTCCTTCTCTTAGATGGATAGTCTTACAAGGTCTTACGGGTCCAACACTCCGAGAGGGGTAAAAATAGCCTGCGCCCGTTTACTAGTCGGATATTTCCTGACCCCCGCAGGTTAATAAAGAGAAAAATAAATAAATAAATAAATAAAATAAAAATAAAAAATAAAAAATAGAAATAATACTTCCAATATAACGTATATATATGTACATATACACACACATACACAAACATACACATACACACATATAAACATACGAATATATATATATATATATATGTACATATGTAGATAGAATAAGTTCAATTTAATACTATAAAGGGAACAGAAAGTTAAAGATAGGTTTCCCTCTCGCAAGTAAGCATAAATAATAGAAATAAGAAGGCTTAACTTCAGGCCCGCATGAGAGTTCAAAAATGTCTTCAGTGGGAACTCAATAGGCAGACACTAAGACATAGAAACCAAAGTTATACAGGGTTTATACTAGCTCGTTTGGTAGCATTGGGATTAGTAAAAATGCCAGATACATTTAAAACGATGAAAGAGAAAACTTAGCTGATCATTCGAGAAGATTTTCAATCAAGTCGATGGGAATTCTTTGCGGACGGGCTACTTTTGCAAATGACCCTTCCAATGAGAACATATCAAGTACATCTTAAGAAATGGACGAAGAAGTTTTTGAGGCAGGTGGAGGGGGACACTGAGAATTACAGTTAGCTTGCTATTTATAGATTAAGTCCCAACTTATCTTGTGGCGTTTAAAGTAAAAAGGAAAGAAAGAGAGAGTGGGAATAAAATTTTAAAAAATTAAATAAAGAAAATAAAAATACATAAAAAAAAGAGAAAAAGAAAAAAAACCCAAAAACGAAGTTAACCGGGTTAATACTAGCTCGTTTGGTAGCATTGGGATTAGTAAAAATGCCAGATACATTTAAAACGATGAAAGAGGAAACTTAGCTGATCATTCGAGAACATTTTCAATCAAGTCGATGGGAATTCTTTTCGGACGGACTACTTTTGCAAATGACCCTTCCAACGAGAACATATCAAGTACATCTTAAGAAATGGACGAAGAAGCTTTTGAGGCAGGAGGGGGGCATCGAGAATTACAGTTAGCTTGCTATTTATAGATTAAGTCCCAACTTATCTCGTGGCGTTTAAAGTAAGAAGGAAAGAAAGAGAGAGTGGTATTAAAATAAAAAAAATTAAATAAAGAAAATAAAAATACATAAGGAAAAAGAGAAAAAGAAAAACCCAGAAAAAACGAAGTTAACAGGGTTAATACTAGCTCGTTTGGTAGCATTGGGATTAGTAAAAATGCCAGATACATTTAAAACGATGAAAGAGAAAACTTAGCTGATCATTCGAGAATTTTAATCATGAATGATAGAATTCGTCTTCCCTTCATGCTTGCGATATATATATATATATATATATATATATATATATATATATATATATATATATATATATATATATATATATATATATTAATTAATTAAGTTCAAATATTAACTAAATGAACAAAACCATTACTTTTCAAAAGTGCTCAATATATATTAGAGCTTTTATACTAAAATAAACATAGTTTGAGTATCCGACAATCGTTTCAGAACCTTCTAGATTCTTCTTCGGGGATGTACATCCCTGAAGAGGAATCTAGAAGGTTCTGAAGCGATTGTCGGATACTCAAACTATGTTTATTTTAGTATATATATATATATATATATATATATATATATATATATGGGTTTTTATAAAGAAAATATGTTTTCAATTTTACATACCTGCAGTATCCGAAACTTACCAAGTACAAGGTCATTGAAGATATATTACAAAGTTCAAATTATATAAATTCAATTCAAACTTCCAGGCAAAAGGCAATTGAAAGACATAATTTATATCATTTCTTTCAACTCTCTCCAATTTTAAGTGAGTAGAAAGTGAACTTTCGGTTTACTTTCGGCAGCCTCGTAACTCTCGCTTCCTTTATTTTGTTTGTTAGTCCTCACATTTTATGAGCGATGTTGCTGACAAAGGGGGAATAATTCCTGTTTTCTGAATCGAAACTATCCATTTAACACATTTATGGCTGATGTTTTACCTTGAAGTAGTATATATTACTTCCTTAGTTTAAATGGTGTCATTCCTTTCTATGGATCAATTTCAATTTTTTTTTATTCTTTATTTCCGCACTTTAGTTGAGAATAATCATTTAAATGTTTCTCTTACATAACAAAATCGTCAGTTTTCTATATTAATCATAGACGTACATGTGATTCTTGTTAGATTGAACAAAATTACAGTTCGAAGGTCCATCCGTCAGTCATCGGGGAATAATAGAAATACATGATTGAGTTGTAGAAACAACTCACACAATCCAAAGGCACACATGCAGTATTCTTAAATATTACACTGTGTAGTTTATTTCCAAATAATATTAACCGTCTCTCTTGTAACATTTGATTCTTTTTCACCCCAGTTCTTAGTATCTCCTCTTTTTTCATTTCACGAAGAAGAATCTCATTACTTTCAGAAATATATTCATATAAAAAAACATTGTTCTATATTCACAACATCTTCAACACTAAGTAAACCTCGACCACCCTTCTTTTCTAGGTAGATACAATCGATATGCATCTCCTTTTCTTGCAAAAACTCCATAAATTGTACATTTTCCGTGTTTTGCTATCCAAATATTTTAGTTCATCTACGTTTCAGTCAAGTATACTGACAGTATATCGAATGATAGCTACGACTCTGGCATTGATAGCATAGATTGTATTTTGACTGTGGAGGTGTGATTAAAGAATAATCTTTACTCTTGTGTTGTACTTAGCCGTGACATGGTTTTTCATTTCCTTGTTCTTAATCTTATCTGCCTGCAGTATTCCCAGGTATTTATAGCTTTTCTTACTGTGTAAATTCTTTAATCAGATCTGTTTTGGGGAGTTCAAGACCATCTGAGTAGATAAGTTTACCTTATTTTACAACAAGAATGGCACATTTAGTGATGCCAAATTCAATTCGTAAGATGTCACTAAATAATTTAATCCTTTTTATTAGGGTATCAAGTTGGTTTTCATTCTTTCCAACACCTTTAAGGTCATCCATGAATAGTAAGTGGTTGACTGAAGGAAGTCCTTTCCGAGGTTCATATCCTGCCTTCACATTACGTAAGAGAAGTGTCATTCGAATCAAACTAATAACAAAAAACAAAGGGAAAAGACTATCGCCCTGGAAAATATCTATCCTGATACCACTTACTTTACCTAATGCAACAACTCCTGAAGTTAAATTAATTTCCGAATTCTCATGCTATTCTTTACAGCTGTTTGAATGTTGGGGCATATTCCGAAAATCTCCAGGTATTTGTGTATCCATGAATGAAGGACGATGTCAAATGCTTTCTTATAATCCACCCACCCTATGGCAAGGTTAGTAGTTCTTCGTTTGGCGTTTCTCAAGATCATTTTATCGATAAGAGGCTTATCTTTGGTGCCATGTGATCTTTTTCGGCACCCTTTCTCTTCCTTAGGCAGTAAATTGCTTTGGTCCAAATGACCATTCATACTTTCAGACGATATGCCAGTGAAAAGTTTCCACATAACTGAGAGGCAAGTTATTGGTCTAAAGTGTGTTACTTCACCTCCTTTAGTCTTATCTTTTATGATCAAGACTGTAGTTCCCTTTGTCAGCCATTCAGGAAAGCTACCTGTCGTAAAATAGCTATTTATCATTTCTGCAAAAGGTGAGTGAAGAGCCGGGAGGTTTTTAAGATAATATCCCTGGATTCCATTAGGTCCAGGTGCTTTCAAATTTGAAAGCTTTTTACTTCTCTCCTTCAACATCTCAACGTTGGCTGTTATATTCGTTTACCGTTCTACTCTAGACGACACCTCTTTCAATATCCTTGATCCATTCTGCATCATCTTGATGCTTTACTTCCTTTTCTCAAATGCCTTTCCAAAATGCACGAGACTGGTCAGCATCAGATATAACGTCATTCGCTCTTTCAATTCCTTCTATTATTATTTTTGTTGTTGTTGCTGTTGTTGCTGTTGCTGTTGCTGTTGCTGTTGCTGTTGTTGTTGTTATTATTATTATTATAATTATTATTAAAATAGAATGAATGAAAATAGATTTTTCTTAAGATTCTTATTGATTAGTTTTGTCTTTTTATCGATTAATGTTGTTTTCTTTTCTTTATCGATAGAAAAATAGGGAACGAGAAGGAAAGGGGGATGTTTTTTTTGTCTTACTATTCTTATCGATTAGTTTCGTTTCAATGATTTCAATTAATGAATAGGAATTAAATAGCGAAGCGATAGCGAATGTGCGAAGCCTGCTAGTTTCCAATAAATCTGAATAAATATGAAATATTTAGAAAAAAAAGCATTTAGTTATAGTTTTATTCCATTTGCTGCGAATATTAATATTTACTGCGGTATAGGCATGCATATAACAATATTACCATTCCGTACGTGATTTAGAGATTTGAAAAACCTACTATTTGATAAAAGGGTATTCCTCAAAATATATAATGGCACACGATCACACACATTACATCGCAGTGTTGAAATCTTTCCTAATCAAGTAAGATTTTCTATAAAGAATTGTGTTAAATATATATAAAACAATCACTTGTTTTTGTCTTACTTCTCAACGCCAACATATTTCCATTTTTTGCATTGTGATAGCCTTCTAATACTCCTCTATATGCGTATTACACACAATGCTTCAAGCAAACTACCTCTCCTAATTAAATGTGTTCCCTTTTCGGTGTTTACCCCGCTGTCGTACCTTACAGCGTCCCCTACTGAGTCTGCTTCTCGCTTCTCTACACAGCGATGTTTACAGGGGTTTTGATCGCCTAGGCTTGCCTATGGTATCTTCATGGACCAGTGTGTCAGAAGCGGTCTTTTTCTCTCTCACTACAAACAGAATATAATTTCTATTTATGTTTTCGAGATGAATCGTAATTTTTTACTTATCTTCGGTATTACTAAAAAGTCAACTCTCGTATGTTTGCCAAGGCTGTTATTACCAATAACAGAGGGGTAGGTCAATCAGTCTTAACCCCGGATTCACTAAGTAATACATTCCTTTGACTTTATCGATTTTGCGTAAATAGATGTTAGCATTTTATAGAGTTTAGAATTTCCATGGGCAAATCACGACTCATAACATAAACCTATCATTGTATTTTCTGTTCTAAATCGCCTCTTCACACTTTTCTTGAAAATGAGAAATATATGATTTGATACACTTCCTTGAACAAGTCAGTTACCTTCTTCGTGTTGATCCGGATCTTTAAATTTATACAATGTTTGGCGCAGGGATAGAACTTAAATTTAGACATCATGATCTAACTGCCCTCTCAACCAAACTCGATGTGACACAAGATCGGATTAATGTAGGGAGTCGAGCCCCCCCCCCTCCAAAAAAAGGGGGAACTTAACGGGTACAAAAATAGTTACAGTCTATCTCGTCGGAATTCCATGGCGAAAGCGTCTCAAAGTAATTAAGGGGAAAAGCGTGGGAGGATGGCCTCCTGAGTTCGAATTGAACATTCTATTGGGTCTGTCGGTTTTCAAAACTTTGAATTTAAGTTGGTCTCGATACTGCCGGGTTCGCATCAACTATAGTGCCAGCAGCCTAAATAAAATCGTTAGTCGCTGACCCGACGGCATGACGCTCATTGCTTTTAGATCAGGAAAAGCATTTGTATAGAAGGCTACTTGCACCAACCCCTTCAAGCTGCCAAGAATTGCTGTACATTCCGGCATTGCAGTTCAGTTCGCCGAAAGTAGAAAAATTACAAATCCACAGTCCGCGCCGATCACCATTACACCACTTTCACGTTCTTAAATGCAGTAATGCAAGAGTAATATAGATTCTTCACAATTTTTAGATGTGTCCTCGCACATATGTAAAAGGCTCTGTCGGTCGGTATCTGACGCATCACTTTGAAATGGCCTTTTCATCACTAAACGCGGAGATTGAATGGATGCATCTTATTTTAGATGCGTTCAAATACCTCTTAAGAGAGATTCATCCATCAGTTTGTCACGCCTAAGTTGTAAATATTATTTTCATTGGTCTGTGATGTTTCAATTTGAACCGGTATATTGAATCGGGGCATCTCAACGTTCGTTGTTTTGTCACGTAGTTTATCTTCATACACGATGAAAACGTGTTAGCTTGAATGAAAAAGAAGTCCCTCTTTAAAAATAAATAAAGTAACATCCTTCCCGGAAAAGAACGCAATTGAACATACAGTATGTGAGGTTTAATTGAAGTAAATCAGATTCAATGATGTATTCCACTTAATTCCGAACACATGTTAAACACAGATTTACGCGCGTGCCAATTATCAGTGTCGTTTGTATTCGTTGGACGTTTGGCTACAACAATGGAAATTAATGCAGAAAATTCACCGATTTACGACAGTTTAAGTATATAAACTGATTAGATGTCGACCGCTTTAATAAAAATAATTACATTATTTGAGATGAATACGAATTTCTTTAACAGTCTGAGTAATAAACCCAGTCCTCATCACGAGGTGTATAGAAACAAATAGGATATCTATTACTAATGGAGATTTGGTATAGGTCTGTTTGAAGCCATAACTATACTATTGCTTTTATTAATTGTCATGTTGTACTATCATTTAATGCTCATTTCAGAGGGGGGATAGTGTAATATATGTTCTGTTGTCATGAGGGCATCCTCACATGCATTACCTCCTCCTTTTAAGGATAGTATAGGGTATGTTCGTTTGTCATACTATCCTTCCTGGCTAGCACAAATATGCGACCGGAGGGAACCTATATCTGCTAGTATGTTTAATCAAGTGTTCTTTTGTTTGATTGCAGCATGTCCATATTTATTCAGCTATGTTACATGAGGAATCTGTTTAAAAACGCATTTTCCTTTTAAGCGTAAACATTACAAACCAAAGACCGATTCGAAGGCGGCTTTTAGTCCAGCTCCTGCGGAGGACTATTAATGCTTTATGCAGCATAATTAGTATGCATAATTGCATTACACCCGGCATACCCAGATCACTTTACGTTGATGTAGTAGTATAGTAGTAGTAGTAGTAGTAGTAGTAGTAGTAGTAGTAGTAGTAGTAGTAGTAGTAGTACGAGGAGGAGGTTAATTTAAAACCACTAAGAAACAGTCAAAATTCCAAGGGCTCTATATGCTAAATCTAGTAGAATCATGACAAACACGTACTTATTAATAGTAGTAGTAGTAGTAGTAGTAGTAGTATAATTGTGATCCCCTATAAACGCAGCGAATACCAGTAGTGTTTGGTGTACAATTTGATGCAATTCTGAGTAATAGTTTTGAAGTCTTTTAATGTTTATATTGCAGTCTAAAGGATGTATCATGAAATATCTGGTGCAATTACGTAGAATAGTTTTGGAGCCTATAATTTATCGAAAGACAGACAGCAAAAACGCTTGATCATAATATAGATTTTGTCAGATAACTTTCATTTATACAGACAATTATTTTCTAACTAAAACTCGCGCAGTATTTATAATCCTAAGCAAGATTTAGACCGTTCAATTTTTGGTGTCAAACTTCGATTAGAGGAAAATAAACGAAACTAAGCGGCATTCACTCTAGGTCTTGCAAGGAGTTGTCGTCGTCGTTTTTCATACAATACCTGGTATTCGCAAATGGTCACCCATCTGATATTGGCCAGGCTTAACGATTAAAGGGTCTTACAATTATAAAAATGTATTAAAATAACGAGATTCAGCAATTCTATAATTTAGCAATGCTTTAAATAAAAGGGGGCATATGTCTCAAGAATGGATTCGATGCTCCTTCGGGAACATCCTTTATATAAAAAAAAAACTATCAGAGCGATCCAACGCAATCAGGACTACTAGAAATGAAAAGAAAATAGTTTAAACAAAGTGTATGTAACATCTTTCTTTAAAAATGTTTCTCACTTATGTTATTTTTAGCACACCTCTCCCTACGACTGTTATAATATAATAATTCATGCGCAAACGTTTGCAACTGCTTAAATATAATAGAAAGAAACAAGAAAGCGAAAAAGAAAGGGTAATCAGCGGCCGACTGTTTTATCTAGTCTGATTGCTGTTCGAACATTGCCCAATAAATTGACAGAAAGTCATTTGTCTGATTGTCCAGTCACAAATATGTTTTTTATATTATTTTAACCCCTTTGAACAAAGTGAAATATGTTTATTCTAATTATCGTAGTTAATATAATTTCAGAATATATATTGTTATTTGCGTCACTTTCACAAATTATAAACGTTCATGACATATTACCTATTTCTAGACGTTCGGTGCGAACGCAGACTGCAAAATGAACTAAGTACTCTGGGTAATGTAATTTCTAAATATATATATATATATATATATATATATATATATATATAGTTATTGTACTCCCATTGTTCAAAATAGGACATTTAGTTAAGTACCCTTGTTATTCCAAGACATATATAGCTATGGGGGTAAATCGCCAAAATCATATGGAGGAGTTTATGACATATTTTCTTTTTTATGGACGTCCATTGCGTGCGCATAATCCACTACATTATTGTGCTACATTTGATCTAAATCAAATCTACTTATCCACGTACGATGGCTAATGTATTTTCAGAATATATATAGTGGGTATAGTCATCGACTATCAACTAAATGGCCGCAAGTTCGATTCTAGCTTGGGATGGGTGTTAGTCTAGTCGCACTGAAGTGATGTGATACAACGAAACAGTCTGTATGTGGATGACTATATGAGCTCCCCTCCTTCCCGGGTTGAGCACTGCGGTAGTCATATCGCCAACTATTATTAGCTACAATGCAAAGCTCTATGTAAATAATTTGAGTACTCTAGTAGTTAACAATGATTGTATAAAGCATTGTGATGTCACTTGCCAACGTCATTTAAAATGTCATGAATTTAAGTAGTGAAGCTTGTATGTACGACATTATAAATTATGATGATTTATAATTTTTTTTAATTGAATAATTGGTAGTAAAAGTGTGTCAAACTTGGGAGTAGTTGATGGAGGACGCCATTTTGCATTGATTTGAATTAAAACTTGAAGCGTTTGTTTATTGAATCTGAAATTACAGTATGTGAATAGATTTAGGTTAAAAAGTAAGAAATTGTTAGGCGCAAACTCGGTATGCTGTTATTCGTGTAATCTTTATGAAGGGAGGGTTTCTTATTTAGTTTATGGTACTTATGCTATAAGTAGTATGGTTTCATGATTTTAAATTGAAATAATAATCGGTGTTTCGAATATTAGTGTCTGGTGATATTCGACTTGAAAACGATCATGTTGTAGTAAGCTGGGAAGCAGCTACACGGTATTGTGTTCCACAGATGAGAAGTTGTTGGATAGAAACCCTATTTATCGAAGTTACATTTAGGTGCACAGGAAGTAAATAAAACTTCCTTGCAGTGGTTGTAGCTAGACGAGTTTTTTGCTGTGGATATGTTGCAGGAGGGAAACAGAGAGCACATAAAATCAAAATCTCTATAAAATAAAAAAAGATGAAGGGACAATATGAAAGAGAATAAATCATATCCCACTAGATTGTGAAGTCGATTTTGTAATTTGTACCAGAGAGACATTTTCTGCAATAAAATTTGAAATTTGACAAATAGACAGGTGTAATATAAAGTCTTGAGTTATAAGACGAAAATACTTTCGTCGTTTTTTTTCAAAGACCAATATTTTAAGCGACATGGCTAAGAAGTTATGTGAACTTGATCTTTGTTAACTAAGTTCACCCCAAACAAAGCAAGTTGCCATTGTAGATCTAAGGGGCTATCGAGAATTAGGGTGAAAGTTTTAGGGATCATCCTATATTGGATGTTTTGCGAAAAGATGTTTGTTTACATCACATTTAAATTTATGCATGTTGGTACAGTCGGGGAAACAGGGAGCAGGTAGGGAGTTCCAAAGGCTGGCAGATCGAGGAAAGCAGCTATTGGAGTAGAAGATTCTTCGACATCTGGGGATCTCCACAGTGAATTGATGGGATTTAACTAATTGTCGGGTTCGTCGACTGTATTTACATTAAAGAGGCACCAGAGCACCAAGTTTATCAAAGATCATTCCATTGAAGAACTTGTAAAACAAGCACAAAAATGCAAAATTGCAGCGATGGGACAGGGGCTGGAGTCTGATTATGAGTGAGGGGCCTATTAGATTAGATACTCTTTTTTTTACCTTGTCTAAGAGGGAGAGGCTAGTGGATGGTGCACCAGCCCAGATGTGACAACAATACTCCATACGTGGGCGGATGGTGGCTTTGTAGAGACATAAGATACTTTCAGGTGTGACAAGTTTTCTAGCTCGGTAGAGGGAGACCACCTTCTTTGCAGCAGCCCTGTTCCAATTAATACTACCTGTGAATGTTAGGCCGAATAGTCTGAACGTTGGACTGTCAAGTAAGCTGTTATTTGTCATGGCAATCGGTGGTTGAAGAGGTTTCTTGTAGTTTTTGACGGAAAGGAGCCTTTAATGTTACCATCTATTTATGACCCCATTTCACTACAGAGTTGAAGTCACTTTCTAAGGAGTCAGCGATTGCTTCGGATATGTGCGCGTCCATGTGGTATTAAGTGATAAAAGAACATCACATTTCCTCAATTCTTCAGCAAGTATCGTGGGTAGATTTTGTTTAGAATTTTACATTTAGACACTCCAGCTTCATGAGTCTTTCTCCGAGGAAACACTTTCTATATGGAACCAAAACACTCAGCGTAAGTCCCTTGCGCGTACATCATGAAATAGAACGAGAAGAAGTTTTGTCTGTTGTGTCTTGAATAATAAAGAAGAAATGTTATATGTTGACCAAATGACACTACATCGATGTTCATATAGGAAGAATAGATATAAGAGTGAATGCATGTGTGCATACAAGTACATTACAAGACGTGCATTAAACCGGCAATGATGAGTAGAAAAATGAAAATCAAGGAAGACCACCCGTATAGTGAGTAAATTATATGAAAATATCAAAAAGAAACAGAAACATGTTCTGTTTATCCTCAAAGATGATGAAACTACACTAAATGCAATTTATTTTCATTAGTTTGGATTCAAAATCCACCAAATAGTTATACACATAAAACAAATACAGGAAAACTGAAATATGATCTACTTAAATCTATAGGGACTTATGCATGGGTGTTACCGGGAAAAGTGAACAAACCAAAGAGCTCCCCTCCAAGCTTTCAACCCTATATAAGTATCTGTGGTGGAGGTGATGAGCTAGAACCTTGATCGAGTGGTGGATACAGTCTTCACTTAACTTATCGCCGCCATAAAAGAGCCCGTCTGTATCTAGCGTGTAGAACCTCGATGTGAGAAAGAACAAGTACATGCTGGAACTATCGACCACGTGTGACCGGTGGGCTTTGCCATCCATAAAAGGCGTGCGTAATGGAAGTCGACATAAAGCGTTTTAACACTCGAAGGGTTAAGATCATAAGCGATAAAGATCAGTATTAATAACGGTGTTATTGGAGAAAAGTCCACTGCGTGAATAATGTCCAGTGACATATACGTTGTTACACTGGATATGGTGACACCGAAGAAAAGCATACCATGTAACAAATTTCCAGTGGCAATGACATAATTTTCATCAACCGAGACTATATTTTTCTCTTGAATATATTACTCGATTTTTTTAACTATCTATAAATATTAATTTCCGTGTTCTTTACTTATTAAATGTATAAATAATTATCTGCAGTTAAACGTTCCTATAATTTGATAATTAAGATAGCGAATTTTCGAATTTACGTGGAGGCGAGGATTTGTAGTGTTTTAAATTTGTCTGTGTGTTTTGTAAGGGGACTTGTAAATGATAATGTCTATACACAAACATTGGAATTAAGTAACTATTTTATAATACTACAAGTACTTATAAATAAAATACAGGTTAAAAGTATTATTTTTATGAAAAATATCAGCGCTTAATTAAAAAGTGTACGCAAATATTTTCTGCAAAAATCTTCTCTGAATTTGAAAAAATAATAAATAGATGAATTAAATTTTAATTAAAATGAAAAACAAATAGAAATTAAATGTATAAATGAAAATGAACATTGAAACGTTCATATCATTTCATAACTAGAAGAGACATCCTCTACTCAACGTGCGTTTCTATATTAAGTGTCTTACTTTCTTGCGCGGCGTGAGGACTACGCTAGTTTCTGTGGTCAGAACTGGCATTGTTCTCTAAGCGGTGCGAGAAGAATGATTGTGCACAAGCCGAGTAATCGCTACTTTTTTCTCAGTTGGTGAATTATCAAACGATATACTCCTACGCAACAACCGAAAATAAAAATAGTACGTTATGGTTATTATTGTAGAGGATGTATTTTTATGTATATTCTAAAAACCTCAGGAAAAGAAAATTGTGTATTATCTGTACTCTGAAAACGTAACATTTGAAAGTCTTTTTATTATTTGCGTAATTGCTGATACAAATTAAATAAGCGAACCAACGGTGTAATACGAAAAAGTGACCCCAATTATATTTCAATCGTATTTATTTTACGTTTTTTTTTTAGTCGAAGGCTGAAGATTTATGACTGTGTGGCGGAGTGCAGTCACTTATACTTCCGCGATAAAATTACTAAGCAACGAGAAAACGACTAAGCGGATAAAATATAAAAATAGGTGAATTCGAACAAAACTAATTTGTTTTGAAACACTTAACAATAATCGAACTAAAGCGCACATGAAGCACAATTTAATATGCAGTTTTTGTTTGTGGAAATATTCCGGTCAAACAAATAGGGAAAATAGAGTAAAGTAGGTGTTTTACCTACTTTACATTATTTATATGATTACACATTGGATTTTTACCCAAAATATAAATGGTCGGTTTACTTAATTTAATAAAGTTCAGATTTGTTTATTGGTATCTTTTAATTAATTGACTGTTACAAATTAAAGACAGCTGTCCGCCTGGACGTAAACTACTTGACCTAAATAAGTGGATCCTTAGAACGATAGCAAAAAACTATTGATCTTGTCGAAACTTGATTATCACGATCCAAGCGTCCACATCTGTGATATATTTTGATCTGATCGCTAGAATATATATATATATATATATATATATATATATATATATATATATATATATATATATATATATATATATATATATATAATATTATCTCGATTCATATAAAGTTAGACATCAGTATATATTTGAATGTACAGGATTCACTCCCCAACAGGGAGGTGACGGTGGTTAAGTGGATATCGACACGGACTGAAGACCTGGGTGTTCCAAGTTCGAATCCAGTCGGTTCCAGAGTATCACTTTCACTTAGGGATGTTGGCAACCTTCTCGTGGTCCTTCCCGTAAGTACCCGATGTCTTTCCAGACAGATTTCTAACTAGAAAAACATCGGGAAAACTAATGCCAACACCAGAATCATCTGATTCACACGAAAGAAGAAGAACTCCCCAACAAATATACCGATTATTATGAATTTTCGAACACTAAACGACATGGGTCGTAATGTGGGCTACATTTACTTTAATTTAGTTTTATGCAAGGGGGTTAAACCCGAGTTACGGCCCTTCATAAAAATTCAGATACCTCATGTTTTTTTAGAAAGGTTTTATCAAGTAATTTTTGCTTTTTCGCTATTGATGAAGCCCACATAACAGCTGGGCGAAACGTTAAGTTTTAGGTGTTAAGCTTTTTCTTTTTAATTCATATATATATATATATATATATATATATATATATATATATATATATATATATATATATATATATATATATAACAGTAGATAGATAGTTATAGAAGGTCAACTATTAAAGTAGATAGACAAAGAGACAAACAGCGAGCTGTTTTTTTTTACTTTTTCACTTTCTCTCTATCTCTGTATTTCTTCTTCTCCTCTCTCTCAGAAAATTCCTATTTATGTGGGTATTCATGTGACTTCATATTTTTCAAGCTCATTCCTTTTATTTCAACAGTGACTTTCATTCTCCCAAAATAAATATAGTTTTATTTCAAAAATCTTTCATATAGTTTTTTATATAGTTTTATTTAAAAAATCTTTTATATAGTTTTTTATGTAGTTTTAATTTAAAAAATCTTTTATATAGTTTTTTATATAGTTTTATTTAAAATATCTTTCATATAGTTTTTATATAGTTTTATTTAAAAAATCTTTTATATAGTTTTTTATGTAGTTTTATTTAAAAAAATCTTTATTTTCTTAAGTTTTAACTTGATTCGTTTTTTGTCACATTGCAAAGTTGCAATTGTAGACAAATCTCTCAACATAAATAACGACACGAGTTTTGTTTTCAGTAAAACGCTTCTAAACACACCGCTGTTTATGCAGGTGCTACTGGCGAGCATGACTGCAGCATAACGAATGCAGATGTTTACGTGCCTTACAGAACAGCATCAGTAATCGTGATAGGTGGGCATAAAAAACTATTCAGATAGATGATGCTTAATATGTACCGCATCTGCACTTTATGTAGCCAGTGTCCTAGCTAAGGCGCAAACCACCGTTTTTAAATGTTGATTCTGTAAGGTTGTTAATACACAATATGTACATTGTATTGTGCGAAGTTGAGATCTGTAGATAAATATAACAACCGGGACATTTAGTCTAGACAAACAGACATACAGTGATGGGACAGACAGAGATGGGAAAAAGGCAGACAGATCGTGAAAGCGACGCAGGCAGACAGATAAAAGATGGCAGATGTGCAGGCAGGCAGGCAGACAGACAGGCGGAACATGATGGAGACTGACATCCAATCAGAATATTACAGGGAAGCAGAGGCAAACATACAAGCAGAATACGACTGAGGCGTGCAGGCAGTCAGGCTGGCAGACAGACTGGCAGACAGGCGGAATATTTCAGAGGCAAACAGGCAAGCAAAATATGACAAACCGAACGTGACAAACGCAGGCAGACAGACATGCAGGCGGAGCAAAGGAACATGACAGAAGCAGACAGGCAGATAGACCAAACATTAAAAAGACAGAAAATGAATGCAGACATGGTAGGCAGACAGTGGGAAGGGAACATGACAGAGGAAAGCAGGTAGGCAGATTGAACATGAAAAGACAGACAAGGTAGGCAGAAAAGATAGTCAGACAGGAGGCGGAACATTACGGAGAAAAACAAGCATGCAGCCAGCAAGGCAGTTACAGAGACAGAATATGACAGAGGCAGGAAGGCAGAAAAACGAAGCATGACAGAGACAGGCAGGCAGGAAGGAAGGCAGAGGGACAGATAATGATAGAACCGGGAACGTAGGAAGGCGGGCAGAACATATCAGAAGCAGACAGATAGAATCAAATTATTAAACGAGGACACAGTATAGAAATTGATAGGAAATGGAAACAAAACTTCATATTAAGATGATATTCCTAAATAAACTTTCGTTACACCAAAACGGATATTATTACGATACGCATATTCAATCTACGTGTTAAGTGATAAAAATACAATGTCAAGCTTAAGCGCTGACAACTAACGTACAGACGGATTGTGTCTATTATAGATATACTTGGACGCATCTCAAAATAAAATAAAAACGCGTGAATGTCACAATATGATTTAGAATTGGCAACGATTTATAAAATTACCAGTCTTTATTGTTACAAGTGGTTAGTATACACGTTAAGCTCTCACATAAACAGATCGATTATAACGTACCTAGTGTGATAAATATATAGTGTATGGGGTTATATTGATTTTTGAAATTACTAGCAAATTAGATACGCGAGAGAAGGAAGTTTGCTGGCAATAAAATGCAAGCATTAGCAAGACGCAGGCATAGTGCCATATTTTATTTAATAAATCTAAATGAAAATAAAAGTAAAAAATAAATGAAAATTGACATCTGCGAACAGTTTATCAAACGTTATAGACTGTCATCTTAGTCAAATGATATTATCTGTCATTTTAGTCGAGAGTGATTGTCCGTTATTTGAGTTGAATGAGATTGTCCGCCATTTTAGGCGAATAAGATTAATTATCATTCCAGCTTAATAAGATTGTCCCTAATTTAGTCGAATGAGATCATTAGTCATTTTGGTCGAATAAGATTTTCCATTATTTTAGTCAAATTAAATTGTCCGTTATTTTATTCAAATGAGATTGTCAGTCATTTTAGTCGAATTAAATTGTCCGTTATTTTATTCAAATGAGATTGTCAGTCATTTTAGTCAAATTAGATTGTCCGTTATTTTATTCAAATGAGATTGTCAGTCATTTTAGTCGAATTAGATTGTCCGTTATTTTAGTCAAATGAGATTGTCAGTCATTTTAGTCAAATTAGATTGTCCGTTATTTTATTCAAATGAGATTGTCAGTCATTTTAGTCCAATGAGATTGTTCGTTATTTTAGACAAATGAGATTGTCAGTCATTTTAGTCGAACGAGATTGTCCATTATTTTAGTCAAATGGGATTGTCCGTCATTTTAGTCGAATGAGATCGTCCGTTATTTTAGAAGAATGAGATTGTCCAATATTGTAGTCCAATAATATGGTCCGTCATTCTACACTAGATCCACATTCCTTTATTTAACTCTAATAATAGTTTAATAAAATTACTCTTATAAGATAGTCCATCATTCTACTCTTCTAAGACAGTCCCTTATTAATATGTTTTCTACACGATTGTGTCAATTATTTTATAAGGATTCGATAAAAATGTCTTAAAGTAATCTTAGTAATGTCGCACTAATTGCAAAACAAATTTTATTGATCCTAAGCCATTTAGATTGTATTTTGACGGACTCTGATATTTTTAATATTTTCGCTTCACGATGTTCATCGCAAAAAAAAACTTACGCATTTGTCACTGCGATCTTTCCTTTATTCCTTTCGTCGTTTGAGTTTTCTAAGAATTGGTTCATTCGTTTTTTTCAAAAAAGTTAGTATCAAATTAAATCACCATGGAGGCAGAAAGCTAACCTAACCAGATTTGAAGAAAACAATAGTTTATCCTGCATGAGAAAAATGTACTAAAATGGAAATTCTTTGCAAATATGCAAAATGGTTTTCGTTAGTTTTTGCTCAAATCCACCCAAAATAATGATCAATGACTATTTACATGAAACAATTTCTTGTGACGATTCAAAAACAATCTAATCTACTTGAAATTATAGAGTTATTTAATTATTAAATTTATAAATACTAATAAGCATTTAAACGTTTGTATAAGTTCATAATTGTAACGTACTTTTGTACGTAGGATTTGTTTGTGTTTTTAAATTTGGAGGTGGTAATTGTAAATAGAGGTGTCTATACACACACATTAGAAGGAAGGTATTATTTTAAAAGAATATAACATTTTAAAATAAAGTAAATTTTGCAAGTATAATTTTAAAAGAATATAACATTTTAAAATAAAGTAAATTTTGCAAGTATTATTTTTTGTAAATATCTTAAATTTCTTTTATTAATTTTGACTCAAAATCTATCAAAAATTCGGATTATGCTTATTTACATAAAACAAGAACTGGGTACTCCAGAAAACAATCTTAGTTGCCTCTTGGATGACTTATTAAATTCTTCCACAAATTTACGAAACTAACTTTTTCATAATTATATAAAAGTACACATTAGTTTTTTTCTTTAAAACTGCAGAGGTTGTGATTAATTGTTGTTTACATGATTGAAATAGTGATAATAAAAGGTCAATCTGCTCTGCCACTCACCAGGTGGCTAGTAATTAACTTTCCCAATAAGCAACATTTTCATTTTTTACAATTGGATAAAGTGTGGTTATTCCTACTAAAAACGCAAATGCAAATTAAAAAATCAACAGAAAAGAAACGTAAAAAAGTAAATGTTTATTTTTCTTCGAAGATTTCATCGAAGATATCCCTTTAATCATGGATCGCAATCTTAGAGCTTAATAAATATTCTTTTTAAATTTTGAATTTACCGGTGTTAGATTCAAGATTGTAGGTGAAGTCGGATAATTGAATACAGTTATTTATAGTAAAAAGATAAATTAATAATGAAAGTTATAACATTTTTGGTGCTTCTTTAGTTGGGGATCCATATTGTCCTGAATATTTCCGATTGAGATGTACGGAACAAACCGGAAATGGCAAACAACATTAAAGCATACCACTATAAAGCTATAGTGCGTGACAGCAGTTTTTCAGTTTTCTGAAGAATTAATCGCCTCTCCCCCCCCAAAAAAAAATAGACTCATGGCAAAAACCCAAATTTGCAACACATGCAAACAGAAATTACTTCTTTTGATGAAACTTTAACTCATCATATTTTGCCGATAAATAAAACTCTGAGACGCATTTTATTTCAAAGAATTGCCCATAGAGGCTATAACAAGTTATGTTGGTTTGGGTCAAAGTAAAAATAAAATAGCCTCACAAAAAAATAAAATCAAGTTGAAAAACTTTCATAAAACATAAAATAAAATTACGTCACCTAATGATTTAAAGAAAAAATATTAAAACCACTCTTAACACGAAGGTGTAGTTGGTTAACCCTAACCTTGAGTCAAGGAACAAATGAAAAAGATGTTCCATTTAATGTCGGTACTAATTGACTGTTCAACAACAGTTCGGCTATTTTCGGCCTGTTCCGTAAATCACAATTAGAAACAATTGTAAGAATTTGTCTCAATATGGACCCTGTTCTGCAGAAATACCCATATGTGTGACCATTTTCTGAATTTTCCCCTAAAGTTTTACATGGGTCTCGCCCTCCGCTAATCTTGTGAAGATATATTGAATTGGATTGATATACAACGATTCTTTTAGCTAACGGCTATAAAAAGTTGGTATTTTAATGTTCTACGCCGACATTTGATATTTTTCGAGCGGTTCGGCCAAATAATTGCACTAAATATTTATGAAGAAATTATTTTAATAATCTATTTTTGCGAGATTTTTTAATTATGATATTTAAAAGTTTTCGCCCAAAGACGCCATGATCGACTTTTTCTAAATTTTTTTATCAGTAGATAGACGGTGACATTTTTCACTGTTTAATTAAAAATGTGTTTCGTTTTTTTTTATTATTATTACACGACGTTTTTTGTTTGTTTGTTTTTTTTATCATTTTTTTAAATGTGAAATCCCTGTTCCTTTGTAGTATGTACACAATTCTACCTTAGAAGATTAGGAATAATGGAATACGCAAAAGAAAATAACAATATAACAGAGTAATTATGTGTCATCACTCACGTCTCTAATCAGGTTCTTTGAGTTAATGTTAGATTAGGAAAGAGTTAAGGTTGTAAAAATGTTAGCTGCTCTAAAAATAAATAAACTCGTTTCAGGGCACTGAAATAAACCGTTAAACCGCAAAACAACATCCGGTTGTAGACGGGAGTGATTCTATAAAATAACCAATAGAAGAACTAGCATAGAAACTCAGCAAGTGGCACTGGATTAAAATAACCGATCAAGCAGTTGAGCCAAATGAAATATTAAAAGTGTCATCACTAAAATGATAACTACATCTATTCTCATCTCTTTATACAATATTATTTCATCTATTTGTGCATTTAACTATTTTTGTTCGTATATAGGTAAGAATGAAGTGTTTACTTAGTGTACTATAGATACAATGTTTGTTGACATCATCAAAGCCTCCTTTAGGTCATGAGAGACAATGGATACCCCCTGTAACGGTGGCTGCGTGTGTAATTGTGGCGCAAGGGTTACGCAATCCCCAACCACAACTCTTCTGAGTTGGTACGACTTGATTCCAGTGACAAGAAGAAATCCACGTCGACTTGAAACAATGCCGAGATAAGCGGAGAGCACGTATAGCACCTGATATTTCGAAATGGTCACCCATTTAGTACTGACCAAGCTTGACGTCGCTTAACTTCGGTGATCTAACGGTAACCGGCGTGTCAATGTGATTTTGCTGTTGTTGACACCAGTGTTAGCATAAGTATTACACGGAGCATTCTCGAACGGAAACGCAACAAAGTATTCGTTCACCTAAAGTAAAAAGGTGACATTTGGGAAAAACTGGAAACGCTTTGTTATGAAAATATATAATATATATGGTTTGAGCAGCAAATGCATAGTCGATTTTGTGTTGAAATACTGATACTTAATTTTACGGCATATCAACCATTTATAGTTATCTAATGCCAGCAATTCATTGAATATATATTACTGTTTTACTCATATCCAGGCGTTGCAGATTCAATCTTTGCCATTTTCTTGCTTGGTGTCGGTCCTAAACACCACGGTAAACAGTAGAAATAATAAACTTTGAGAGGGTTTGGGATTCTTACTAACCTGGTCCGGATTTAATGTCGTTTAATTTATTCTTTCTTTTTATTTCCTTTTTTAGGTTTTGTCATTTTTGGTCCCATTCCTCATCACTACCAAAAGTGTAAACAAAATCATGTTACATCTGGGATATTTTCAGTGTTTGGTCTGTAGAGAAAATGCGGTATTATGGCGGTTGCACGATGTGAATGTAAAGGAGGACGGGTGAAAGCAAGTAAGGAATATTGTTTGTACGAATGGGTCGTGATTTTGTCTAGTTAAGGCTCGGTTATACAGTGAAAACTCTAACCTCTTATTTTCGAGTTTTCCACTGCAGCAATATCTCAGACAAGGCCGTTTAATGTGCCCTCAATTCCCGGAGCGAGCATTCTGGTTGGGTACAAAATAGCCGAGAACAGACCCGTCGACATTCCTCGGTAGGGGCTACCTCAGGTGATCGACAATAAACAATAAACAACCCCCTTCCAAAGAAGAGGGTAATGCCTGTGAGGATTTCTTCCTTACATCTAAACGAACCATATTTCATTCCAAAAAAGAAGGTGCTACCCAGGCGTCCGGGTAGTTCCTAGGTAGCCAGAATAATGCAGAGGCGAACATTGGCTGGCATGACTTTATTTGTTTCTAAATATAGCTGGAAGGTAGAGAAAAAGAGTTCCCTTAAGGGGACTCTTGGCACGTGGTTTGAGTACAAAAATATTCTCGGTATAGCCACTTGAGGCGATCGTCAGTAAAGCAACCCCCATCCTGAAAGAGGAAGTGATATTTGACAAGTTTGACTCTAGGACCGAGCTGAACTATACCCTAAAAGAAGGGTCAGCTCACGAACGAGGCAATCGTTAAGTTGGCATAATTATGCCAAGACGAAACTCAGCTGATAAAAAAATTAACTTCACCATCACGCAACTTTTAAGGGTTTATGCCAAATTTGATTTGTTATGCAAATTATTTCATTTGCCAACGGTTTCTTATTCTAAGATGGTTTTTTTAATTAAATGAATGACCGTTTTGATAATATTACATTTAAGTACTTGTAAGCTATGACTTAGAACGTTGACTTTTTTATGGGGACATGTGGAAGAAGCCATTGAAAGAGATTCGGATTTCTTTTTATTCATGTCTTATTCTTAAATTAATATCAGCGCAGTTATGTTGACGAAGCAACCTGGGTACAGGCATGGACTGTGATCTCAGTATGCAATGTTCAAGCCACGTTGCCAGCAGATGTGTCTCTTACCGTAATCACTTATTTAGGGGAGAGAGTGGGTCATGTTTCCTTCAATTCATGATCTCCTATAATCAAATTTATCCTCGGAGTTTTTCTAGGTTGAGCTTGGCAATCATTCGTCGAAGCCATAAACGTACTTCATTTTGATATCTGGGCTAAACGTTTTCAGGACTTCGCCGATGAAAGGTGTTACCCTAGACCAGACAGGCATACTTTAACGTGATGTTTTTGCGGCGTCTCACAAAAAATCATATCTTCTCATGAAATTATCTGTGCGCTTTTTTATAAACTGTTCGATACATTTTCGCTTTTTTTATCATTTAATTCGACAAGATTGGTTAACACGTTCTCCACACAAATATATATATACGACTGATCTTCCAAAGTAAAATACAAACAAACAAGAATTAAGTTTCAAAAATAAATAAATAAATTAATTAATTAATTTCAAAACAAAACAAAACACCTATATAATTAATTAAGTTATTTTTGAATAGTTAGAGTTAGGGCGCATGATACCACGAATATAGTTTTGGAAAGTTAAAAAATTGGATTTTTAAGAGATGCATCTGAGAGGAAATCGGAAAAATTGTGTCCTAACCTTAACCATGACCCTAACTAATATTTGCCTAAAAACTAAAAAAAACAACAAAGAAACGAAAATGCATCGAAAAGCTTATCAAAATGCGCACGGTTTATTTCATGAGAGGATATTCTTTTTCGTCATTCACCGCGAAAATATTATCACGTGACCTAGTTGGGTGTTTTTGGGGGGACGGTAAAAATGTACAAATAAAAGAGAAATGTGATATTGAGATGCGTCGATTAAGACTGCGCGATTAGCGATGAAGATGCTAATTCAATCCACATCGTGAGAGACCGACCGATGGAGCGAGCCTCTCCGATGAGAGGCCGCATTTAGAAATGTAAGTTGGATGTGTCGAAATGGCTTTCATCATGGAAGTTAGAATTGAAACAGGTTTGCCGCCTAAAGTATGAATATTATCTGTACTAAAGAAATATATGCGACCGAAGGGAGCGTATATATTCTAGTCTAGGAGGATGGTATATAAAAAAGAACGAACATATATTACACTGCTTACAGAGAGCAGGTCCTACACTAACCTCTCAGAAAGGAGATAATACCTGGGAGGACGGTCTGGCATTATTGTAAGCCATAGTGCACTTCATCGAGTGCGCTGGCTTTTGAAACCCCAACGTGACCTTGTGTCTGGCCTTCTGCAGAGGAGGAAAATAAATACACTTTATCTTTTCTTTACTCGGCCAGTGAGGGAGAAACCCTTCTAGATTTAAGCAATTTTTATTTTCTGTCCCAATCCAGAATTCCCCTTTTTGGGGAGCTGGATGTTCTCTACATTAAACAAACCTACCTTTCGTCTAACTGTCCTCAAGGGAGAGGAGGCAAGTAAATAGGGACAACAATAACCGTGATTTGGTGTCAACACAGCATGGCCGATTCCATAGTCCATGTCGGTATGCATAACTCCACCCACGTTCCTCCGCCGTACTTTTATAACAGATGCCTTCCAGATGTCCGCCAAATGTGCTCCAGATGTCTATAACTTGAAAGAAATAAGTGATGTATTGTTGTTCAACGGACTCGAACCAGGCTAGTCGAGATTACTCTTTGATTTATTTCTGTGAATTTTGAATTTTAAAACAAAAAATGCCGCTGATATTGTTTAATCTTTACCCTTTCTGTCCCAACCCTTACCCTTACCCCTCGCCCCTAACCCTGAACTTTGAATAGATGAAACGGAAAGAGAAACGGAAAGAGAAAGGATGCACTTGCCTCAGCAAAGTGTAATATACAATGACAGTGAAATAAAAGAAACTCCAGAAAATGTAGTCGATCTTTTGATAAAGATATTATTTATGATTTCTTTTTGTTTGCAGGCGACTAATACCATAAGAGGTTTATTAGGAAAATAAGTAACAAGATGACTCACAAGCGAGACAGAAGACTTGATGGATACAAAATATGACATTTTAAGATTATGTTGTTATGAATATTTATTTGCTGTACTCGCAATCATATGCCCTTCCTGTCGCATATATATATATATATATATATATATATATATATATATATATATATATATATATATACATATATAGATATATATATACATATATACATATATATATATATAAATGTTGAATTAAAATAAAGATGAATGAATTATCGTTTAATAATAATCTATCGTGATAATATAAAGCTCAATATATTGAATAGAGCAATCAATTCTATTTTATGTAAACTTTTATGTAAAATTTTCAAAGTTAAATTTTGCCGATTACATTTACAATTACATTGTCGGATTTTTTCTATTCTCTGATGAAACGAGTTTATCTTTGAAAATCCATGGATTAAAGATATGAAGCTCCTTGCACTGAACTTTTGATTTTCTAATAATTTTTTAAGTAGACGAAACTAAAGCATGTTCTGATTAAGTTAGGGTTTTAAAAAAATGATCGTCTTCTCTCCGCCTCAAAAAGATCAAGCTGAAAAAATCTTTCTAAAAAACGTAAATCAAAGAAATAAAGTTGATTCACTTACTGATTTGCAGAAAATTATTAAACCCATTATTAATACCGAGAAAGATAGAGGGGGTAAGTCACCTGAACCTTGAGTCAGGAAAAAGAGAGAAGCCATTATCCATAGAGGCTAGCACAGGTTAGGTGGGTTTGGGTTAAAGTAAAAACAAAATTATAAAATAAAGTTGGAAATATTCCTAAAACCTAAAATAAAATAATGTTGGTTCATTTAATAATTAAAATAAAATTATTAAAACCATTCTTAACACGAAGGTGTAGTTATTTTACCCCAAACTTAAGTCAGAGAACAAATGAAAAAGATGTTTCATCCAATATCGATACTAATTGACTTTTCGATGACGGCTTTGCCATTTCCGGTCTGTTTCGTGAATCGCAATCGGAAATATTCAGGGTCGTATGGATCCCCATCTATAGAAGTACTAATATAATTTCATTACGAAATTGCATCCATCGGTATGCATTTTTGTTCAAACAAATGAGCCATTTAAATATGTTTTTAATAATTCCCTATTATAAATTGATTCGGTCATTTCCGATTTGTTCCGTAATTCGCAAAGACAAATTCGGGTCGATGTGGATCCCCTTCTATAGAAGTACTAAAAAAGTAAGTAATGTCTACAGTCATTTTTAGTCATTTAAATGTGTAACTTGTTGCTTGTTTAACAGTTCATCTTCGCGCCTCTTCAACAGATGTCCTCCAGATGTGCGACTAGAAAATTAAAAAAAATATTACTGCATCCATGTTTGACGCACTTTGGTTGTAATTGCTTTTATTTTGTGTTTTTTTAGTTGATCGATGTTAATGTTGAATGTAATGTTTTTATTTCTATTTATATTTTGCGTCGGTTATATTTCATTCTTTGCCACGCTAACCCTGAATTTTGGTATTGAATTTCTTAAAGAGAAAATGTACTGCTTGATACAGAGAGCAATGGGGAAACTCTGACCTCTCTCATAAGTAGAAACATAAATTGATACAGCTAAAAAAAATCTAGGACAAGTGTCTACATTTTCTTTTGATAACGTCATTAAACATATTGTTATATGAAAACTCTGAGAAGCAGTTAAGATCCGTTTAAACAAGCTCTCTCTTTTTTTTAATAAAATAATTACAACGTGGATCTTCACGAAATTTCTACCATTTGGAAACAAAATAGTCTACTTTATTAAATATAATGTTCAACCTATTCTATATATCTCTGTAGCTCATTTACTATACAGCTTTGTAGTATTGCTGCTTACCGTTGGATATATACCCAGGTTTCGACGTTGCTGGTGCTTATCCTACGGCCGTGATCGACGACACATGAACGACGGATTTCGTTTTTTTTTTAGGTTTAAATGTTACAGACAGAAATTTACTGTATTTTGTACGAGAGGGAGAGAGTGTCTCCGGTGAATTAAGGAGAGAAACGATCACGACTTTTGGCCACCCGTATCCATTGCCCCCCATCTGCCGGAGTTAGTGTACCGATCAGTTTTTACGTCTTGTTCCTCGGCTGGATTAAGGCTGAAGAGAGAGAGAGAGAGCATCAACCCTGATCGGAAGTGACATAATTTCCGATTTTCGCTTAGGATCCCTCTTCCTTTAAGGCGTCCTCCATTCCGGCCCCCTTCGTTATCTAACAGTTTTATTTCTTTACTAGTCTGTGTAGCTGATGATTTAGTCGGCAACATTCGTCTAATGATTCTTTCTCTTAAATACCAGTCAAGAATACGTGCTCGACTATCGGTCCGATGGAGACTGATCATTTCGATGACCTTTATCTGTGGGACTGAGGTATATTTGTCTTGGGTAGTCCTAGGATGACTACTCTCCCAGGACTTGCTTTCTCTCTTTGGGCAGGGGTTGATTTATTGCCAATTACCTTAGGCGCTCCTTCCGGGGAATGCCGACGGGACTATCCAGGCTGATTTTAGAGGCCCGCTTGGATCCTCCGTCTGGTTTTTTCTCCCACCTTTCTGCATCATACTTACGTGGGAAGTATGTAAATAATAGCTGGTGTTGCCCGATATTTAATAAGAAAAACACATAACACCGTATTTTGTATTCTTATTTGTACGTTCATTTTTTTTTGCGCGTGGCACAATGATGTACCTGACATTTATATTGTGATAGCTGTGTAACTAAAGTGCTATAATTGAAATAAATTCGGGAATTCTATAGTATTTAACGATTACAAAACACACACAACGTTCCAGTTAATCACTTATGGCGTCAGTGTATCCCTGTTCCAAGTTTTCATAGTAAGCGTAAGGGGCTACTGAGAATTAGGTAGTAGGTTTTGGATGTCATCCTAAGTGTGGAGCTGTGTCACTAGATGCATGTTTACATTAGTTTTAAACAACTGCATGTCGGTCCAGTCAGAAAAACAGGGAGAAGGGGGATTTCCAAAGGCCGGCAGCACGAGGAAAGAAGCTATTTAAATATAAGGCTCTCCGGCCTCTGGGGACCTCCACAGTGAATGGATGAGATTTAGCTGCTTGTTGGGTGGTCGAGTGTATTTACGTCGAGGGGGCACTATAGTAGCTAGTTGATCGGAGCGCAATCCATTGAAGTATTTATAAAACAAGCATAAGAATGCAACATTGCGCCGATGAGACAGAGACTGGAGCTTGGTAGATAGTGAGGGACCTATTAAGTTGGCGACTCCTTTTTGTACTTTGCCTAAGAGGGGGAGACTAGTGGATGGTGTACAAGCCCAGATGTTGCAACAATACTCTATGAATTGGCGGATGGTGGCTTTGTAGATATATAAGATAAAGTCAGGTCTTAGAAGTTTACTAGCACGGTAGAGGGAGTCCACATTCTTTGCAGTAGATTTGGCAATGCCTGAAATCTATTTGTTCTAATTCATGTTCCCTGTGAATGTTAGGCTGAAGAGTTTGTAATATTGAACTCTCAGGTAGGGTTCTATTTGCCATGACAATCGGTGGTTGAAGAGGTTTCTTGTAGTTATTGAAGGAAATGAGCTTTGTCTTTGCGGCATTAAAAGTTACCAACCATTTATGACCCTAATCCACTACAGCTTGGAGGTCATTTTCTAAGGATTCAGGCATTGCCTCGGATATGTACGCGTCCGTTTTGCTACATCGTTATAAGGGTCTAAAACCCAAGGAAAAATTCGCGAACAAACAAACTGATTAGTCATAAGACAGGAACCTTATTTGGCACAATTCTAGTTCCCTAACTCTCGATGGTTTGTGTTTGAAATAACTTATTTGCTCATTTTAATTTAACGATAATTTTATAATTGATATATATATATTTAAAAACAATTGTTGTAATACATTTCCTTAAGTTTTTACTGATATGAAATGTTATGTAAAGAATATTACACGTGTTTTTCACAACTCTGTATTTTAAAAGAAAGATGACCGCCATACAACGATAGAAAAATCCTCATTTACTCATAGGGACAGGCTTCAATGTAAGTTGCTTGTTTGGTGTTCTTTATGGGTTTTGCTTGAGTGTTTCTCCTGGAAACGACTTCTGAGCTTCTGATGAGCTGCATATATAAAAGATCCCTGAAACACATTCTATTTCTGATTGTTTATATATGCATGAAACGATCGTAAAGTGCACCGATTTTTTTTTTGATTTTGTAAAGGAAAAAATGAATAAAAACATGGTCCCTGGAATTGAAAGTACTACTTTATATATATATATATATATATATATATATATATATATATATATATATAATATTTTTAATATGTTACCTATGTATGACGTCGTTTAAGGCTGTCATCAACGAAGGGAATTAACAATCTCAGACAGTCACAGGGCGCGAACCCGGGTTACATAGACATCTTAAATCTGTAAGCGTTCACTTAGTCCCATAGGCCACGGGAGATTGTTACATGATAACGAAAAATTAAAGTTATATTTAACACTAAAAGCGGCGTGAATGTTTATTTTTAATCTCTCCAATAGTACTCTTACTTTAATTTTACTTAAAAGAGCTTATATATATATATATATATATATATATATATATATATATATATATATATATATATATATATATATATATATATATGATTTTCTATTTACACAGACATGTACAAAATCTGCGACGCTGGCATCTCGATGTTATAGATCAAAACATCGACATGCCAGTGTCGCAGATTTTGTACATGTCTGTGTAAATAAAATAATCATATATTAAGTTCTATTTTATATTGAGCACTTTTCATAAACCCGGTTGAAATTCTTTGGATTTCTACCCTGTGGATATTTTACCTGGATTATTATTATATATATATATATATATATATATATATATATATATATATATATATACAGAAGGAAAGAGAGAAGAACAGATATGTCGGGTTATGAGACCCTATGTGAAAGGTTCGAGTCATGTCGCCAGCAGATTCGTTGTATGCGTAGCCACACTTATGAGTCATTATTAGACGAAACAAGCACTTCTCTGGAGATATAAATATTTAATTATTAAACATTAATAGGAGAGCACTGTATTTGGAAATAATTTCTTCTTTCTATTTAAAGTCCTTTCCTATGTCAACACTGTGATTGAATCCTCTTAAGAGGCAATGCATCGTACTGATAAAATACGGTATTTATAATTGTCATTTGTACAACTGCATTGTTTTGCGCACGGATTTATATGTCGGGTTATGAGATCTGAGTTCTAAGGTTCAAACCGAGCGGCCAGCGGGTAAGTTGTATGCCTAGCAACACTGATGAGAAGACGAAACAAGCGCTCGTCTGTAGATATAAATATTTAATTATTAAAAATTATAATATATATATATATATATATATATATATATATAGATATAGATATAGATATAGATATAGAGAGAGAGAGAGAGAGAGAAGAGAGAGAGGGGGAGAGAGAGAGAGATGGAGAGAGATAGATAACTAAATTGATATTTTGATAATAATGAGTAGGTGTTGATGGAAGCATAAAACAGTGTTGTTTTTTATAATTTGTTATTACTATCATAATTCAATATTTCAAAATCCCTGCGTTATTCATCGGGAATTAATTACTGTGGTGGAGTAAAATACGGAAATGAAGCTGCCCATGCGCTAAATGATATAATAAATAATATGCTAAAAATTAGACGATCAGGACCGGCGGGACAGTTATAAAAGTGGGGGGGGGGGCTCTCCTAAAAAGTGGGGGGTTGGTTAAACACATGCATATATAACTTCATTATTGATGACCGTAAAGTGGGGGGGCCAAGTCAAAAAGTTGGGGTGGTGTTGGGGGGGGGGGGGCTCAAGCCCCTCCCCTCTGTCCCCCCGGTGCCGCCGTCCATGCATATTCGGAAGTGGGGATGTCAGATGTTGACGAAATATTGTTTGAATGTCTTTAGAAGCTATTTATGAGGTGTGGTTATCGATACTTGATTATTTAGGTATAATTGTTGGATATAAGGTATCTGCGAGAATGTTAGCGACCACTTTCGCCTGTTGTTTTGAATCGCGTTGTAAATAAAAATAATGATGTTTTTATGTTGTTATTTAATTCTTATGCTTTTCTATGTTGGTGGTACTTTGTGTGTATATAGGTAGGCAGATATGGAAGTAGACATATAAACATTCGCTTAAATAAAGTACTTTCGTATTGATCAGGTTGACAACCTTCAGTTATTGACAAAAATAATGAATAACTCTTAGAAGTGTGTAACGCAAAGAGACGGAAATCGTATAATTTAGCATAAACTCAAAGATGGGTGTGCACCTCTGCGTTGCAAGCACAGCCGAATACGAGTGAATTTGACTGTAATGGCCGTCTTAAGTTCATGTATAATCTAGGTATTATGTTGATAGTCATTATATTTGAAATAACTATATACAAAATGTGAATAAATGTGAAACCTATTCAGAATCACACGTCTTACTGATGAACAATTACCGTGAATTAAAAAAAAAATAACCGTTGGATATTCATGGCTGAAAATTTGTGGACAAGTCAGGCATATACTAAAGTTTACGTCTATTAAATGTGGTGAGTTTACAGAAAAGATTGTAGAATTTTATTCACTGTACCATGTAAGGAACTTTTTAATGTTGATACAAATACACATCGGAGGTGTAGTCATTTTTGTTGTTTTAATGCTAAACAAAAGCCTGGTGTAATTGTAGAGCAGATGATGTCTCAAATGATTCGGTTTGGTTAAGGTTTTTTTTTACGGCATATCAATCCTTTTCGGTTTATTTAATGCCGAATTGGGTCACTTTGGTAGAGGTTTTTATGCTTAGTTCTTAATATGTTCCAGTATTTATTCATGATGTTTGGTTTGGTTGTTTTGTAGAGGAAAAATGTTTGTTTTTTAGATTTGCAGAACATGATTGAGTTTTGCAAAAGGGAAAGGCAAAAACAATAACATCAATGTTTGGTGGATTTTAAGTCAGGAAGTCGGTATCTTTAAAGAGCCTGATCGTGTAGCACCAGTATATCTCACATGATTTTAATTGCTATTAAGATATTCAATTTGGTGATTGATGTCATAATCCTAATTGATGTGTTTTAGGGGTCCGAAAATGAATTAGCATTTAATCTATATCTACAGTTAACATAAACATGTATGTGCATACGTGTATGCGTATATATATATATATATATATATATATATATATATATATATATATATACATAAAAGGAGATTGTAGTTTGCTTGAAGCATTGCTGGTAAATATAAGTGCAGATTAGTCGTCCGAGTCTGTAGCAATGCGATGTAGTTGCCGTAAGATGGAAAAAGTGAAAAGAAATAAACGAGGAGAGAAAGTGAAACTCAAAACGATTTATTAATAATTTCACGAAAAACTGATTAAATACCAAAATAGTAAATACTGTCTGGTAAATAAGAGTTCGGCAAAGGGTAATCTTAAATTTTCGAAAGAAAAACTTTCATTTTCAAAAGAAAACAATAAAAGACCGAGAGGGTCGAAAAAACGGGAAAAACCGGTGTCAAACCATTGAAATACCGCAGCAGACAATTGGAAGTAGGAACGCAGAAAATGTAAAAATTTAATCAAACAATTATTCAACTAAAGTTAAAATATTATAAACATTTGTTTATTTATATACTAATTATTATAATTTTATTATATTTTATTTTATATGATTCATTAATTTTTTTCCCTCTTCATTTTATTTAATTCTAAATTTAAATTTAAATGTGGGTCGTTATTATTATACGTGCCATCAAAGGAGGATAACTTAAGGAAAAATATATTTAGAAATGAGATTTGAGATTTGAGAAGGAATTTAAATTGTGGAATGGATCAATATCAACGAGGTAGGAAGGAACCGTTGGAACGGAGGAAGGGGGAGGGAATAAGAAGAAACGTTGGAGAAGGGGGGGATTAGGGATAGAAAATACATACACACATATACATACATAAAGTGTAAATATCTAAATACATATTTTTTTATGTTAATTTAAGGGTATAATACTCCTAGAACTAAATTTATATCAATTTATTCTATTTATTGATTTATAGATTTAATTTTTTTTTCCTCTTTAATTTTCCTTTTGTTATTATGATCTATTCATATATTTAATTTATTCTTTTATTATTATAATTTCTTTTTTTTATTAATTAAATTTTTTTTATTATTATTATTTTATTTTATTGAGCATATACATACGCACACATGAGAATACACCCATATTCACATACATGTATATATGCATACACATACACAAGGCCTAAATATATGTAAATAAAGTGCATATCATTCCATTCCATAATTATAATATGTAACATGTAAAAATGTCGGGTGGGTGGCGCTGGCAAATAAAGATGAGACAAAGGCAAGTAAAAATTAAATCTATAAATCAATAAATAGAATAAATTGATATAAATTTAGTTCTAGGAGTATTATACCCTTGAATACTCTTAAATTAACATAAAAAAATAAATATGTATTTAGATATTTACACTATATGTATGTATATGTGTGTATGTATTTTTTATCCATAATTCCCCCCTTCTCCAACGTTTCTTCTTATCCCCCCTTCCCCCCGTTCCAACGGTTCCTTTCTACCTCCTTGGCATTGATTTATTCACAATTTAAATTCCTTCTCAAATCTCAAATCTCATTTCTAAATATATTTTCTTAAGTTATCCCCCTTTGATGGCACATATAATAATAATAACGGCCTACATTTAAATTTAAATTTAGAATTGAATAAAGAAAAAGAAGGAAACAAATTAATCAATAAATCATATAAAATAAAATATAATAAAATTATAATAATTAGTATATAAATAAACAAATGTTTATAATATTTTAACTTTAGTTGAATAATTGTATTATTAAATTTTTACATTTCATGCGTTCCTACTTCCAATTTTATGCTGCGGTATTTCAATGGTTTGACACCGGTTTTCCCGTTTTTTCGACCCTCTCGGTCTTTTATTGTTTTCTTTTGAAAATGAAAGTTTTTCTTTCGAAAATTTAAGATTACCCTTTGCCGAACTCTTATTTACCAGACAGTATTTACTATTTTGGTATTTAATCAGTTTTTCGTGAAATTATTAATAAATCGTTTTGAGTTTCACTTTCTCTCTTCGTTTATTTCTTTTCACTTTTTCCATCTTACTGCAACTACATCGCATTGCTACAGCCTCGGACGACTAATCTGCACTTGTATATATATATATATATATATATATATATATATATATATATATATATATATATATATATATATATATATATGCGTGTGTGTGTGGGGGGTGTATAGGAAATATTGAAATGAAGAAACATAAAATTAGATAGTTTACAAATTTATCAAATCATCAGATGTTCAAGCAAGTCATATAATAAACTGACCTCCTATTCATGGATTTTCAAAGAATTACTCTCTTTCTTTTTTGTTTCAAATTTAAAATCAATGCTTTCCAATAATTAGTAATTTTATTTCATCCCCATTCGTAGAAAAAGTTTAATCTTTGTATATCCATGGATTAAAGTTCAGTTTATTATATTCCTTGGTTTAAAACTTGACAATTTAATAAATTTGTAAACTATCCAATTGCATTATTTTTATAATTTTCAATATTTCCTATGTTAATGCTCTATCTACAATATCGAGTAACTCTTTATCACGATAGGATCTAATATAAAATATTTATCTTTATATCATCCTAGTATATATATATATATATATATATATATATATATATATATATATATATATATATATATATATAGTCTAAAGAAGCTTTGAGTTATTTTAAACAAAAAGACAAAAAACAAAGGAAAATGCAGTTTAAATTCCCACAGAAACTAACTAAATCCAAAATAGTGCAGACTTAACATTCGTTGGAAAATTCATAAATAAATAAAATATATAATAGTAAGTAAATAAAATAAAAAGGGGGATTAAATATCTAAAAGTGAAACAAAAACAGGAGACCTTAACGTAAGCATCTAATATTAACACGGGGATCATCAGCTGTTTACCATGTAACTGTTTCGGAGATTTAAAAACAGGACAGTTATATGCATGGCTCTCCAATGATACAGATCAAACTACTATTTCCCCAATAATCAAGTGTCGAAATAATTCAGCTTAAAATGTTACTTATATATACATAAATAAATAATAATAATAATCAAATAATAATAATAATATACTACCCTTAAGACTACCGTGCGATATATATATATATTTATGTATATATTTGGAGAGTTTACCAAGATATTTCCCTTTCTTCCAGGGAGGAGTCATCACAACGAAAAGATCTTGTATTCTATTATTTACTTATTTATTTATTTTGTAAAGTTATAGTTCCCTACGCGTGTTTCGGTACCTAGCAAGCACCTAACTAGACAGTTCATCAGGGGAAATACAAATCTAAGATATTGACCTCAACAACTTACAATATATATACATATATATATATATATATATATATATATATATGTGTGTGTGTGTGTGTGTGTGTGTGTGTGTGTAGATACATATATTTGTGTATATGTGCATACTATATATCTATCTCTCTCTCTCTCTCTATATATATATATATATATATATATATATATATATACATAGAGAGAGGGAGGGAGAGATATGTATATGTTTGAGAGAAAAGGCTGAAAACCCGTATACAATTAACTATTCTTAAGAGCATATATACGACGATGATGCTTGTCTCAAAGCGTACCATTATAACAGTGCAGCTGAGTTGTATCCCTTATATATTCAAACAGTAACCTAACTTGTAACTAGCTTTTGAATTGTTTACTTACAGTAAATAACCCTTCATTAGTATTACTTACAGTAAATAACACTTTATTTATATTAGACGTTTAAGTCGTTATTTATTAAATATATATTAAATACTTATTAAACATCTATTAAATATCATTAAATATATACGGGTTACAATTACAAAATTATAAATATGAAAAGGAGAGATAGATACATCGTTGATATTTAATTAATTACATCTATAGCAGCTGGAATCAAATATTCAGAACGAAATGAATTTAGTTTTAAAATAGTCTGTAAGGAGAGTTGCAAGATTTTAAAACAATAGTTAAAACAGATCAGTTTGAGAAAATGAAAGAAAAGCAAATATATGACAAAAAATAAAAATTATTTTGACGAAAGATATTTTGACAAGTCCGGATGTTGACAACGAATGGAATATTTCTGACGGATGAAAATGTTTTTAACAACATTCGAAAACGAGGACTAACTGAAACCAACGGTATTTGATAGAGAAAGAAAAAGGAAACAATGTTCAATAAATAAATAACAGGGAAATCTTTTCATATAAAATATAAAATGTTGACAAATAAAACCAGGAAGTCTTTGTAAATGTAAATGAAAAGAAGAAAATTATTTTTCGACTAAAAAATCATACAAAATTCAATCAAAAAAGAACAAATACATATTATGATACAGAAAAAAAGTTCTATGATAATAGAAAAGATTACGAAACTAACAGAATTATGTTTTACTAGGAAAACAGAGGAAACTAAAATAATTCTTGACGAATATGATAGCCTATGGAAGTTAAAATATTTTGTAAGAATAGTAAACCTAAGGAAATTAAAATAATTGTATAATCATAAGAAAAGATAGGGAAATGAATCGAGGAAAGCTAATGTAATTCAAATATTTAGAAAGCTTAAAAAACTAAAATATAATATTTCAGCATATGAAAGTATAGGAAATTTAAAAGTAATAGATCTGTAAGAATAGGTGATCTTAGGAGATTGAACGATTTCTTAAATATTAGTAAAGACTAAACGCCTATAAATGTTCTAGGATAAATAGAAAACCTTGCAAACTAAAAGAGTTATGTAAGCGTATGAAAGTTATATAATAATAGGCAAGTCCAAGAAATTAGATGGTTTCATTAGAATAGGGAAGTCTTCAAAATAGTATGTACGAATAAAAAAGCCTGTAACAATAGGAAATCACAGAAAACTAAAATTGTTGAACGAATAGGAAATGTTTCGTAATAATTGAATAGTTTAAGAAAACTAAAATAGCTATGTAAAGATTAGGAAATATTGGGAAAGTAAAAAGTTCTTTAATGATAGAAAAACTTATGAATCTTCTGCAAGAATAAGAATTCTATGAAACTAAGATATATGGAATAATGTAAAAGACAAAGAACTAATAGTTGTGTAATAATATAAAAGACTGAGAAACTAAACTTTTCTATGAAAATGGGAAAGCCTAAACACTAAAAGAGTTCTATAATAATAGGAAGGACAAGGAAGCTAAAAGAATTCGGAAATCTTTGAAAACTTAAAAGTTATGTGAGAATATGAAAGCTGATTAATTCTTAATAGTTATGTAAAAGTTCAGAATCTTTCAAAAATAAAAAGATTCTGTAAGAATATGAAAGTCAAGGAAACAAACGTCTTGTAAGTATATGAAAGTCTAGTAAATTTGAAAAGATTTTTCAAGGATATGAAACCCTAGAAAAGTCAAAAATGTTTTTCAAGAATATGAAAGCCATTGAGACAAACGTTCTGTAAGAATATCAAAGTCTAATAAATTTTTAAAAGATTATCTAAGAATATGAAAGCCTAGGAAACTCACAAATGGTTTACAAGAATACGAAGGCCTATGAAACAAACGTTCTGTAAGAATATAAAAGTCTAATAAATTTTTAAAAGATTATGTAAGAATATGAAAGCCTAGGAAACTCACAAATGGTTTACAAGAATACGAAGGCCTATGAAACAAACGTTCTGTAAAGAATATAAAAGTCTAATAAATTTTTAAAAGATTATGTAAGAATATGAAAGCCTAGGAAACTCACAAATAGTTTACAAGAATACGAGGGCCTATGAAACAAACGTTCTGTAAGAATATAAAAGTCTAATAAATTTTTAAAAGCCGACAGAACTCGGAATTAGTTCCTCAAGACCATGAAAGCCTAGAAAATTCAACAGAATGGTAGAAATAGGACTGATTAAATATGAGTAACTATGAAAAATGACGAAACTAAAAATGTTCCGAAAGAATCGAAAACTCTATGAAACAAAAACCGTACTGTAACTAATATGTAAGCCGAGATGAAACGGGTTCTGTGAGAAAATAAAAGCATAGGAAACTGAAATATTTATGTAAGCAAATGGAAGTTTAGGAAACTAAAAAAGTTTTTTATAAATAGTAAAGCCTATGGAATTAGCAAAGGTCTGTAAGAATAGGAATGTCTACGAAACTAAAATAGTTCATTCGTAATAGTAAACTATCGGAAACTGAACGAATTCTGCCACAATAACAAATTATTGAAAACAAAACGGTTATTTAAGAAGATGAACACTTAGGTTACCAAAATAGTTTTATATTAAAAGGAAACAAAGAAAAGTAAAAGAGTTCTGTAAAATGGAAAACTAAAACAGTTAAGTAAACATACAAAAGCCTTTTCAATTTAAAAAATTCTTTCTGTCATGATATGAAGATTTAGAACTAAATGAAGATTTAGAACTAAAATGTTATGTAAGAATGAGAAAGCCTACAAAATATTTTTAAAGTCCTGTAATATAAGAAAAGCTTAGGAATCAAACGTAAGTATGTAAACATAGTAGGCATCATAAATTACAGAAAGTTTTGTATAAATATGAAAATCTAAGAGACTAAGAAAAGTCTGCAAAAATAAGAAAGCCTAAAAAAAGTTTCTGTGTGAATAAGTAAGCTTATGTATTTTTAATACTGAAAAGGAAAGTCTATGAAACTGAAGAAAATCTCCGTAATAAAAGGAAAGCCTATGATACAAAACAGTTCTCCAATGATATGGAATGTTTTTTTTGTTTTTTTTGTTTTTTAACATGGTTCACCCCAAACAAGGCAGGCCGCCACTGTAGACGTAAGGGGCTACTGAGAAAAAAGAAAAGGGGAGAAGGTTGGGGGTCAGCCTAAATTGGGATCTGCGCAGCGAGATGTCTGTTTACATTAGTTTTAAATTTCTGCATGTCAGTACCGTGGGGGAAACAGGAGGCAGGGGGAGTTCCATAGGCCAGCAGCACGAGGAAAGAAGCTATTTGAGTAGAAGGCTCTCCGGCATCTGGGGACCTCCACAGTGAATGGATGGGATTTAGTTGATTGTCGAGTTAGTCTTGTGAATTTACGTCGAGGGGGCACCAGAGTAGCCAATTCATCGGAGCATAATCCATTGAAGTATTTGTAAAAAAACATAAGGATGCTACATTGCGGCGATGGGACAGGGACTGGAGCTTGGTTGACAGTGAGAGACCTATTAGGTTAGCGACTCTTTTTTGGACCTTGTCAAGGAGGAAGAGACTAGTAGATGATGCACCAGCCCAGATGTGGCAACAATACTCCATGCATGGGCGGATGGTGGCTTTGTAGAGATACAGGATAGTGTCAGGTGTGAGGAGTGTACTAGCACTGTAGAGGGAGCCAACTTTATTTACAGCAGCCTTGGCAATGTCTTCAATGTATTTGTTCCAATTCATGTGATCTGTGAAGGTTAGGCCGATGAGTTTGAATTATGAACTCTCAGGTAGGGTGTTATTTTCCATGGCGATCGGTGGTTGGAGAGGCTTCTTGTAGTTGTTGAAGGAAAGTAGCTTTGTCTTTGCGGCATTAAAAGTTACCAACTATTTATGACCCCAATCCACTACAGCCTGGAGGTCATTTTCTAAAGATTCAGCAATTGCCTCGGATATGATCGCGTGTGTTTTACCAACATGGCGAGAGTAAAGCGTCGTGTCGTCAGCAAATAAACCAATCTCCGACTCTATGTCATCAGGGAGATCGTTTATATAGATCAGGAACAACAAATGTCCAAGGATAGATCCCTTGGGTACACCTGCATTTATGTCATGTTGCTTAGATGAACGGCCATCGAGGACAACCTGGGTTTTTCTTTTTATTATTCTAAAACTAAGATTTATGTAATAATATAGAAAATCTAGGAAACTAAAAAGATTCTGTAAAAATAAAAACAGCATAGGAAACTAATACAGATCTGTATAAATAGGAAAGTCTAAATATTAGGCAACTCTTCTAAACTAAAACTGTTATCTAAGTATAGGAAAGTTAATGAAACAAAAAGAGATTTGTATTAATCGGAAAGTAGGATGCTAAAACAGCCCTTGGATAATGATAATGTTTGGTTAGTATACGACAGTCTACAAAAATAAAATGTTTATTAGGAATATGAAAGTATAGGAAACTAAAAACAAACTCAACGTATATTGAACCGTTAGGGACTAAAATGTTTCTATAAGAATATAAAATACTTCTAGACTACAAAGATTAATGTAAGAATATAGAAAGTAACAGAAATAGTATGAATAGGAAATCTAAAGTAACTAAACGATGTTTGTAATAATAACGCGTAGAAAACTAAAATGTTCTGTTCGAATATGAAAGTCTAGGAAACTAATAAAATTCTGTAATAATAGAAAGTCTGCGAAATTAAAAGAGCTATGTTAACACATGAAAGCGTAGGAGACTGTGAAAATAGTTATGTAAGAATAAGAAGAAAAGCATATGAAAGATTCTGTAAAAATATGAAAACATGTGAAACTAAAACAGTCTGTAAGAATATGAGAGCCTAGGAAACTAAAAAATATTTCTGTAAGAATATGAGAGCCTAGGAAACTAAAAAAAATTAATGTAAGAATATGAGAGCCTAGGAAACTAAAAAAGATTTTTGTAAGAATATGAAAGCCTAGGAAACTAAAAAGATTTCTGCCAGAATATGAGAGCCTAGGAAACTAAAAAAGATTTCTGTAAGGATATGAGAGCCTAGGAAACTAAAAAACATTTCTGTAAGAATATGAGAGCCTAGGAAACTAATAAAGATTGATGTAAGAATATGAGAGCCTAGGAAACTAATAAAGATTGATGTAAGAATATGAGAGCCTAGGAAACTAAAAAGATTTCTGCAAGAATATGAGAGCCTTGGAAACTAATAAAGATTTCTGTAAGAATATGAACATTTTGGAAACTAAAACAGCCTGTGAAAATAGCAGAGCTTAGGAAATAGTATTAAGGAAGTCGAGGTAACTAAATAATTTGTGTAAGAATATGTAAGCTTTCGAAACTAAAAATAGTTTTGTAAGAATCGCAAACCGTATGCAACTTGCAATCCACCCTGTGGATTAAAAAAAAATTCAGTCCGAAATTTTGTATAGATTCCCGAGTTTGACAAGATGGACGGAGGTTGCATCGGTTGAAACGTTGTGCGAATAACATTCATGGCGAGAACAGTAGTCCGAATAATCTAAATAATACAAAACTTCTATATCAAGATGCAACTAATCCCCTGAGAATTGTGGCATGGTATACTCATGGAACTGAAAATCATTTACTATTCTCCGATCAAACATCTCTAATTGACCATAGCTTCAGTTCAAAAATGACTTCAAGAAGCAGCGGAATGGGACGAGATACCGAAATTCGATCGCTAAGCATTTAACATGCTAAGCGAACGGTCTATGAATTGGAACTTTATCGATTTAAAATTGACATTTGAATTATGATGAACACTCTTGTTTGTATTTTCATTCGCCCAAAATAAGGCATTTTGCTACTGAGACGTAAGGGCTATTGTGATTTATAGAAACTATCCTAAGTAACGTGGTATACAGCAATGTGTTTGTTCCCATTACATTTAAATGTCTGCATGTTGGTAGTGTCAGAAAAAAGGAGCAAAGAGGCAATTCAACCGGAAAGCTGTCTGAAGAAAGAAGCTATTAAAGTAGAAAGTTCTCAAGCATCTAAGGATCTCTACAGTGAGGGGGTGGGATTTTGCTGATAGTCTGATCGGTGGGCGGTATTTATGTTGAGGTGGAACCGGTGCAATGAATTCACTGGAGTGCATTCTGTTCAAGGACTTGTAAAACAATGACAGGCGTGCAACGTTGCGGCGATGGGACAAGGGCTGGAGCTTAGCAGACAGTGTGGACCCTATTAAGTTAGATAGGAGGAGACTAGTAGTTGGTGCACCAGCTCATATATGGTAACAATACTCCATGCTTACTATGAGAGCATTGAAAATATTCACATACAACCCAGTCAAAACAACAGCCAACCTCCACGACAGCAATTATACCGCATTTGTCAGAAACATCATCTTCCAACAAATTTCAGTACAAACGTCAGGCCTGATTGGTCTCGAGACTGTTAAATTTTTTTAAGACTTCGGACTAATGATATCAACGTCTAGGAACTAACTCCAAGAGTCAGGTTGTTTGTTCCAATGCATCTCCTTGGCTGTCGTACGTGGCAACGCAATGTCAATTACGGTGTCATCCTGGAATATATAGATATAATGTGAGGTCGTGCATGTGTGTGTGCGAAATATAAATTAAAAAATGAAATGCAGATATGTATATGTGTTAGTGTGTATATATGTGGATATTTTGTTCATCATGACATGCAAGGGCTAAAGGAAACAGAGAGGAAGAGTGATAGCTACGAGGTTGATGATAGTAAACCAAAACTCTACTTTATACTCTCCATATGCTCCATCACGCATTGTTTTATTGTATGCGTTATCATTTGGATATTTGTTGTACAAGATAACGTTGAAGATATCAGTGGTTGGCCACGGTGAGTCAAGACAGAAAATAACATGGTGATTGTGAGACAACGTGTTGATTACAAACTTCAATGTGCGCATAGTCACAGTGAGTTAGAGCAAAAGAGCTTGGATCGAACACATTATGTAATCTTGAGCTCTGCTCACAAAATGGTGGTATGCAGAGAAAATGCTGCTGACACTCGAAACCCACATGCCTGTAAGAAAGGTCTATGAAAAAAATTGTAAAATTTACCTTTCAATATAAAATACTACTTTATCAAAAATGGTTACATCTTTTTTACCACCATATATTTAATTTACAAAAATAAAATTCTCATTTTTGAAAATCTTATAAATAACGTCATGACAATTCCCCCTTATATTCGTTAACTGTGTTAGAATCAATAATTTTGTTTTCAATCATTTTTTTCTATTTTTAATATTCAATCCTGATTAATAATTGATTGCGAAAATACATCAAGGGAGACCACCTTAATTTCTTCATTATTGGAATAGTGTTAGACTTATTTTGTGTCGGTAATAAATAATAATAATAATAATAATAATAATAATAATAATAATAATAATAATAATAATAATAATAATAATAATAATAATAATAATAATAATAATAATAATAATGATGATGATGATGATGATGATGATAATATATTATTTACTTGATTTTAATTATATATATGTTCATTATTTATATTTTAAATTATATTTTTATTATTTTACTGCATCGTTTTCGAAAAAACGCCTAATTGTGGTTATTGATGCAATAGTGTGTGTATATGTATACAAAAACTATTAGTAAAAGAGAAGGAGATACCGCCATACTTTATAGAAGATATCGATCCTACTTGAGTGAATGTTGCGCAACCGATGTGGCTGAATCAGTTAGTGAGTGATTTGCGAAATGAGAAGCCCGGTTGAAACAGGGTAGCACTGCTAGTATTAAATAATAAAAAACATTAATTATAAACTTACATTCACGCAGTCTTCGTAGCGTAGACTGTAGCGCGCTGAGTTCCGAATCCAGAAGTCCCGACTTTAAATACTAGCACAAATTATATTTTATGGTGTCAAAATTGAAAAATGGACGAATACAGGTCGAATGATATTTATAATATATAATGTAACTAAAAAAATAACTATCTCATGACGAGTAAAATTAATTCCCAAAAACAGAACCGTTTTGCACCACTTTTATGTCCAATTATAAAGATTAAAATCAAAATATTATGATACTAAACCATTATATCTAGACACCTTATACTAATTTTGATAAAAATTATTTACATGATTTTCATTCTCGACAATGTCTAAAACTTAAGGCTTAAGCTTAAGGAGTTTTAAGAAAAAAATGAAATTTAGGGAATTGCTGTATAATGACTATTGATTAAATTTGCAAATTTGAATCATATGAATTCTCAAATTTAAGGGTGTACCCGTATTCATAATTTTAAAATCCCTTTAAAATATTAGAAAAAAACTGAAATTTGGGTAATATTTATTAATTGATATCTAATAGCTATGGCTAAAATTTCACAAAATTCGAAGCTATCTGAATATTCACGAAGTGCTTTTCTCCCTTTTTATTACATTTGCATAACAGTAAATTAAACTAGGTATAGCCTTTATTACAATCTCTTATGCCTAGCAGCTGTGTTCCAAAATTCATTTTGAACGATTAATTAGTTTAGAAGTTAATCCTGCACATATAAATATATAAACATATCCACGCACCTAACTTAATATAAAGATATAACGTATAGCTGACCTACTTGTCTACACCGAGTTTCTAAAATGTTTTTAATATTAATGCAAGGTTATGAAAGCTGTCCGATTATTCGGAACAGATGTTGGAAATTCCCAAGGTAAATCATATGTCTGTATGTATATGTATAGAGGTTATGTGTGTTATGTATTGAAGTTATTTTTTACACTATCTAATTGAACCGTAAGATAAATTTTCAATGTTTAATATGAAAAATAAGGTATTGTTTACATAAAAAAAATAAAAGGGCGAATTATCTCCCTTACTCTTGATATATCATAAGGTTATCGTTAAGGGTTGACAGTGTAAACTAAATAATCCTTAGGATCTCGTGATTTAAAATTGGTTTGTATTGGATAGGAAACTCGGATAGACAGACAGATAGACGGAATTTTTTTTGTCCGACCTTTCCACCAGAATAGTATATGTTTGGTGTCGAGAGTCAAGTCTATATGACATTACCTTTTTTCAGAGAAAGAGGATCTATTGCCTGTCGCCCGAGTTGTCCTCATTAATGACGGGATGCCGACATCACATGCAGATATATTTGTTTCAATTCAGAGTTCTCCTTTTTTAGGAGCTCGATTTTCACCACATTTAAAGCCGACCTTGTCTACCTTTGCCCTTGTGGGGACAAAAGTAAATAAGACAAGTATTATTTATGTGTTTATTATTATTATGATTATTTTACAAATTATTCACCACTTATTAAGGTTAAAAGCCACTCGAAGATAATAGTTAATGACGTAGCTGAATTTTCATGTGAATGATGAAGAATATTATGAGAGTATCTTAAATGATGCCTAGAATGTGATTACTTATGACACAAGAACATTTTCAGGTCAACCTTCGCAATTTTAGAAAACAGAGCCACTAATGTTTCTATAAGTTATTTAATTTCCTCATAAATATATATTTAGGCTAACGACAGTTTCTTATTTCCAAATTAATAACAAAGTATATAATTGGTATTTGGAAGGCAGTTAACCTTCCTTTCTGCTCTTATTGTAAACGTCTATTGTGAATAAAGCGAACAGTATTTGTTTCCATTATCCTTCTACTGCATACCAATAATAATGTTTTGAAGAGAAGCTGTATACATTGTACATTTCTTTGTGTTCATTTAAAGTGCTTGCTTAAGCTGTGGTGACAGTAATGTTAAGTGCAACAAATATAATTGCTAAACTAAGCACATAATCAACACTTCTCTTTTGAAAAAGAAGGAAAGGTGTTTAGTTTTAATGTATTCGAATAACAAAATCATGTATATTTTAAATTGAATGAATTTCCATACTTGTATATTAATTAAACAAATATAAAAAGCAGCTTTTCCCATTGTCTTTTCCATGTGTAATAATATTGTGATATTTATGTTTTTCATGATATGTGAAATTTAATATTCGTGGTTCGAATGGAACAATAGAATATTTGAAAATCCGGGTAATCGAGATATGATTCAAGAGCAGTTTCCAGTGTTGATCAATAGACAAAGCTGCTATTAACACGTAAAAGGGGAAACAGAAATACAAAAGAAATCAGGTTCATCTCGTCGACATCTATTAAGCAGAAATGCCGTTCTTTCACACTTCCAGTCATCTCCTAATCAAACACTGAGCTCAGGAAACTCCCCTGAAACATCACAGCCTTATTAAAATTCCTCGATATGCTTACGGGTTAATCACGGGTTATGTATCTTCTATTCTATAGGCTAGTCTTTTAACTCGTTGCTTTTAAGTTTACATGCGATAAGTCTTCTTAGACCTAGAGTTGATATACAAATATTATTATTAATAAATATAAAATAGATAGAACAAAAGCAACAATAAACACTAATGTCAATGAAAGACATGATGAAATAGTGAAAAATCGGGTTTGTATAGATGGAAAAAATGACAAAAAAAAACTCTCTGGTTAAAAGAATTTGTGGAAGCAAATCGAGACAAAATACTAAAAAAGTAAAAGTGTATGAACACCACAACCTTCACAGATCAGATGGAATATCAAATTGAATATCTCGCTTATAGGGTAATCCTTAATAATGATGTAACTGGTGTTGTTCGTGCAGAGGAAGCTTGACAAGATACAGCAGCGTGGTCACAGTTAACCCTGTTCTACTAGACAACACCAATACAAATGCAGGTTGTGGAGCTGGATATGTTTACACTTCTGGAGAAAGAAATAAGAAGAATATAACACACAATATGTTACATATGCCTCAAAATGAACATCCCGTTAGATGTATGTTTGTGGAACCACAAAATGTCATATGAACTTTACTGATCCATAAATAAAAATCTTGTGGAAATGATTACAATGATTTCCCAGTGTATCTATTGTACATGACTAAATATATAGCATTGATATGGTTGCGAAAAATACACACTGAAATAGAAACGAAATCAGCACTGATAGCTTAACAAAATAATGTGATTATACCAAACTGCTTACATAGCAAAATCGGCTAGATGCCGGAAACAATACATGTATACTCTACAGACCAAAAGACGAAATATTAAATCACATCATCAGTGAATTCAGCAACTTGACCTAAAACAGATATAAATAGATACAAGACCTATTTCTAATTTTTGATGGCGGGAAAAGCTAACTGGTTACGAAGCTGGGTTGACCAAGAAATCACAGTATAAGAAATTTTATTGTCGACATGTGAGTTGTTTGGTTATTTAGATAACAAGCTCTATTTATCGAAAGTGTTGATATTGCCACGTGAAGAATCAGTGTTTCAACAAAATGAAAGTGTGAACCAGTTGATAGTTCTCCGGGTTCTTGTTTTACTATCGAGGAAATAATTGACGTGAGCTGTGGCTAGAAACCTCTCTTAGAATAATACTAGGTATTTTCAAAGGGAAGATTTGGCCAGAAAAATTGAATCTATAACTCAGGCAAGATAGTTAACATTGGTCATCAGGCTAATTTTCTCATAGGCACAGAGTGCTTATCCATAAGAAACGTCTGCTAAATTTTACAGTCTCTTTAATTTATCGTTTAGAATCCAAAAAAAAAAAATAATAATAAGTTAATCATCATCAGCATCAGCATCATGGCCGTCACTCGACTCGAGTATACAGGTTGCCAGGGGCTTTATTTGTGGGTTCTCATATGAGAAAACAGTCTAATTCGAGGTCCACACATCCTATCACAAATCGGGCATGCATTATCGTTTTATAATTGTACGCGTGGCTGATTTTAGCGGCGCACTATTCTTTCTGCTCTCAGTTTTTTCAGCGTGATGACGCCGTTCACTTTTAAGCCTTTCAACACTACCCTTATTCCATTCCTCCACTCTGTTCTCCAGATTGCACTCTCTCTCTCTCCATGTTGTGTGATCAATTGCGCAACTTTTACATATCCTGTTTCAAACAAAACTTGTACCGTTTCTTCTGTCTTCCAACCCCTCTAGTTCCCAAATTCAGTTCGGAATAAAATATTTTCTTACATAGGGACTTACAATGTGACTAGCACATCTCAAACATTTTTTACCAATTAAAGCTTCTATACCAGAACAACCAGACACTTCCAGGAAACTGATATTGGTTCGACGATCTTGCCAGTTAATTTTTTTTAATTTTTATAAAAGTCTTTGATGTATTTCTTGAGTGCTATAAGATTTCGACGGTATGTCGTCTAGGTCTCTGAAGAGTGTTGGGAATCCAATGGTTCGATACACAAAGATAATAACTAACTTCGCCAATAAGTAAAATCCACTGCATTACATTAAAAATGTTATACATAATTCTAGTTGCGTTACCGTCTGAAATGCGTTGTATTCGATGATAAAATCAGACGAACTAGCAATGAGGAAAGCAGCAATAAAAATGCTGGTCATTAAGTAAATCAATATTTATTCATATAAAATTGATTAAATTGGTTATATTGATTAATCGAATCATTTAAAGGTCCGTTCTAATTTCAACATGATTATGCAAGCAAGGAGAGTTACATTTTAAGGTTAACTTAATCAATTACCTTTTATATTACTACAGGAGTGGGGAGCCAGCCAAAAATAGATTTAAAAAAACAAAAAACAATCAATTTTAAAACCAAGCATTGGTCTGATCTAATTATAATTAACCTTTCGTTAATCTGCATTAACGGAAGGATGTTTTAAAAACAGTTGCAGTCAGTTCTGAATGGCACAAAACTGGAGTTGTAAGATTTGCACTCACATTCGCAAACGATTGAAAGGCAGTCGAATTAACCAGAAAAGAATCCTAATCATTATATGAATCTGAAGCAAGACACTATCAGATAATTGCCAAAGTGTTGTGTCATGAAATGCGACATTCCATTGCTTCTAAGAGAAATGTGATTGTATATGTTAATAACTACATATGTAAAATAATGATGCAGACATGTTGAGTAATAACGAACAAGACGTCACGGAAGGCTAAGGGCTTGACCCGACAATAAGTAAGAAAAGTCGAAGACTAAATAGATTGTCAATTAGGCTAAAAGAACAACGGAAATGGATCAGTGACCTTTGAACAAGCGCAGGTGGGTGAGGTCGACGAGTTCATTTCGGAGTATGACGTCGTAAAAAAACGACTCGGTAACCTTTAAAAGAGTCAGGTGCACAAGACCAGAAGAAGAAGGCACCCAGAGTGCAAAGTCAGAATTAAAACGGTTGTTTTAAACGAAGGAAGAATCAATGTTTACGTAGCAATTGTATATGTTAATTACAACGTACAATTATTTGTTATCGTTTTATTATTGTTTTGTTATTGTTTCCTTTGCTTCGAAGAGAAATGTGATTTTATATGTTAATTACTACGTATGTTGCAATACCCGTTCCTTAGAGGACCCGGTAGAATCAAACCAAATAAAACGATAGAGACAAGGACGTGCTCGAGAAACTCTGTTTCTTTATTCTTCACCACCAGCTGGTGTAACTTGGGTATACACATACATATATATATATATATATATATATATATATATATAATTAAATATTTCTTTGTTAGCAAAAGTTCTTTTGGCATTATTGTTCTTTCCCTTTTTTTACAAAGAGACGTCTTACTTTACCTTGACGGTGGTTGATTTTCGACTCTATCCAACGTAGGTTATTGTCACGAAAACAAGGCAGAGTGATTTACCTTGCAACTTAGAGGGAAACATGACAATACGTTCTGTAGCAGTCTGCTCTCGGAATCTAGGGAAGGCTTGGTATCCCCACACCAGTTGTTCGGCCGTGGTGGGTGTACCACTCTTCGGGACTGACTCACCAAAAAATTTTTTCTCTATATTCTCTCAATTCGATCTCTGCTACGTAAGCGCTCCTTCTTCCTTCGTTTAAACCGCCGTTTTAATTTCCGACTTTGAACTCCGAGTGTCTTCTTCTGGCGTCGTGTACCTGACTCTTTTAAAGGGTACCGAGTCGTTTTTCCAAAATTTACTCCGAAATGAACCTGTCGACTTCACACACCTGCGCTTGTTCAAAGGTCACCGATTCATTTCCGTTGTTCTTTTAGCCTCATTGGAAATCTATCTAGTCTTCGGCTTTTCTTCATTATTGCCGGGTCAAACCCTTAGCCTCCCCGTGACGTCTTGTGCGTTATTACTCAACATGTCTGCATCATTATTTTACACGTAGTTATTTGTTATCGTTTTGTTGTTGTTTTGTTATTGTTTCCTTTGCTTCCAAGAGAAATGTGATTGTATATGTTAATTACTACGTACAGTTATTTGTTATTGTTTTATTATCGTTCTGTTATTGTTTCCTTTGCTTCCAAGAGTCATGTGATTGTATATGTTAATTACTACGTACAGTTATTTGTTATTGTTTTGTTATTGTTCTCTTTACTTCTACGAGAAATGTGATTTTATATGTTGATTACAACGTACAATTATTTGTTATTGTTTTGCTATTGTTTCCTTTGCTTCTAAGAGAAATGTGAGTGTATATGTTAATTACTACGTACAGTTATTTGTTATTGTTTATTGTATAAAATGTGCATTTTTACTTTTCATGTTTAAATCTCCCCAATACGGTTTTCGATAGACATTCAAATTTAAATTGTGAGTTATAAAACAAATGATCCCCTGATTTTAGTCCAATAACATACTTATTCACTTGTTTTTTTTTGTTTGCTTTTTTATAACAGAAAAATTCAGCCGTTCTGTCTTTGTTTCAAAATCTTATCAGTTCTACAGCTTAATTATTTTTTTTTTTAAAAGCAACATATTGTAGCTGTCGATAGTAACGGGGCATATTTTCAGTGTTATCTTTTATTTGTTTTTGTTTTTATTATTAAATAAAATGAGAACCATTTCTTGCTTTAATATTGAAATTACTAAATTGTTTACCCAATTTACCGGCCAAATGACGATATTTGATGCTATTTCCTCAAATAATGGTGTAAAATCTTATTGTAAACATAATTTGATATTTTCCCGGTGTAAAATCGACCAACCCTTACGTGGTACTTCCGGAATTTACGACCACTGCTGAAGTCGGCATTTTCCTGTAGTTTACATAAACAGACGGGAAAAGTCGAATGAAAACTTCGTGGTATCAAACTTAAAATGAGGCTAAAAATTAATTGAAAAATATGTATTTTTTGACGAAAACGCTATCAAACTCAAAACATTAAGGTAACAACATTTAAATCAAGAAAAAATGCAGTCATTGTATGGTTATTTTAATAAAAAATTATACATTTTTTACGAAAAAATTATAATGGAACAACTGTATGCAATATTTTTACTGTAAACCTGTAAACCTTACTGACTAGTTTACGGTTAAGGTATGGTAAGATTAGGGTTAGGGTTAGGGGTAGGGGTAGGGTTAGGGTTAGGGTTAGAGTTAGGGTTAGGGTTAGGGTTAGGTTGTTTTGTAGGGTTAGAGTGAAAAAGAGCATATTCTGCAACTTATCTTTTTACCTATAAGTTTTCTTTTCTTACAAAATTCAATAATTCCTTCCAGAGATTAAAGCGCCTGTCGTAACTAGATGAAATTCATGATCGCTTTAATCAATTTTCTTAAATTGTTGAATTTTACACAATATTCAATTCGCTATTGACAATTGTCGTATGATGCAATCTGATTGGCTAAGCGTTTCGGCATCTACCACCGGTTTACATTAACTGTCGGAAGATACCGACGAAACGTCGGTTTTAGCGCGGGTCGTAAACTGCAGAAGTGCGCTTTATTGTACAGTATTCACGTGATGAGTTGCAGATGCTTGTATTGTAATTTTTACAATTCTAGAGATAGAATGAAAATGGAAATATTATACTCACTGTCGCATTGGCAGTCCCACCGGTCACTTCCAACGATCTGTCTTCCAACGTTGAATGCTCGACATGTTTTGTGTCTCTTCTGTTTTTGCTCCTCGTTGATCTAACTTTAATCCTATGTCGGTATCCTTTCGGGTCTCTCCGTGTCTCTTCTACATCTTCGTGTCCTCTCGCCTCTCTTTTTACTCTTTCTGTCTCCTTTCGCTTTTCTCGACCTGTCCTAGTTCGGATTGCTAGTTTACGGGTTCCAGGCGATGATAGGAGCGGGTCCCGACCCGAGTTCCGCCCTGCGTCTCCGCGGCCGCCGGCAGCTTCGGAACGCCGCCACGTCTCCTCTGGACGAGATGTTGGAACCGTTCCAGGTCGCGTTGAACTGAGAGGAGCGGCGGCGGCGGCCGCGGCGACAACGGCTACGATCGCACCGGCGACTTTCGCGGACTTGAAAGGCTTCTTGGTCGCCACATTCGGACGTGCTACCGTGGGCACCGCCGCCGTGGCTACCTTCGATTGCTTTCTGCAACATGTGGTCGAGATGAGGCCACCGCAGTCACTGAAGAAGAAAAAAAACACCAGCAAAATTGGCACGCACCTCCTCAGACCGTGTGACGGCACGCAGGCTCGAACAAATACGTGCAGCCTTAACATATGTACTCTCCCTACAAGTTGGGTTAGATTTTTTTTCACTCGCTCACTTGCTCGCTCTCTCTTTCTCACACACACACAGACACACACACCCACACCCACACCCACCCTCTAGTTTAGTTTTATATATCTCCCCCTCTTTCTCTCTATTATTTTTTTTTCTTTATTTATCTTCGTTTTTCTCGGCTGCTAGCTAAGATGCGGGTCTGGGACATTGGCCACAGCGGAAGTTGGGAGATGGAAAAAAATGTTGTTTATAGCGTTCGTTGCGGTTAGCAATAGTAAAGATAAAAGCGGTGACGTCGCTATTTCTAAAACCTCATATGTTCCGTAAGTTTCATTGGAAGTTTTTTTTTATTTAAGGTTTTTTTTTTTGTTGGTTTGTTTTTATTTATCATTGATTTTGGTTTTATTTAAAGGGGGTATGTTTTTACTTGTTACTTTTTTATTTAATTATTAAAACTTCGAAAATTAAGAAATGATTTATTTATTTTGTTATCTTCTGAGTTTTTTGAGTAACTTCAAGATTTGTTCGTCTTTAATCAGGATTACACTCAAACAAAGCCGCAATAATTCTCCAAATTTTTGAAAATTAGATAAAATATATGTATATATAAAGTCTACATTATCAACAGCTGGTAATAATAATAATAATAATAATAATAATAATAATAATAATAATAATAATAATAATAATAATAAGAAGAAGAAGAAGAAGAAGAAGAAGAAGAAGAAGAAGAACTACTTAAGGAGACCACCAACCAGACCTCTACTGTTAGGGTGCGAAAAGTACTGTAACCTTGCGATGGCTTATTGTCACTCAAATTCCAGAGTAGACACACGGTCGTTGCTAGCATGAAATCAATGGTAAACGGCTGTTGCGATAACGCAAAATGATTTGCAATGGTTATCAAAAGAACTGGAGAGTGCTGGTGAAACTTGTCACTCAGCATACAGGGAACACAACCTGTTTTTACTAGTGAGCGATCCCTGATGATGACCTAGAGTATCCTAATAGACATATTGTCCATCAAATTTGATCGAAAGCCATAGAACTAGATCGTAAACGGCTGGTGCGAGGACGCAAAGTGGGCTGCAATGGTGATCCAAAACACCGAGACTGCTTGAAATTTGGTCAGACTTGTTGTCACTCAGATTCCAGAGAATACCACCTGCTTTTATCAGTAAGCGATTACTAGTAATAGCTTGTGTGAGAAGTCCCAGTTTATGATGATAATAATAATAATAATAATAATAATAATAATAATAATAATAATTATAATAATAATAATAATAATAATAATAATAATAATAATAAGTCTACTAGAATTCTGAAGACTTGTTTCGACTTAGAGTCGACAGGAAACCACGCGTCACTGTTGTGTGTGTTGAGATAATAATAATCCTTCAAAAGCTCACTGAATACCGGTCCGTCCGTATTGCCAAGGTACCGCCATCAAAGTTCCGATTCCAACCCAACGTTCGGTAATCGTAAGGGTCATCTCGCAGAAGGTTTTAAAAACTATATTTACTAAGAGTATATTTTGGGTGTATTTCCCTTAAATTGATGTATATATTAAACCAATAAAGACAATATATTGAAGCTTTGTTTAGCACGACCTCAAAATAAACTTCCAACCAATTTCGACGTTTCTTTTATCCAAATATAATAGGCGAAGTATCTAGCTATTTTATGTATTTAACTATTATATTTGTTGATAAACATGTCGGAAAAGATGCATGTAATTTTCAAGTGAATTTTCAACTTCATGTATGATTGTTTTATGCTAGTTACAAAATCAGTCTCATGTTAAATACATAATGAATTTAAAATAGTTTAAGTAAAATGCACCCGATGTCTACTTTATACACATCAGTGTCTTGGCAATCTTAAACCACGTATGCAATAAGGGTAAGAAATATTGCTTGTAAAAAGAATAAAAATAGTAATATAGGGATCAGGGCTGGGAGCACAGGAACAAAAGGGGCCACATTTATTACTAGAAAACCTCTTCGTATGCCTATACTAGTAATAATTATTATAATATGCGTTAAAAAATAATAATTATATAGGTAAATTAAGGATAATAATCATAATTAAAATAAAAGTGATGATAATAAATTATTAGAGGGTAAGTAGTATTGCTATAATAATAATAATAATAATAATAATAATAATAATAATAATAATAATAATAATAACCCCAAAACTTTCACCTTAATTCTTAGTAGCCCATTACGTCTACAGTGGCAACGTGTCTTGTTTGAGGTGAACTATGTTAAGAAAATAAATAATAATAATAATAATAATAATAATAATAATAATAATAATAATAATAATAATAAATTATTAGATGATAAGAAGTATTGCCAAAAAAAAAAAAATAATAATAATAATAGTAATAATAATATGGATTAAAATTACTACTAATAATAAATAACTAATTCAACGACTATATGATGAATTAGTCTTAAAACGATATGCATTTGTTTTTACCTGCAAAAATAAATGTAGCGTTGATAATAGTTGATTTAAACACTGACCATCGGCGCGTTTTCTTTGCATCGACTTGCCGCGTATTATTGTCAGTGGGTTTAAGCTCCGTGTAATTAGGAATATTAATAGGATGGTGTTCAATTTGTTGGGTCGTGAGGAATTTGGCCAGGAGAATGTTGGTACCAATGTGATTTGTTAGATGTATTTTTTTCATCAATGTTGCCACGGTTTTTGTGACAGTTGGTAGCGATCGGTCCAAAAACGAAAAAATAAATTTTGTTATTTTGGTAAAGTCGAACTTTTTAATGTTTTCATATCGACACTTTTTTTATGTGTGTGAGGACGAGTTGGACTTGTCGTTGTACACCGTTTGCATGTGTGTACGTGTGTTTATCTATGTATTTGTGTTTTTTTTAATTTTTTTTAGGTTTGTTTTTTGTTGTTTTGTTTTGGGGGGTTATCTTAACTTGGGATGGATCGATTGGGTATCCTAAGGGTAGGATGCTGGCGGCGTCAACAGTAGTGATGATGATGTTGCTGGTGACGGCAGATCTTTCTGAGACGGTGCCGGTGCGAAGGCGATGGTATGAAGCGGGTGGTGAGAGAGAGGGTGCGCGAGAGAGGGTGGAGAAGGAGAGAGAGAGAGAGAGAGATTCTTATTGCCATTGCGAGATATACGAAGTTCCAGAAAACTCGTAGATTTTTTCCCTTTCTTCTGTCTGTATTTCTTTCGTCTGTGGTCTTCTTCCTTCCATCCTTCCGTATTTGCTGATACTTACCATTTTTTGGCACTTACCCATTTGCTGATAGACAGCGAGTTTACTTAGCCATTTAGCACTAGAGGACCTGTTCTATATTAAGGTGGTTCATGTGAAAATATAATAACCAAAATCATAATAATAATTACCATCGTCGTTCATTATATGTCGCGTGTATATACTTGCATATATGTATATTATCTGTAACGATCCAGTACTTAAAGCATAGTCATAAACAAATTATGTATCATCTGCTGGGCTTTGATTCGAACCCTCACTGGCAAATTATAAAGAAAGTATCTTAACACAGCACGCACCGCGATTACGAAAAACGAACTAAAAGTACAGAATAGTTAACAATCGATAACTCGTAAACCAAAACAAAACAAAAATTGAGCAACATATAATTTATATTAAACTCATTAGAATGAAATTCTCTACCTAAACCACCTATATTTCTGAATGTTTTAGATGAGGAATGTATAATTTGTATAATTTTGGTTACTCGGATTACATTTCGCATCTTGGATGTTATCATCACAACATTTCAGCCGCCGTAAACTCCGGCCTTCTTCAGGTGCATCTCTTCGAACTCGGGAATATTTCTGTCAAACTCGGGAATCTGGGTGGAATTTCGAACGGAACCCTTTATTTAATCCACGGGGTAACATGCTCTTGTTCCGTCTTCAGTAATTCGCAATTCTTCGTATCGCCCGCACTGAGGATTGAACCTTCAGATGATTATCACTTATTTAACTTAGTACCATATCCACTACGACCATGTTGCAGGAACCATGAAAGTAAATAGATAGATAAACAGATAAATAACCAGGATAGATAGATAGATAGATAGATAGATAGATAGATAGATAGATAGATAGATAGATAGATAGATATAAAGTGATCGGAATAGTTTTGTTTTTGTTTTCTAATGAGTAAATAATTATCAGGACAAAAAGCTACTCAAGGATAAGGGAGCGGAAAATGTAATTTGTGTGTCGAGATTATGATATTCTCAGAATCTCGGCGACATCAGACGTATTACTATCGACGAAACTATTGCGTATATATAAGAAACTATTGCAATGCAAATTACAAATATTTATTACAGAATATTAATTCACTAGAAACTGTTTAAAAAATAAATATGCAAATTAGAAATATCTAAAAATGGTTGTGGGTCTTTTCAGATTACTATATATACAGTATTTAAAAATCGTATATATCGCATAATGAAATAAGCATAACCCGTTGTGATGTTAACATAGTTAAGATAGAGTGGAAAATTTCAAAGAAAGCAAATTGTGTAACTCTTTGGATGCACACTGATATTGATGCCTGAAAGAAACATCAGAAATAATTAGATTTAGCGATAAGGGAAAGTTGCTTCATAAATGATCAGAAATATTCATTAATTGCACACATAACACAACAGTTTATAATATAGCATAAGTAGATTTCCTTTAAATATTATTAACTCTTTTTAGTAGAATTTTTGTTAAATTTTTTATTTTGATTTGTATCTGTTAAGTTATGTAACGCATGGGTTCATAATGATATAATGTTATGTATAATGATAATGTTCAACATATTCCTATCTAGGTTTCTGTGTATATGTTTTAGCGGGGTTGTGTATGTGAATATGGTATATATATATATATATATATATATATATATATATATATATATATATATATACGTATCTGAGAATCTTATCACATAATAACACCTAATTTATAAAAAAGATGATGTTATTCAAAACTGAATGCACGAATCGAAATTGAAATTCTCGATATGTAGGCCTAAATAAAACCGACAATAATAACTAGCAAGTAAACTAAATACTTTATAATTATAGAATAAAGGTATTTTTTTATACTTACATAATATAATCATATCATAACTTAATTACAACAGTAAAACATTAAAAGTAGATAAAAATTTATATTTGATATTGTAAAATTAAAAAATATGTCTACAACAATGATTACCTAAAATTTTAATTCATAAAATATATATCCCGTTAAAATATTATGGATTTTAATCATTAATAAAATGATTTTACTATATATGATTAAATAGCTTTTAAAATAGTGTTCAGAAAAAGATCTGAGGGAGATTACTCCGAAAAATCCTATCTAAGTTGTTTCACTTAGATTTGTTTTTATAAATCCAAAACATTGCATTTTTTTTTTATATTTTAGCTTTTTTTTGCTTATTTTTGAATAAGTTCTGAATCTTTCGTACTTTGTGAGGAAGAGGGGAGACACATATAATTTGTATGGTTGTTTTTTTTCTGGAAAAATCAATTATATATATACATATATATATATATATATATATATATATATATATATATATATATATATATGTATATATATATATATATATATATATATATATATACGATGCTGTTCACTAGTGTCAAAAATGACAGAAGAAATAATGCTTCGCCATTTCTGACACAAGCTATTTCTCTAGAGACATTACTAAAATATTTATAAAGAAATATAGAATTACATCAGTAATTTAATTTCTCACATGAAAATTATAATTATCATTGTTGTTGAGTTAAAGAAAAAACACATCCATTATTGATTTTCTATTATACATAGGAGGATTTCTTTCCGAATTCATTTCAGACGGCGGGGTAAGAGTACAGTGGTTGTCTGACTTCCTATTTGCTTACTCGATTCCCTTTAACACTTGAAATGGTTTCATTCAGGGGTCTAGAAAACTGCATATTTTTAACTTGCTAACTTTGACGTGACAGAATAGAAGAACGCACACGCACACACACACACACATATATATATATATATATATATATATATATATATATATATTATTATTATTATTATTATTATTATTATTAATAAATAATATTTCTTTAATATTCATCAACATATATGTTCATCATTTACTAAGAATCATCAGTGTGGTGAAGTTTAATTGTATCACCGGTCGCAGGATTAGAATTCCAGACCGAAGTCATTTTTTACTTCTATCTGACTTGTTTTCTATACGATGAAGAAAGGGAAATATACCTATATTCATTACATGAACACAGTCAGCCTTCGTAAAGTGTTTAACTAACGGGACAGATACATACACATTGGCCTTTATTATTGAGTGGAGGGTGTGTGTGTGTGTGTTTATAAATAGGCAAAATTAAAACACACACACACATATTTACACTCACATGTATATAGTGAAACCGAATGAAAGAACTTGAATATACTAAACACAGATGAAGATGTAATTCCGCGTTCTGATAGATGATAAGTCATATGAAACGGATGTATGCAATAATTACTTGTTGTTTGAACAGTCTTATGAACGCAGAACGCTGTCCCCTTATTCATTATGTGCCTGCCTTAAAAGAACAGGATTCAGTTAATTTATTTGATTGTGTGTTTAATAAGAAGACAAGCACAAGGGTTAGAACACTGTGAGAATGTTTTTGTTTTCGTTTGATAGAAGTGTAGAAAAGAGCAGGAGAAAATGGCGCGGAAAAGGAAGGGAGTTATCGGCAAGGGATTCTGTGCGTGTGGGGGGGGTGTTGAGACAAGGTTCTGAAGCGGGAAAAAATCCGGTTACACATAGAGAAATAACAAAAGAAAAAAGAAAAAGAAAAAAGAAGAAAAGAAAAAGCAACAGACACATACAAAAACTAACATTCTTAAGATGCGTCAATTCAATATACGCGATTTGGGACGAAAATGCTATATTAAATTTAAACATAACAGACCGGCGAAAATGTTATTTCAAACTTAAGCATAAGAGACCGACCAAAATGATATTTAAAGCTTAAGCGAGGAAAATATAATTATTCAAACATAAGTTTCACAGACTGTCAAAAATGGTAGTACAAACATAGGCGAGTAAAAATAATATTTCAACCTTACGCATGATAGACAGATGAAAATGATATTTAAAACTTAAGCGTGACAGACTGGAAAAATGGTATTCCAATCTTAAGCATTAGAGACGGATAAAAATTATATTTCAAACTTAAGTTTGACAGACAAATGAAAATAATATTTTAAACTTAAGTGTGACAGACTGCCAAAAACGATATTTCAAACTAAAGCATGATAGACTTGTAAAAATGATATTTGAAACTTAAGCATGACAGACTGGCAAAAGTGATATTTTAAACAAAAATGGTATTTTAAACAAGCGAGATAGACGGGTAAAAATGATATTTAAAACTAGGTCATTACAAACCGACGAAAATTATATTTCTAACTTAAGCGTGATAGACTAGGTATATCAAACATAAGCGGGATATACGGGTTAAAATGATATTTTAACCTGAAGCATGACAGACTGGCGAAAATGATATTTCAAACATATGCGTTACAAATCGACGAAGATTCTATTCAAAAACTTAAGCATGAAAAATCGGCCGACTAATTTATACAGATATCAAATACAACACGTCGATTCAATTGCGTGTTTAACAACAGAAATGCTATTTGAAGCTGAAGTGTGATCGATCGATCGATCGATCGATTGATCGACGGACGAAGCCCCCTAACACAACAGATACGTGGACGCATCTAAAATGGAGAACATCTTAAGTAAATGGATAAATTGATGGCGGAATGAAGGAAGACAAGCAAATAACAAAAGAGAGAGGTTATTGTATCTTGTGTGTGGGCCCCCGTGCATTGAGATTGATGATATAAACAGGATTCATGTGAGGAAATCCTTCTTGTTTTGTTTTCATGTTTGCAAAAGGGAACAGAGGATGTAATTTGGGTGTGGCGATTAAGATGTTAGACAACAACAGTTGCGCGATCATTTGTACACGCGGAACAGAGAGGGGGGTCTAAGGAATGAAAGGAAGGAAGGAGTAAAGACGCAGTAATTGTAAAGAGGAACGGAGGAGAATAAAATAGAAAGGATGGAATGGAAGGAAGAGAACAAAAAAACGGGAGGGATGATATCAGGCAGGAAGGGGTCATATCAATGAAACACGAAGGAAAGGAAAGAAGGAAAGGGTAGAAAGATAAATAAAGAAATAACATGACAGAATAAAAGGGTGACGGAATGGTGGAGGGAATAGGGGACGGAAGGTAGGAATATAAAATAAGGAAATAAAGTAGAAAGAAAAGAAAGAAAGAATGAAAAGAATAAATGAGATTGGAGAAAGAAAGAGAATACCAAATGAAAGAATGAGAAAATCTTTACACATAAAAATAATTCATTATTATTGAAAACGTGTTAAGACAATGAAAAATAAGAAGATCGGCAATGGGAGTTCAAAGAGTCCAAAGCACGTTCCTTAATGGAAGAGTTGTTTTTGCGTAAGGCGAGCTTAAGCAGACATGTTCATTTCGGCTGGCACATTTTGTCTTTACGTGTGTTTTTTATGGGATTTGTATGTGGATATGTGCGTGTTTATTAGCGTGCCTGATTCGCTAGTGAGAGAGTGTACATACAACATTGTGTGTCAGCGTTCGATAAGCGGCGGGCATGTACGGTGGTTCGTGAATGTCTCTCGTCATGGGTGTGCTGTTACCGATATATTTCCGGGTCCGGTTAAATTAGCACGTATATACTTGCTGTCTGCTGAAGAAAATTGGAAAAGAGCCGCATAAAAACGCGTTGTGCTTGTGATTTTATATTACGGGAGAGATTTCAGGATTTAATATTTTTGTGCTGTGATTGATTGAAAAAAAAACACTGCTGATTTGAGCTTTGTCCAATCCAGAATCCAAACGTAAAAACTTCTAACAATATCAATGGGAGGGGGTGATAACAAGAAAAGATAAATGTAAAGAAGAGTGGCAGGGAATAAAAAAAGAGAGAAAAAACTAGAATAAGTAAGAGAAGTGAGAAGGAAAGAAAAGTTGTGCAGAAATTTAAAAAAAAAAAAGGAGTTTGGGGAGAAAGGTAATAAAATAGGAGGTAAAACGAAACTAGTTACCTGTAACTAAGGAGGTCGTGGGTTCATACCTTTGTCAACGGTTTTCGTACGTAATTCAGCACCAAAAAGCCGCTAGGATTAAACTCAGCAAAGCCGATCCTATTGTCCACGAATACCGGAGACTAAGAATAATATCTATATAATAATACTATCTATATAATAATACTATCTATATAATATCTATATAATATCTATATAATAATAGGCTAACATAATTTTATGTTTGTACGTACGTTATCACCGTTCACATTTTTTTTTAATATGGGATTGCCCGATCATCAAAAGTACAATCAAACAAGAGTTGTTGTGTTTATTTAATGTAACTGTTATCTCGAAAATCACATTTGAACTGAAATAGTTCAGGCTTTTATTTATTGTTTTAAAAATAATTCAATTGCTATAATTTTAAATAAATAAATATAGAAAAGACATATTCCTTTTAATTTTTTAATAATATTTTGCTGACAATGACAATTACTTTTACGGAAATAGAACGAGTTATTTTTTTAAAATAGTATTGACACTAACACACATTTATTATTTCAAAAGAAAGATAATTATAAGCACTGCTTTCTGCTTTCTCGACCGTACCAAAAAGCAGAAATTTAAATGTAATGTGAACTAACATCTTTCTGCGCAACTCCCGAACCAGGTTGCTTCCTTTAAAATCTGGCTTCTATAACAGTAAATTATAAAATAGTTCAGGCTTCGTGCTAGAACAAAAGTGTAGTATCTGTTCTATGCAAAGATGGTACACTAATATCGTGGAGTCTGAATTTGCATCGGAAGTCCATAGGATGGAAATATGTTATAAACTTCCTTTAAAGGTTTTGGAGATACAACCCTTATATTTGGAGATACAACCCCTATATTTGGAGATACAACCCCTATATTTGGAGATACAACCCCTATAAGCAGATATAGTTTGAAAGGACATAAGCAACATTGATTAGATAAGCGTGTTTCAGCTTGACAGAATGTTGGTTAAAAAATATCCTGGCGGCTTCGTTCGCGCTGAACGTTCATCGAATGGAAATATGTCACAAACCTCTAAAAAGGTTTTGGAGATGGACACCACCAGATATATTCTGAAATTATATCACAGAAGGATTCAAGTGTGGTATTTCGACGGTTCCCGCTAGTTTATATAATAATATGCTCAGGCGCTGTATGTTCGTACATACACATTTAGAAAATGAGATCGTCCAACGATTGGTGATTAATCTGATGTCGCTGTTATAAAAAAATTCGACTTGATCTATTTTAAAATGAACTGTTTCAAAATCAAATTAAGTCGTCGCGTCGACTAAAACAGTATAATTTAAAATAAATACATTTCATATTCGTTTTAATCAGTTTAAGACAATTATTCTGTACGGTAATAAGACGGAGAATATATATTGTTTTAAAAATAATTCAATTGCTATAATTTTAAATAAGTAAATATAGAAAACACATATTTCTTTTAAATCTTTTTAATATTTTGCTGACAATGACAATTATTTTTACGAAAAAAGAACGAGTTATTACTTCTAAATAGTATTAACCCTAACTCTAACCCTAACCCTAACCCTAACACACATTTATTATTTCAAAAGAAATATTATTATAATCACTGCTTTCTGCTTTCTCGACCGTACTAAAAGCAAAAATTTTAATGTAATGTGAACTAACATCTTTCTGCCCAACTCCCGAACCAGGTTGCTTCCTTTAAAATCTGGCTTCTATAACAGTAGACCTTTACGATTTTGGGGCAATATGTCTTGTTTGGAGTGAGAAAAGGCAAATTATAAAATAAATAAATAAAGTAAAGAATTTACGCGGGTTCATCTAGTTAATTAACTAATTCTTCTAACAATTAGCCCCTACTCGATCGAGTTAGTTAATATATTCTTAGAATAAACAGACTTCAAAATCTAATAGAAGATGTGTCTTCTATTCCTTACGGCCCTTTTTTCACAGAACAGATGTTGCTAGTCTCTTTCTACTCAATCGTTATTTACAAGGAAGATGGTCGACTGATCTCAAATCTCTGGTTCCTCTTCGTAAGACATTCACAGCAAGAATTCGTCTCTCTACCACAGCGAAGAAAAACTTCTTTTTTTCTTTCTTGGTATGCCTATCGTCAGGCGAAATTTCCACAAACAAACAGCAAGGATTTCTCGTCTGTGGAACATATTGCCACAGGACTGCTTCCACGCAGATTAGAACTTGGTCGTCATCGAAGCCAATGTCAACGGATTCTTATCTAGAAACGTAACCATAAATATTCAGATTTGGTTCTGACAATCATATCACTACATAAACTCTTATGTTCGAGTGGCATCTGATAATTGGTGACTTTTTTTAGTAAAAAAATACGGTCGACCGACCGACAAAACCTCTTATGGATATTCATGGACGCATCTAAACATTATTTAGTTTTATAATGAAACAGACGTAATAGAGATGCCAGGTAGCGTGAAACAACAATTAAAAGTTAAAGGCACGAGTCTGTAAAAGAAAGTAGTTTTCATTAAATGAATTCCCGATGGGTAAACACATCAGAATTGTCGAATAGAATTCAATTCTAAACACGAACCAACAACTTTGAACGACCTCGCAAGTAAATATAGACGTCGAAGGCAATTTTAACAAATCAATACACTACATCTATGAAAACCTATAAACTATCCGTCCATCCGAACATATACTTAACTCTTTGCTATTTAAGGTCCGGATCAAACCCAACATTTAGGATTTAATGAGATCTTGATGAAAGAGAATGTCATAAGTTATCTCCCTTGTTGGTGATTATATCCCTTAGATTAGATCTATCTAATCTACAGATCATTGTAAAGAGTTACCTATGTTTGGATCATATCATTTTTTTCTTTATGGGCATCACTCCAGACAAGGCATGAAGCCACTTGATGTACGGATCTAATTATGATAATAAAAAGGAGATAAAGGGAGAATCACTTCAAGACAAACCAAGCCTGAAAACCAATGACTGGATTTAAACTTAGAGGTTTTTATCAAAAAGAGGAGGAATTAAATACCATTCATGAACATTCCTCAAAGTATGAATTCAACTATGAATTACAGAGCTCTGAAATCATGAACTATACCATCGTTCAAAACAAATCAGTATTTTTAACCGTATAGGGACTGTTATTATCGGTTTAACCTCTAATGAAAACGAGTAAAATCTACAATATACTCTACAATAGCTTTGTTTGATCTGTAAGTTCTTACATTTAGCTGATTTGAGTATATACTGTCATAAATTAGAATTAAGCGCCCTTATCTTTAAGGTTGGGTTAATACTTATCTATTTGAACTTTACTTAAGTCAATCCATTAGATTTTGTAATCCTAGATAAACAAATATCTATCAGTCTATCTATCAATCTATCAATCTATCTATCTATCTATCTATCTATCTATCTATCTATCTATCTCTCTCTCTCTCTCTCTCTCTATATATATATATATATATATATATATATATATATCTATATATATATATATATATATATATATATATATATATATATATATATATATATATATTGTTGAATATAAGAGACAACTCATGTCTAGATATCTTTTCGATGGGGCCGAAAGTACTCGGGAGACAAATCCAAACTTTGGCAAATTCATCAGCCAATTCCCCTCCGAAACTAAGATCCTAATTCGGACTATTAAAAGGATCTACCAAAAGATATCTAGACATGAGTTGTCTCTTATATTCAACAATACTTTTCTGCAAGAGATGATGCTGCCTATATATATATATATATATATATATATATATATATATATATATATATATATATATATATATATATATATATATGATTAAATCGTTAGATTGTTTAATGGCAATGTTTACATTTTATCTTTCATGGTAGTCAAACGAAACTAAACGTGTATAGTTGAGAATATAAATCTATGAACCATAAAACTGGCGTTGATAAGATGTGGTTGTAAACCCACGTGCTTGCGTTTCTGATTCAAGATGGCTGTCCTGTTCCTTGGAGTTTATGCAGGACTCTAATTTATGATCGATCTTCAATTCATACGAGGACTATAGTGGTTGAAGCCTCGTATCTATGACCACGCATAGATAAACAAAGACGTCAGTGGCTGCAGCAACTCTCTTCTTTATACACTCCAAATGCCATAATTTAATCTAAATTTAAAAACCATATAGTTGACGATCTCTCAAAAAATTAAAATAATTGTTATATTTTCTTTTCTAAATAAGTTAATTTCTATCCTAATCTTACTAAACGGTTCAAAACGAACGTAACTGTTTACTTTGAAAATATTTTAAAACTTTAAAACAGTGTGGGCGCTTAACTTAATGCTAAGTATTAAACGTCAACTAAGGTTAAACTGAATTCATTATATAATGTTACATCAAACAGGTCATTTGAGTTGCATCGCACATCGTCACAAATGTAAGTTGATAAAAAGTGTAATGCTGTATAATTAAAGAGGAAAAATGGTCGGCCGGTTTTCTAGCAGCAAACGTTTGAACAACATGTAATTTGGGGCTTATGTCAATCCTCTCTCTCTATCTCTCTCTCTCTCTCTCTCTCTCTCTCTCTCTCTCTCTCTCTCTCTCTTAAAGGCTAGCTTAGGAGCGGCGAATTTGGAAGTCCGGCAGATAAACAAGTACAGTTTTTCGAGATCCCGTCTAAAGATATGTAACATTAATAAACCTTTGAACCGTAGAGAGGGTGTTGTGTCTTCTTGATAAAATTTTATTGCAAGTTTTTGCACGTGCGTTTCTGATTCGAGATGGATCTCTTATGTATTGGAGTTTATGCAACGACTCTGATTTAACGCCCTGTGTTCATTTAATACCGGGACAGCTAAATGTGGCGGCCTGGTGTTTGCGATCACTCATAACTGGACGAAGACGACAGCAGCCGCAGACAACATCCAACGACCCATTTGTCTCTACGTAAAAGACGACTCCTAAGAAATAAGACTACAAGAGGACAGCATAAACACGTCGTTATCCACGCTATGTAACTGTAAAAATTAGTTGTATTTATTTCATTGTGTATTATAAAATACTGAGGACGTGTAATTACAAGCGGGGATCTTTATTTTTAAGGAATAATTTTTCTTTCACAACATTAGAAATCTTATGAGTTTTTTGAAGACAAAGACTTTTAAATACTCTTAAAACAGTACATATGATCAAATATATACGGAAGAATTTTATCAATCATAGACATGCAGCGGAATCATGTGCATTACCGTGCATAACATGAAGTCTTATCTATCATAGCCCTTCAGTCCTAAAGTCCAACACTTCCCCACCGTGGTAGGGTGGTAGCAGCGTGGTACTGCTAGACTACCCAGCTAACACAGCTCTGGTGAACATCCGGCATAAGGATCTTCTTCTGGTTGTCGCTCCCTCTGAATATTACAAGCAAAAACGTATTAGGCACTAAACCGCAAACCAGTTGAGTGAAAGTGGCAACGTTGATTCTGCGTCTTTTATTTGTATGTTCTTGACCAAACCTTTCCCAACTTCGCCTGCAACCAATAATCAGTAGTATTTTTGGTGTCAGAGGTAAACATCTTCAATCATGCAGATTAACGAATAACTGCGACCAGCGAGAGGGAATTCATTCAGGTAAGACAATCCTTAGGCACGATCTTTCTGAGCGATATGCAGAAGTTCTACACACCTACAAGCAAACAAAAGATAGAAATCAATAAAACAAATATACATTTGTTATCGCTTAAAAATGCCGAAAATCGTCAAATGCAGATAATTAAGTGCACACATGTTAGAAATGTTAACAAGTATTTTCACATAAATGAATGTAATTTTTAAAGAAGTCTTTTTTTTTCAAATGTATACGTAAAGCGAACTACGAAACGGCTGAAATCCGTTAGGACGTGTTTGCATCGTTAACGAAATATTTGAGTGTTTTTCTCTTTAATAGTTAAATTTAGAAGATAGTAAATAAAAATGCCCAAAGGGATGTAACAAATAAACAATAATAATAATAATAATAACGTGGTTATAACATCTGTATCGATCACTAATGGCGATTTGGTATCTGTCTGTCGGAAGTCATAACTATACTATCTTTCAATGCTCACTTCAAGGGGTGGAGTAGTTTAGTATTTTTCTTTTATCATGATACCATCTTCCTAGGCATTAACTCCTCCTATTTTTGGGGGGTGGGAGAGTATTGTATTATATGTACTGTTGTTACTAGACCATCTTCTCGGGCGTAACCTCCTCTTTTTTTTTGGGGGGGGGGATCGTATTTGTTCCGTTGTCATAAGACCATCTCTTCGGGCATTACTTCCTCCTTGTGGAAGCCGTATATAATATTATTCTCCCAGGTATTAACTCCTCCTTTTTTAATGAGGGAGTAGTGTAGTGTTTATTCGTTCGTCATGATACTTTCCTCCTACGACCTTACGTATAGGTAGACATTTAAGCTTATTAAGTAGGCAAGGGAGATAACTTTCGGGAAAAGTCAAAATATAAGATAAATGGCGGCATTTAGATAAAATCGTTTCTTTTTATTTATAATTTAATAAATACTGGATCAATTTGCGTAATTTTTTATGTGCAGTTTTCTTTTAAGCTACGACGTATATACATAAGAAATGTATACATTTCTTTCATTGTGAAACTGCATAAGCATCTACCAGTCTCCTAGGGATTAGCTCCTCCTTTGTAGGGAAGTGTAGTATCTGTTTATTCGACATATATACCAGCATAAATATATGTTCAGAGGGAGCATAATTTTTCTAGTAAAAATAATAAACATCTCTTTATAAAACAGGTATATAAATAAGTATTATATCCGGTTTGTGTCCAGTCAAAAGATTGCATACTTCCTGAAAGTCGCATTCATTCGCTAATAACTGTATTCGTTGAATGTAGCCACCGATTTCTTCTTTGACTCTTTGTCCACGCGTGGCTCGTAGATGACGAACGAAGATTTCGTTCGTGGGTTTGGCGTAAAATTCCTTGGGGCGATTTACTGCTGATTCAAAGGTGATGGACTCAGCGATAAATTCATTGATGCCTGAGGAAATAGTTGATCAGAATATCCAGTTTTTCAAGATCATGGAGATTGAAATCGATTGTATTTTTTGTTGTTGTTGTTTTTTGTTAGGGATGAATAAAGAATCGATAGCAGTGATTAAAGATGTAGGTTGCAGATTGTGACTCCAGAGATACGACCAATCGCTGGTATGTCCAAATCTGGCCTATGATTCTTAAATTTATTTGAAATGACAATATATCTTATTCCAATAATATCCTGCATTTCTTCATAGAAAGTAACAGAGCAACAAACAAGCGCGCGCACACACACACACACACACACACATATATATATATATATATATATATATATATATATATATATATATATGATAATTTTATTTACACAGACATGTACAAAATCTGCGACACTGGCATGTCGATGTTATCGATCAACAGTTACTATAAACTGAGATCTCATCAGGCAGAGTTAGAATCCGATCTTAACCTCAGATCATATTTGGAGAGAATGAAGCTTCATTCTCTCCAAATATGATCTGAGGTTAAGATCGGATTCTAACTCTGCCTGATGAGATCTCAGTTTATAGTAACTGTTGATCGATAACATCGACATGCCAGTGTCGCAGATTTTGTACATGTCTGTGTAAATAAAATTATCATATATAAAGCTCTATTCTGATATTGAGCACTTTTTATAAACCCGGTTAAAATTCTCTGGATTACCACCCTGTGGATATTTTTCACCTGGATTATTACCATTATTATATATATATATATATATATATATATATATATATATATATATATATATATATATATATATATATCAGTGTGTGCTCTTGTGGGTGTGAAATGTGTTTTCATGGAGAAAATAAAAATGACGAGAACGCTATATTACGCATGTGCGAGCAACACTATACGTTAGTTTTATCGTCCATCGATAGTCATAAAGATAAAATATAACTATATATATATATATATATATATATATAGATAGATAGATAGATAGATATCGACGTATGCATGCTTCGCTATGGATAACTATATTTTATCTAAAATACATATATACGTCGACATAACGTATGTAAAGGAAGTTAATTCTGACTCAATCACTTAGGAAGTGATTCACCGTAAGATTGCTTTCATAAGCTATCATTATTGTCACAAAAACAACAAACATATATATATATATATATATATATATATATATATAGTAAGTTATGAAAGTATGTTTATGACAATTAAGCTACACAGAGGCTCCCGCGTTTCATCTTTGAAGGGAATTTTCAGGCTAAAAGGCGTGGGGTTTGTTTTGCCGAGTGTTTTTATATACACGACTAGCTAGTTAACCAATCAGATTCTTTGTTGTTCTCTTAGTCAATCGTTGGGCTTCTCACGAACAAAGGTCCGGTTTGTTTTACTTCTGATTTCCTGTTCTATTGTAGTATTTTCTATAGAATGGCCTATATCATGTTACTTTCTAGTGTCAACATAATGGGTGAACTTATTTTAACATGTGGTTTCTTGTATTTCTATTTTAGGTTTTAGGTTTTAAATTGTTAGGTTTTAGTTTAGTTTAATTTCTTATTTATTTGTTTGTTTATTTATATATTGTTAGTCTATGGCAAATTTTATTCTGTGCAGGAAGCTGTTTGCTATCTCACTTCTACAGTTTAATAGATTTGAGGGTCTTTAAAGTTTAGGATTTCAAATTTCTTATTCAGACATAATCTACACGGGTGGTCTAAGTTTCTACATCTACTGTGACGTGTCGTATTATTTTCCATTCAATTATTGGTGAGCGTCCATTTTCTTTGAACTCTCAATAAGTGTTTGCTAATGCTATTTTAATTCAATATTCTCTGTTTTTAAATGTGCTTTATTGTCATAATATCTGGTTTTAAAATCTAAGGAGGTCATACCAACGTAGTACTTCTTGTTAGTCTGTCTTTCCTTGGCAAATATGGTGGCTTGATAAAGGAAAGACCGAATAACAAGAAATACTACGTGGGTATGACCTCCCTAGATTTTAACCTAGATATTATGACCACAAAAGCACATTTAAAAACAGAGAACGTCGAATTAAAACAGCACTAGCAAACCACTATTGAGAGCTAAAAGAAAATGGACGCCCACCAATAATTGAATGGAAAATAATACGACAGGCATGTAGAAATTTAGACGACCCGTGTTAATTATGTCTGAATGAAAAATTTCAAATCCTAAACTTTAAAGACCCCAAAATCTATGAAACTGTAGAAGTGAAATAGCAAACAGCTGCCTGCACAGAATTAAATTTACCTTAGGCAAACAATACATGAATTAATAAATAAACAAACAAATAAGTAAAAAAAAAATAAACTAAACTAAAACTTAACAACTTAAAAACTAAAACCTTAAATAGAAATACAAGGAACCACATGTTAAAATAAATTCACCTATTATATTGACACACCACAGAAACAGGATATAGGCCACTTTATAGAAAACAGAACAATAGAACAGGAAATAGGAAGTAAAACAACAAAGAAGTTGATTGGTTAACTAGCTAGCCGTGTATATAAAAACACCCGGCAAAACTAATGCATGTTAGCATGTATATTCTCCCCGGGGTAGCAACGCAGAAACCTCTGGGTAGGTTAATTGCCCTAAATATATTTTTATAACTTTCTACCTTGTTCTACTTACGTATCGATCACTGTTAAAGCAAATACTGAAAATTGATACATAAAAAATGTTATCTTCATATAAAATGTTATGTGGATACATGCAATAGTAATATATATATATATATATATATATATATATATATATATATATATATATATATGTAAAGGAGTAAGGCTACCAACATTTGTAGAATGTTTTTTTCAACATTTATTTATTATTTTGTTGTTTTACCATTTTATGATTTTATATATAACGCGTTTCAAGCGGTGGCCCGCTTTCATCAGATATGAAAATCCATTTGAAGAAATGTCTTTCGATTCGAGCAAATGTTGTTTCATTTGAGGAATTTGTTATTGTTTTTGCGCATGCGTGGGTTTGTGGGTGTGTGGGTATCTTTGATTTTTATTTTTATTTTTTATTTGTCATTTTTCCTACTTCTCTTGGTCAAGTGCGTGTTACCCATCCATGATCCATCGGTCATCCCAGCCTCCTAGGGTGCGGAAAATTTCTTTTGAAATTTAATACTTTTTATTGCTTTTTGTCGTCTCCAAAATGAAGTGGTGTCTGCGTGCGCGCGCGTGTCCGTATGCGTGTGGTCTAATCTTGAGTCTTGTGAATAGGTGAGCGATACATACACACACACACACACATAAATACGCACACACACACCCATGCGCGCGCACACACAGGCGTGTGGCTATAGTGACAGAGAGGGGGATAAAGGTTGAATTGTATACACATACATACATACACACATACACACACACACATATATATATATATATATATATATATATATATATATATATATACATACATACATAGATACATACACACACATACACACATATTTGCAAAAGATAAATTAATGCAAACGGTCCAAATAGATTTGAACTTGGTTTGGCCGATTTCATAGTTCGGTATTTTATGTGCAAATTTAATGTCTATTGTAAATGATTCATTTAACACAAGTTGCTATTTGACTCATAGCTGTGTAGAAGTGCGTAATAAGAGGTTATGTACTAATATTATCTTCCTTGAATAAGAATTTTCCAGTCTATAGATAACTATAAATAGTTATTTATGTTTGTACTTAACTAGAGGTGGATAAAGTGTGATCAAAGTGTGTGTTGTTAGAGTTATGATCTGTTTAATGTTGGATTAAATTTAAGTATGAAGTTTTTTTCTTGTGTTAGTAAGTAAGTGTAGTCTTGGCTTTGGAAAATTGGCATTATTTTGAATTTTCCTCCGCTGCATGAGTGCACATGTTGGGAGACGAATAATTTACGGTTTTCTTTGATTTTAATGTTGCTTTTATGTAAAGATACTCTATTATTAAATGTTTTCGTCGCACCTATATAAGCTTCATTACATATTGTACATTCTAGCACATAGACAACGTTCTTGGAGGTGCAGTTAAGGTCTTTTTTTATTGTGAATGTTTGTGTTGGGTTTTTAAATGTGTATGAGTTCCCCTCCATTATTATGTTACAGACCCCACATCTTTCCTTGTTGCATTTTGTGACCCCTTGTATTGTGTGTTGGTTGAGTTTAGATGAGGTTAAAATTTGTTTGAGGTTTTTCGGTTGGCGTTTGCTTTTTATTATTTTTGTTGTTTTTAATATGTCGTTTAGTTTGTAGTTATGGTTGAGTAGGGTTAGGTTTCTTGTTATTTCTGTGAATAATTCTGGATTGTTTTTGTTGTGTGTAGAGATGTATGCCAATATTTGTTCTTTGTTTCGTTTTTTGGGGATTCGTAATTGTTCTAATGGAATTTTTTCTGCTAGTTCTATACCTTTATGTATTATTTGTAGCGGGTATCCTCTTCTTTTTAAAGTTTTCCGTAGTTCCTCCAGTCGGACAATCCGGAGGTCTTTGTCACTGACTATAGTACAGATCCTTCGTGCTAGGGAGTAGGGTATAGATTTTAGGCAGCTTTTTGGGTGATGGCTTCTAAAATGGAGATATTGTTGGGTGTCTGTGGGTTTGTGGTAGATGTCTGTGATTATGTGAGTGTTTTTAATTTTAATCAATACATCTAAGAAGGGTCGTTCTGTTTGACTGTGTTCAATGGTGAATTTAATCTTGGGGTGTAGGTTCTGTAGTATGCTGTGTAATTTATTGATGTCCCCCCATGTAGGTTCCCAGAGGATAAAACAATCATCCAGGTATCTTTTCCAAGATTTTATGAAGAGAGTTTGAATATTATGTCCATATATTTCTTCTATCTTTTGATATAAGATCTTCTCTAGGTAGGGTAGTGTTAGGGTGGCATATGTTGGTGCCATTTTGGTTCCCATTGCTGTACCTAGAATCTAGATGTAGTTTTTGTTATTAAACTCAAAGGAGTTGTTGTTGAGAATAATGTCTATGCTGTCGAGGATGAATTGTTTGGTGAATCTGTGGTGTAGTATTTGTGGGTGTTTGTCCATCCAGTGTGATATTGCGTGTTTACCTAAGTCATGGGGAATGTTGCTATATAAGCTGCTGACGTCAAATGTAACTAATTTAGTCCCGGGATTTACTATTTGTGGTAAGGAGCCTAGGAAGTGTATGTCGTCTCTTATGTAGCTCTTGACTTGATCGGTGAATGGTTGTAGTAATATGTCAATTAAGTTACTCAGTCTGCTTGTTGGGCATGATGGTCCTGCTACTATGGGTCTAAATGTAAGGTCACTGGGACTCGGGACACTAATATATTCTGATGCCTGTGTGTTGATGGCATTCCTTATCTCATTTGATTTATATATATACGTTTCTCTCGTTGGAACTGCACTAATACTGCACTACCCTCTTTTCTCTCTCTTTCTCTCTCTCTCTCTCTCTCTCTCTTTCTCTCTCTCTCTCTCTCTCTCTCTCTCTCTCTCTATATATATATATATATATATATATATATATATATATATATATATATATATATATATATATATATATATGGTTATTTTTAACTTTTTAGCTTTAAGATTCCATTTCCTATCGTTTGGTAAAAGTTATTTTTTTATATTTTACTTATTTCCGATTTCTCGGTTGTTAACTATACTACATGAATACCATTGTTCAAGTCGGGAATGAAATGAAAAAGTTGTTTCATATAGTGTAGGTCTAATTGGCGGTTCGGCGACGGCTATGCCATTTCCACCCTGTTCCGTAAATCGAAATCGGAAACATTCGTGTCGATATGGGTCTTTTTCTCTAGTAGCTTATATTGAATCTTTGAGATGGCTACTATTGAAACAACGTTATTATAACGAAATTATAGTTTGATAACAATTTGGATCAATTTATAATTTCGTGATCAAACAATACCGTGTGTTACAAACACACACTGGTCTCTAGATAACAGTCGACTGTCTGCTTGTGTTGGCTACTGCTTTAATAGATTTGGACATATTGGCATGTCTTTTCCGTTTTATGCTCGTCGCATGATATTTTCCCAGTAGTATTTTTTAATTCGTTCTTCATAATTCCATCTTCCAAACTTCCAATACATTAACCTTTCTTAACAGTATAGTATATGTTCGTTCACCATGATACTACCCTTCATGTGTATCACATATTCCTTTGACGAGGTTTTTATAGTATCTGTTCTGTTGCCACGAGACTATCGTCTTAGACATAAACTCCTCATTTGGGTGGTCCAGGATTACGGTTAACTAGAGTTCGGATTAGGTTGACCTAGAGTAAATATTAACTATGATAAAGATTTAGGGCTAAGGTTATGGTCAGGCACAGTGTAGAAGCAAACTTTCCCTTACTGACGGCCATTATACGGAAGGATGTGAATAGTCGTTAGATGATCTTATACATTTTCTAATTATTCTAATAGTGCTAAACTGTTTATGTATATTTTGATGTGTATCTCGGGTTCTTTTAATTCGAGAAGCTAGGTCTGAAGTTGTTCCTGTTTTCATCTTCAAACTTTGTAAGAAACAAATATGTATTATGAATCTATTGCAACTGTAATGCGGTCACAATGACGGTCCAAACTTCAGAAGAAACTCCTGCTCTTACAACACCGTAAACAACCCTAACAAAATTACCAACGCTTTTCGACGTCCGCTTTTTAAAGTCAGTCAGTCTCTATACATGCAAATAAGTTGGAACATAGTTTCAACTATAAAAATATGGAATTATAAACGCGAATTTATTTTTTTCTCTGGCAAACGGCTGCCCGACACGTAAAACATCTGATGTTCTTTGAAGCTGGTATGTTTTTGTTACAAACTCCTTTTCGTCGGATTCATGATCAATGGCGTTCATAGTTCGTTCGTTTTCAACTATACGTTTCCCTTTTTTGTTATTTCAGTTTCCGACCCTTCCTCCATTTTTATTCGATAAGTTCCATTCGGATTCTGAATTGGTCTGCACGGGCCTTAGCATATGCTGTCTATTCTTCTCTATTATTACTATGTTATGTCCTTTTTGCAATAGGAACTTCATCTTTTCTGGATTTGATTATGTACTTTTTCTGCACAAGAAAATTACATTGTTATGAGAGATTTAGATCTGATTAGTCTTACTATTAATAGAAAAATGATTTTGTAGAAAATTACATTGTTATGAGAGATTTAGATCTGATTAGTCTTACTATTAATAGAAAAATGATTTTGTAGAAAATTACATTGTTATGAGAGATTTAGATCTGATTAGTCTTACTATTAATAGAAAAATGATTTTGTAGAAAATTACATTGTTATGAGAGATTTAGATCTGATTAGTGTTACTATTAATAGAAAAATGACTTTGTAGAAAATTACATTGTTATGAGAGATTTAGATCTGATTAGTCTTACTATTAATAGAAAAATGACTTTGTAGAAAATTACATTGTTATGAGAGATTTAGATCTGATTAGTCTTACTATTAATAGAAAAATGACTTTGTAGAAAATTACATTGTTATGAGAGATTTAGATCTGATTAGTCTTACTATTAATAGAAAAATGACTTTGTAGAAAATTACATTGTTATGAGAGATTTAGATCTGATTAGTCTTACTATTAATAGAAAAATGACTTTGTAGAAAATTACATTGTTATGAGAGATTTAGATCTGATTAGTCTTACTATTAATAGAAAAATGAATTTGTAGAAAATTACATTGTTATGAGAGATTTAGATCTGATTAGTCTTACTATTAATAGAAAAATGATTTTGTAGAAAATGACATTGTTATGAGAGATTTAGATCTGATTAGTCTTACTATTAATAGAAAAATGACTTTGTAGAAAATTACATTGTTATTAGAGATTTAGATCTGATTAGTCTTACTATTAATAGAAAAATGACATTGTAGAAAATTACATTGTTATGAGAGATTTAGATCTGATTAGTCTTACTATTAATAGAAAAATGACTTTGTAGAAAATTACATTGTTATGAGAGATTTAGATTTGATTAGTCTTACTATTAATAGAAAAATGACTTTGTAGAAAATTACATTGTTATGAGAGATTTAGATCTGATTAGTCTTACTATTAATAGAAAAATGACTTTGTAGAAAATTACATTGTTATGAGAGATTTAGATCTGATTAGTCTTACTATTAATAGAAAAATGACTTTGTAGAAAATTACATTGTTATGAGAGATTTAGATCTGATTAGTCTTACTATTAATAGAAAAATGACTTTGTAGAAAATTACATTGTTATGAGAGATTTAGATCTGATTAGTCTTACTATTAATAGAAAAATGACTTTGCTTTCTTCCTGCCTTTTGAACCATTGGGTAACTTAACAGCAGTCCGTGTGGGTAAGTTTTCAGAATGAAAAAATCATGGCTGCCAGTTCACAAAATCAGACCAGTACAATATTTATATTCTGAAGGAAAGTAGTTCGTTACTGCTACAATCTTCTATGATTCGATTAAATGGAGAAAACACCTTTAATTTTAGTTTACAGTTTACACCATTCTTTATACAACCTATTTGATTGCGGCTGGTAATGTGTTATCTTGTACTCAAGGCATAGACTATTTTTTGGCTATCAATATAGCTTTTTGTTGAAAATTTCTAGTATATTTTTGTGACTATCCTTTTCGGTACTCCATTTCTTGAGAATATTGTTCTCACTACTTGTTTTACAGTGATGGTTTCTGTTTTTTACTTTGGTTACTTCTGGCCACTCCGACAATGACTACACTAATATCAAGGATAATCCTATACTTTTAACGTTTGCACGATTTATAGCCCTTATCCATGGTTATTTCTTTATTTCCGCACATTAAGGGCATCTTTTAATATAATACTCAACTGTATTCGAATATTCTCGACACCAGGCTTGTAATTATTGTATTTTATATTGCTGTTACGATGCAATGTATACCATAATTTACCCTCTTTAATATTTATTTTTTTATGGGGTGTTTTTTATTTTTTATTTTATATTTTATATTTTATATTTCATATTTTATAATTTATATAAAAATAATCATATGTAAAAGCTCTATTTGATATTGAGCACTTTTTATAAAATATATTGAAATTCTTTGGATTACTACCCTGTGGATGTTTTACCTGGATTATATATATATATGTACATATATATATATATATATATATATATATATATATATATATATATATATATATATATATATATATATATATATATATATATATATATATGTACAATTTCATCGATTCGGGTGAGGGATATTAAAATACAACTGGTACCACAGAAAAAATAAAATGCTAAATGTTGGTTAGTAAGGCCCTCCCAAATCTATATAGATATGAAAATGAGCTGCCTACTGTTTTCCGCTTTGTTTCAAAAGTCGACAAGAAGCAAGGCAGTTCCTAGGTGGGGATATAGGGAAACTATTACGGGGAAAATGAAATAACTCAATAGGGTTTGTGGGCAAGGGTGGTGTCTTCTAAGGTCGGTAATAGGTCAGGATAGAGACAAAATAAATATGGAGATTGGGCATTTCGGGGGACCTCTCATACCGAAGAAAAAGGGGCAAAACTCATTTTTATCACTAGCTAAGAGACTTTGCTAACTGGGATAAGGTATGATAAGAATTTCGGTTGGCGTGCACGGTGTCTAGGTAGAGAACACGGATTTAAACTTGTTCGTCCAAACATAAGCTAGTTGTGTGTATCCAGCTCTTTTTACATAATGTAGAGTGCAACCTTCTCCTATCATAACTGATTTTGAATTTAAGCTGATGTGTAAAGTGCGAAATGAGATCATAATTAGAAAACAGCTTACCACCTCTTCATATCTCCAAGCGTGAAGTTCACACAGCTAGTCTAGCCACAGCTAGGATTATGTGAAACAGCATTCGTTTCTCCCTGGACCACGAAGACATCACGCTGTACACTACAGATGTTACATATGGGGGCACCAACTGTTCGGGGTCGATGTGAGGTGTCACCTCGTTGATATACTTTTAAAACTCTGACCCCCTGTTGTAATTGAAGAAGGCATTCTTGGGCGTTTCGTTTTAACATTTGGACAGCGCAGGCAAAAAGGGTTGATGCTAGTTTTAGTTTGTAAAGTCTGTCGGTAATGGGTAGCTCACCCTAAAACAATCGCCAAGTCAGAGAAAACTCAGAGTTATTGAGGTGACTCCGGCCTGGCGCAAAACTCCACTGAGAGCGGATTATCTCGACCATTCCAGACACCTTCCAAAAGGATCCGAAGCGATTCCCGCCAACAGCTACGATATAGCGTCTTTCTAGACCGTGAAAGGTCACTGGACCCCAGCTAGCATTCGTTGAAGAACTGCAATTAACCTCTTGGTTTACGTCGACCTTCAACCAAGTGATCAGGGATGAGTTTGCGAAAAGCCTGCTCAACCTCAGAGCCCACGCAGATTCCTCTACCAAAATTGCAGAGTCCGGCATTCCTAAAAACTCCTCGTTCGGAAGCTGAATACAGACCTGTCTACGGACTAACAACTTGTTGCCCTGCCACAAGTGTGAAGAGCTGACGCGTAAGATCCGCCATGCGGTCCGAAGGCAGAGTAAGTACAGCCAATCGGTAAAGGATGAGTGGAAAGAGTAAACGGCGCACACCTCAGCTTCACCTTTAAGGGAAAACCAAATACTAACTGACTCGTGAACCTTCGACTCTATTTCCGACCAGTTCTTTTTAAGCTGGAGGCTAGGTCCAAACAAAATGACAAGGATCCGAAGAGGGCCATCCGACCAGTTAAAAAGGCATGGCAGCGCATGCGCGCCGCTCTAGGCAGCCAACATCAGGCCATTGGATTTGCTGATGTTGACTACGGCCTCTTTGACGTCTTCGTCCCGTTTGAAGGCTATTTTAGAATTCATTTGAGCTTGTTTGCTGTTGAATTGATGTCGAATCAGGCAGATTAGCTAACCAGGTGAAGGTCATCGTAAATTTACAGTAGCTGCTTTGTTACAACGGCGTAGCGAGATTTGAACAGTCCACAACACTACTATATCTTTACTACGTTTCAGTTGATGTTACCATCAGTGTCACTATGGGGGGCATTATTCATTAATCGTATATGAACTTGAAGAAGACCAAAGATAGAATCGGCCGAAACGTAGTAGAAATATGAATATTATCGTTCAGATGGATAACAATCTTAATGAATATTATAGATAACTACGATGTATATGTCAGTGGATTGAATTCAATACCAAGATTAAAGACTGTGAAGATTTTCGCATAATGCAACTGTGGCATTCATAGTGTTTAAAGAGTTTTACAATAAAAGAATTTAGAGTCTGCTTTCGTGCTGTGTATCCATAGAACAGAAATATGTTTTTTTTTATTTATAACTTGAAAATCGGAGAAATAAAATATTAGAATAAAATCGTAAGATGCTGTTCAGGGAGTGCATCATGTACTAATTTATCCCAAACCAACAGTGAGTACCTCCTCATGTCGTCGTCGTCGTCACTGTTGTTGATGTTGTTGATTTTTTTGTTCTTGCTGTTGTTCTTTTCTGTTGTTCTTGTTGTTTTTAGCGAAACATGGCATTGTCCTAGTCGTCGAAGTCGTAGCTAATCGTTATACCTACAACATTGCAGGTATTTGCCTCCGACACCGAGAGCAGTAAGGCCAAACCGTTGCATACGAAGTCGGGGAAGGTTTAACACAAACACGTAAATGAATTGCAGTTGTGCATTCGCAGAGCAAAGCTGTTATCTTCACTTTTGTATTTCCGCGCCTGAACTTCCTTGCTTGCCACAGGCGCAGAAGCAGACACGACCAGATGACGACGGATCATGATCTTAACACCTCCTGTATTTCAATCGAAACCCTGCTAGCTGGGTTGCTTTGACACTATAACGTTGCCACCGACTCGATCAAGGCGATGAAGGGTTGGAATTTGTTTTTTTTTTGGGGGGGGGGGTCGTGCCTTCTGATGATGTTTAAAGGAATGCTACGGGTTTGAATGGATTCCTTTTACGTCGCAGTTTGCAACTTAATCCGATTGAAAGCTCTCAAAGTAAAAATATTTCTCAGCAAGCTGAAAGTGTAGATTTTTAAGATTGCGTTTGAAAGATGCATTCGAAGTGAAATCAATTTATAATTGGATCATTCAGCCGGAGATAGTGGTTCTAAAGATTCTATGTGAAGTGATTTGGAAGCGATAAAAATAAGTGGGAAATAACATTTTAAAAACTTTATAACTAATAACGTTCTTTTCTTTATTTTTTATGTGGTTTAAAGACATTTAATTGTTAGTAGTTGGTTGTTTTACGGCAGATCAACCCTTTTCCGATTATTTAATGAGTAATGTTGTCATGTTTGTAAAAGTTGTCATGCTTCAAATATTTATTAATTGTTCAAATTTCTGTAATTCTTTCTATGCAGAAATGTTTAAATATTAACTCCTGTTGCATTACGGCGACCACAGTAGTCGAGCAAACAACTGGAAGATCTTATTAGCGTATTCGTTAGTATCTCTGGCGACTTCACATCTGACGCAATATCCTGGCACATAGTTCTAATTCTACACTGTTGAGTTCGAACGAAATTTTCCACTGTTCAAATCTTATGCTTATTCTGACCTTATGTAGAGAATACTGTTATCAACATTATTCCACCCGAATCTAGATACAGCTACACTTGTGTTCATATACTTTTATGGTGTTTCTCACATTTTTAAACCTTTTAAATGCCCTCTTGTTGTAACCTTAAAATCCCCGTTGTACACTTCAAAACGAATTCAATTCAAAATGTGGTTATTAGGCAGAAAAATGATAGCAACCCCAATAGTATACTGTTGTATACTTCAATATGAATTCAATTTAAAACGTGGTTATTAGGCAGAAAAATAATAGCCAACCCAATAGTATACTGTTGTACATTCCAAAATGGATTCAATTAAAAATGTAGTTATTTGGCAGGAAAATAATAGCAAACCCAATATTATACTGTTTTATACTTCGAAATTGATTCAATTAAAAATGTAGTTATTTGGCAGGAAAATTATAGCCAACCCAATATTATACTGTTTTATGCTTCGAAATTGATTCAATTAAAAATGTAGTTATTTGGCAGGAAAATAATAGCAAACCCAATATTATACTGTTTTATACTTCGAAATTGATTCAATTAAAAATGTAGTTATTTGGCAGGAAAATAATAGCCAACCCAATATTATACTGTTTTATACTTCGAAATTGATTCAATTAAAAATGTAGTTATTTGGCAGGAAAATAATAGCAAACCCAATAGTATACTGTTTTATACTTCGAAATTGATCTAATTAAAAATGTAGTTATTTGGCAGGAAAATTATAGCCATCCCAATATTATACTGTTTTATACTTCGAAATTGATTCAATTAAAAATGTAGTTATTTGGCAGGAAAATGATAGCCAACCCAATATTATACTGTTTTATACTTCGAAATTGATTCAATTAAAAATGTAGTTTTTTGGCAGGAAAATAATAGCCAACCCAATATTATACTGTTTCATACTTCTAAATTGATTCAATTAAAAATGTAGTTATTTGGCAGGAAAATAATAGCCAACCCAATATTATACTGTTTTATACTTCGAAATTGATTCAATTAAAAATGTAGTTATTTGGCAGGAAAATGATAGCCAACCCAATATTATACTGTTTTATACTTCGAAATTGATCAAATTAAAAATGTAGTTATTTGGCAGGAAAATAATAGCAAACCCAATATTATACTGTTTTATACTTCGAAATTGATTCAATTAAAAATGTAGTTATTTGGCAGGAAAATTATAGCCAACCCAATATTATACTGTTTTATACTTCGAAATTGATTCAATTAAAAATGTAGTTATTTGGCAGGAAAATGATAGCCAACCCAATATTATACTGTTTTATACTTCGAAATTGATTCAATTAAAAATGTAGTTATTTGGCAGGAAAATAATAGCCAACCCAATATTATTCTGTTTTATACTTCGAAATTGATTCAATTAAAATGTTGTTATTAGGCAGGAAAATGATAGCCAACCTAATATTATACTGTTTTATACTTCGAAATTTATTCAATTAAAAATGTGGTTATTGGGCAGAAAAATGATAGCCAACCCAATAGTATACTGTTGTATGTGGTTATGTGTCAGAAAGATGATAGCCAACCCAATATTATAATGAAAGAAGGAAAATGTTATTGCACATAGGGTACAATAAAAGAGAGACAGCCCTGAGTAAAGCTTTTTGAAGGTCCGAAACAAACATCGATGTTCTGTACTCCACATAGAAGAAATGACTCCCAAATGACTATGGCCTCAATAGAGCTGAACGCGAAAAGATCACTGAATATCAGGACCTCAAGAATGATTAAAAACAACATGGTCTTTGAAAGAAATAAACATTATAAATGTTTTGGTAGGCGCAACCCGCTTTATGAAAATAGACTTTAACCCTTAAATGTTTTTTGTTATAGATATGACATATTCCAACAAAATGTGTAAAACTGCAACTTGTTTTACATCTGCATCGAGCCTGTTGGCAAGTGTGAGTAGGTATTAGTATGATATTGCACGCGCACACCTGTAAATATGTAATCAGTATCTTTGATTTCTCGGGCGAGTGTTCTCTGCGTGTCATCTGTCTAATTCAAGCATAAACTTTTAAATCTGGTCATTAAAATGATAAGTAAAAATTATTTTATGATTCTCTAGTGTATTATGATTATTTAGATACAGATATTGGAGTGTTGTATTACACATGTAAAATTTTATGCCATTTGTTGTACATTTGCAATATTATTCATTTCTGTTCAATAAATATATAATTTCTTTCGAAAAAACATTTATACTACTTTATATTACGCCATGAACTGTTTTTATATTTTATAGAATTATTTCAAACTAATATAAAAAAATAAATCATTTAAGGGTTACAGATACTTAGACAGGATCCTTAGCAGATCAAACTGCAGCAAAATACAGACTACAGCCTTAAAATTGGCAAGAGCCCTCGGGTAGTAATTACAATCTTAACAAAATTAAGTGTTAGCCCCAGGATAAAAACCTTGATTATATCAAACTAACTAAAACAATATTTAAAAAAGCAAAAAGGGCCTTAAAGTTACATAAACCTATAGATCCAATAGCATCTACTTCAGCTTTGGCAACCAGTTAATTCCCTGGTTGCATTTTGGAACGTTTTTGGTTGCTTTTGGAACATTTTTGGTTAGTTCTTGGTACGGTTTTTGCTTCCTTTAGGAACGTTTTTAGTTGCTTTTGGAACGTTTTCGGTCCCTTTTTGAACGTTTTTGGTTGCTTTTTGTTATGTTTTTGGTTGCTTTTTGAACGTTATTGGTTTCTTTTTGGAACGTTTTTGGTTTCTTTTTGGAACGTTTTTCGTTGCCTTTTGGAACGTTTTTAATTGCTTTTGGAACGATTTTTGTTTCTTTTGGAACGTTTTCGGTCCCTTTTTGAACGTTTTTGGTTTATTTTTGGGACGTTTTTTTGTTGCTTTTTGGAACGTTTTTTGGTTGCATTTTGGAACATTTTTGGTTGCTTTTAAAACGTGTTTAGTTGTATTTTGGAACGTTTATAATAGCTTTTTGGTACGTTTTTGGCTGACTTTTGGAACGTTTTTTGTTGCTTTTGGAACGTTTTTTGTTGCTTTTGGAACGTTTTTTGTTGCTTTTGGAACGTTTTTGTTTGCCTTTTTGAACGTTTTTGGTTGTTTTTTGGAACGTTTTTGGTTGCCTTTTGGAACGTTTTTGGTTGCTTATTGGAACATTTTTGGTTTATTCTTGGGACGTTTTTGGTTACTTTTTGGAACGGTTTTGGTTTCATTTTGGTACGTTTTTGTTTGCTTTTGGAACTTGTTTAGTTGTATTTTGGAACGTTTTTGGTTACTTTTTGGAACGATTTTGGTTGCCTTTCTGAATGTTTTTGGTTACTTTTTGGAACGGTTTTGGTTTCATTTTGGAACGTTATAGGTTGCTTTTTGTCATGTTTTTAGTTGCTTTTATAACGTTATTAATTGCTTTTTGGAACGTTTTTAGTTTCTTTTTGGAACGTGTTTGGTTGTTTTTTGGATCGTTTTTCGTTGCCTTTTGGAACGTTTCTTGTTGCTTTTGGAACGATTTTTGTTGCTTTTGGGATGTTTTTGGTTGCCTTTTGGAACGTTATAGGTTGCTTTTTGTTACGTTTTTGGTTGCTTTTAGAAAATTTTTGGTTGCTTTTTAGAAAAATTTTGGTTGCTTTTTGAAACGTTTTAGGTTGCCTTTTGGAACGTTATAGGTTGCTTTTTGTCATGTTTTTAGTTGCTTTTATAACGTTATTAATTGCTTTTTGGAACGTTTTTAGTTTCTTTTTGGAACGTGTTTGGTTGTTTTTTGGATCGTTTTTCGTTGCCTTTTGGAACGTTTCTTGTTGCTTTTGGAACGATTTTTGTTGCTTTTGGGATGTTTTTGGTTGCCTTTTGGAACGTTATAGGTTGCTTTTTGTTACGTTTTTGGTTGCTTTTAGAAAATTTTTGGTTGCTTTTTAGAAAAATTTTGGTTGCTTTTTGAAACGTTTTAGGTTGCCTTTTGGAACGTTTTTGTTTTCTTTTTGGAACTTTTTTGGTTTCTTTTTGGAACGTATTTGGTTGCCTTTTGAAACGTGTTTTGTTGCTATTTGGAACGTTTTTGGTTGTTTTTTGGAACGTGTTTGGTTTCCTTTTGGAACGTTTTTGGTTCACTTTCGGAAGGTTTTTGGTTTCTTTTAGGACGTTTTTGGTAGCCTTTTAGAACGTTTTTTGTTGCTTTTCCGAACGTTTTTGGTTTATTTTGAAACGTTTTTGTAGCCTTTTTGAACTTTTTTGGTTGCTTTTGGAATGATTTTGGTTTTCTTCTGTTACGTTTTTGTTTGCATTTTGGAACGATTTTAGTTACGTTTCGGAACGTTTCTGGTTGCCTTTTAGAACATATTAGGTTGCTCTTTAGAACGTTTTTGTTTCACTTTTTGAAAGTTTTTGGTTGCTTTTTGATATTTTTTTTGCTGCCTTTAGGAACATTTTGGTTGCTTTTGGAACGTTTTTTGTTGCCTTTTTGAACGTTTTTGATTGCTTTTTAGAACGTTTTTGTTGCCTTTTCGAACGTTATAGGTTGCTTTTTGTTATGTTTTTGGTTGCTTTTTTAACGTTTTTGGTTGCTTTTTGGAACGTTTTTGTTTCTTTTATGTACGTTTTTCGTTTCTTTGTGGAACATTTTTGGTTGCTTTTTTGAACATTTTTGATTGCTTTTTGGAACGTTTTGTGTTGCCTCTTGGAACGTTTTGGTTGATATTTGGAACGTTTTTGGTTGCTTTTTAAATTTAAAAAAATTTTTTTTTAATGTTTTTGGTTGCTTTTTGGAACGTTTTTTGGATCTTTTTGGAACGTTTTTAGTTGATTTTTAGAACATTTTTGATTGCATTTTTGAACGTTTTTGGTCGCTTTTTTGAACGTTTTTGGTTGCCTTTTGGAACGCTTTTGGTAGCTTTATCAGAACGTTATTGGTTTCTTTTTGGAACGTTTTTTTTTTAACCTTTGTTTTACTGTTTAGAACGTCTTTGGTTGCCTTTTGGAATGCTTTTTGTTACCTTTTGAACGTTTTTGGTTGCTCTTGGAACGTGTTTAGTTTTATTTTTGAACGTTTTTGGTTTATTTCGGTATGTTTTTGGCTTCCTTTAGGACCGTTTTTTGTTGTTTTCGGAACGATTTTGGTTGCCTTATTTAATGTTTTTAGTTGCTTTTTAGAACGTTTTTGTTACCTTTTGGAATGTTATAGGTTGCTTTTTGTTGCATTTTAGAACGTTTTTGTTTGCATTTTTGAACGTGTTTGGTCGCTTTTTGGAACGTTTTGTGTTGCCTTTTGGAACGTTTTTGGTTACTTTATCAGAACGTTATTTGTTTCTTTTTGGAACGTTTTTGTTGGCTTTTTGAACGTTATTGGTGGCTTTTTGGAACGTTTTTGGTTGCTATTTGGGACGTTTTTGGTTGCTTTTTAAAACGTTTTTGGTTGCTTGTATGAACGTTTTTTATTACCTATTGGAACGTTTTTGGTTGCCTTTTCGAACGTTTTTGGTTGCTTTTTGGAACGTGTTATGTTTCTTTTTAGGACGTTTTATGTCATTCGTCTGTTTTGGTGGAGATCGTCTTTACTTTAAGTTCTTAATATATTTGGAAATGTATCCATGATGTGAATCGATACGTATAACACCAGATGTCAATTTACGTCATACCAAAGAAAGGTACCATTAAACCTAAAGATGAAACCTTGACATCTATTACTATTTCAGGTCAGAGTGTACCTGTGAGTAACAAAATCTAATAGAGCACGCCACACTTACAAAACTCCCAATCGGAGACAACCCCCATCTAATGTATTTTCATCTCAAGCATTACTTATATAACTTAATAGCTTTCCGTTTATATTTTTCCATTTATTTTCCTTACATCGGCGTCGTTTTGTGCGTATGTTGTGGTGTTTTGCTTCATCAGCAGCGTCGTGTTGTCCGTAAGTTTTGATGTTTTGTTTCATCAGCAGCGTCGTTTTGTGCGTATGTTGTGATGTTTTGTTTCATCAGCAGCGTCGTTTTGTGCGTATGTTGTGATCTTTTGTTTTATCAGCAGCGTCGTTTTGTGCGTAAGTTGTGATCTTTTGTTTCATCAGCAGCGTCGTTTTGTGCGTAAGTTGTGATGTTTTGTTTCATCAGCAGCGTCGTTTAGTGCGTATGTTGTGATGTGTTGTTTCATATTCAGCGTCGTTTTGTGCGTATGTTGTGGTGTTTTGTTTCATCAGCAGCGTCATTTTGTGCGTATATTGTGATGTGTTGTTTCATCAGCAGCGTCGTTTTGTACGTAAGTTGTGATGCGTTGTTTCATAAACAGCGTCGTTTTGTTACGTATGTTGTGGTGTGTTGTTTCATCAGCAGCGTTGTTTTGTACGTAAGTTGTGATGTGTTGTTTCATCAGCAGAATCGTGTTGTACGTAAGTTGTGATGTGTTGTTTCATCAGCAGCATCGTTTTGTACGTAAGTTGTGATGTGTTGTTTCATCAGCAGCGTCGTTTTGTACGTAAGTTGTGATGTGTTGTTTCATATGCAGCGTCGTTTTGTACATAAGTTGTGATGTGTTGTTTCATAAGCAGCGTCGTCTTGTGTGTATGTTGTGATGTTTTGTTTCATCAGCAGCGTAGGTGTGTACCTATATTGTGATGTTTTGTTTCATCAGCAGCGTCGTTTTGTGCGCATGTTGTGATGTGTTGTTTCATCAGCTGCGTCGTTGCGTACGTAAGTAGTAATGGAGAAATCTGGACTTCGACTAAAAGATTATTTTAATTAAAAGCAGAAAAAAAAATTTGCTGATATCACATTATGTCATATGTAATTTTTAGGAGCAGTAGTGTGTTGAAATGCAACCCGTTTTCTTGTGATAATGTCGCAATTTTGAAAATAGCGTTTATCGACTTTTGCATTCGAAATCTTCAAATAGACTTTGGTTTCACACATGTCGACGAAGATTAAGGAGTGGTATATATACATTTGTTTAATTTTGTTTGTCTGTTAAACGGCCCATCGACGCTTTTTTGGATCGTTTAATGCCAAACTATTGATTGCGTGCGATTAATTGAACACAAGTTGATATTTACCCATAGCTGACGGAAAATCTCGTCAGGCCAAATAACACTAATTCTTTAGTTTTTTAATTTCAAATCGCGTCAATCTAAACAATAAAAATTCTTTATTTTTCTAAGAATCTAATGTCACCGAAATCGATGGGACTTTTCAGAAATATAGTCAAAATTAACTACTTCGGTGACATTAGTTTGTTTTCATGATGCGTTGTAACCGAATCTTACGTAGAAATCTGTATCTTTTCAAAATGTTAATTAGTTGTTGTTGTTGTTGATGATGATGATGATGATGATGATGATGATGATGATGATGATGATGATGATGATGATGATGATGATGATTATTAACATTTTCTTCGACTACTGTATATTTCAGAAAGCTGAAGAAGTGTTAAGCTGAAGTTATGAATAGCATTTTTGTCGTGTTGGATAATCTGGTATTATCAATCTGAACTGAGTTTACTTGGTATCGATAGACACTAAAGGTAACTACAAATTCCCCATAATTCCAAAAGTGGGGTCACGTGGGTTTAAAGTCGTACACAGCACTGGGTTTGAGTAAACGGTTTTAGTAGTTGATAGAGAGAAAAGAAAAGAAAAATAGTAACAAGGGCTAGGAAGGATTGATTTTGAGCTGGTAGTGAATCGTAGGTGTTGATCGAACACCTTAATTAAGTGTATCCGAAGCAGTCTTTCGGCAGTCACGTAACTCTCGCTTCCTTTATTTTGTCTTTTAGCCTTCACATTCCATAAACGATGTTTCTGACCAAGGAGGAAGAATTGCTGTTTTCTTGGTTGGAATATATATATATATATATATATATATATATATATATATATATATATATATATATATATATATATATATATTGTATTAGTTTCTGTAAATGTAAATCTGTAGAAACTCAAGTGTTTATAAAAAGTGCTCAATAACAAGTAGAGCTGTTTATAAGTATAAATTTTTATTTATACAAACATTATTGGTTACATATGTGTATACATGTTTCGGTTGCACTTTTCCCCGAAAGTCAACCTCATCACACCAAGAATTTTTGAGAAATGGCATTTCTCGAAAATTCTTGGTCTGATGAGGTTGACTGTCGGGGAAAAGTGCAACCGAAACATGTATGCACATATGTAACCAATAATGTTTGTATAAATAAACATTTATACTTATATATATATATATATATATATATATATATATATATATATATATATATATATATATATATATATATATATAACACTTGCGTTGGCTAGTTTTTAACCATGACACGGTATTTTTATTTAGCTCCTTACATTAAGTGGCTTCATGTCTTTTCTGGAGCACATTCCATAAAAAATGTGCCGTGCCCGGATGAACGCGGAAGAAAATGTGATTGTGGTAAAAGCCAAGTTAAAGTATTTGAAGTGCAAGAAAAATAAAAATAATTTTGAAAAGAAGTTTCTTTTTGTTTTATTTTCTTAAGTTCCAACAAAGATATTCTCGAATAAATCTCAAGTCCTGAACGAAATTACAGACTGGCCAGGTCGTAGAAGCAGAAAGAGGGAAATGGAGAAGAGAAGGCATTTCCTCTCTATTATAACTACAGGTAGTGATCATGTGATATAAGGTCACGTGACTTTATTAACTACAAAGTGTTAGTAAAAATATCAACAACTTTTTATTGTTTTTGTTTAAGAATCGAACAACACAAGGTACGTACATTGCTCGTCGCCTGGCAACTGTCAAATCCTCTACAATATTCAATTGTTAACGAGATTTCCGAGAAATATATTGATATTTCACAAAGTTTCTCAAATATGACAAACATTTTTTCTGGAAATCAACTTCGTTGTTTTACACTATGTATATGGAAACACTGATGACCGAAAATGGAGATGACTAATTCTTTGAAGTAGATACTTTGGAATACATATATTTATCATGTCTCAATCAGTTTGTTGGAATTTCGATTATTTTCCAAATAGATATCGCCATTTCAGAGAACCTGCATATTGATAAGGTTTATTGCATATAATACTAGGAGAGTAGAAAGTGGAGTTTCTTTTTACTTTCGGCAGTCTCATAACTTTCGCGTTGCTTATTTTGTCTTTAAGGCCTTACATTTCATAAACGATGTTTCTGACAAAGGGAGAATAATTGCTGTTTTCTGGATCGGAATCTATCAATCTAGCACTTATCGTTGGCTAGTTATTTTTTATCTTGAAGTAATTGTTTTAGCTCCTCACATCAATGGGCTTCATGCCTTGTCAGGAGTGAGTTCAATAAAAAAATACATTGCGCCTTGCCGTTGTAAAATTTAACTATTTAATAACATTGTTGTATAGAGCCTCTTTCCAAGAACTACTAAGCTATGGAACACACAACCACTGGAATGTTTCCCTGTTGACTACAATAGAATTGTCTTCAAGTCCAATGTTAACAAAGACTTGTTGAACCGTTCTCTTAACTAATCAAATCCTGTCCTTTTCACCCATTGTTTCGATTATATTCACAATATTTTTATATATCTAATTGGAAATCTTATTAAATCTGATCCTTTGGGCTCATTAGTATAAAGTAAACTAGATGGATCCGAATTTCGAATGTTTTAGCTGAAGTCAAACGCATTAAGAATTAAGCAGACGGTACTAAGAATGAGTACTAAACTAATTCGGGAATTACCACGTTAGGAGACATCCCGAATCACGCTTGTTTATAAAAACATAGAGGATGAAGACCCGCTATTCGTTCAACGTCAGGACACGAAAAACGAAACGACGGATTCAATTATAATGGAGTGTTAGTATATGTATGCACGCAGTCTAAACTATACTATTACTTCTATTATTAATGGAAAGTTGGTATCTACCTAACTGAAGCTGAAAATATACTATTACTTCTATTATTAATGGAAAGTTGGTATCTACCTAACTGAAGCTGAAAATATACTATTACTTCTATTATTAATGGAAAGTTGGTATCTACCTAACTGAAGCTGAAAATATACTATTACTTCTATTATTAATGGAAAGTTGGTATCTACCTAACTGAAGCTGAAAATATACTATTACTTCTATTATTAATGGAAAGTTGGTATCTACCTAACTGAAGCTGAAAATATACTATTACTTCTATTATTAATGGAAAGTTGGTATCTACCTAACTGAAGCTGAAAATATACTATTACTTCTATTATTAATGGAAAGTTGGTATCTACCTAACTGAAGCTGAAAATATACTATTACTTCTATTATTAATGGAAAGTTGGTATCTACCTAACTGAAGCTGAAAATATACTATTACTTCTATTATTAATGGAAAGTTGGTATCTACCTAACTGAAGCTGAAAATATACTATTACTTCTATTATTAATGGAAAGTTGGTATCTACCTAACTGAAGCTGAAAATATACTATTACTTCTATTATTAATGGAAAGTTGGCATCTACCTAACTGAAGCTGAAAATATACTATTACTTCTATTATTAATAGAGATTTGGTATATGTATATATGCTATCAAAACTGCATTATTACATCTACTATTAATGAAGATTTGGTGTCTGGCTGTCTTCTAAATCCGAAACTATATTATAACTTCTATTATAGATAGAGATTTGGTGTATTCCTGTCTAAAGCCAAATCTATACTAATACTTCTATTTATAATGGGCATTTGGTATCTGTCAGTTCGAAGCCGTAATAATACTATTACTATCTTTTAATGCTCAATTCAGTTTACTATTTCAGACTAATGTACTATCTTTCAATGCTCAATTCAAGGGGTAGTGTATTATTATTACTTCTGTTAATATACTATTGCGCTATATTGTAGTGGTCTATTAAGTTTACTATGCTAGATATAGACTAATGTACTATCCTGCAATTCTCAATTAGAGTAGAGGTAGTGCAGTATCTATTCTGTTTTCATGAGACCATCCTCACAGGCATTACCTCCTCATTTGGTTGGTGAGTGTAGTATATGTTCGTACCTCATGATACCATCCTCGTAGGCATTACCTCTTTCTTTGGAGTGCAGTCTAGTATAAGTTCGTGTACTATGATACCATTCCCCAGGCATTACCTCCTTCTTTTAAAGAGTAGTTTTGTAGTATATGTTCTGTGATCATGATATCATCCTACCAGGTATTTTTGGAGGAGTAGGTTCTAGTATCTGTTATATGGTCATAATTCTATTCTCCCAGGAATTGCTTTCTTTAGGGGGAGAAATAATTGCAAGAATATTTGTGTTAAAGCTTAAGACATTCTCTAAAGAAAAAAACATTGGCTTTATGCAAGTGGGTACAGACTACTGTTTCATATATATTCTTATTTTCTTCATTGGAATAAAATGCTGAAGTCAAATCAGGATCCTATTTACGGCTTCGAGCTAACGGATGTGACCTGCTAAGATAGCAGACATTTCAGCGACCTGGTTTCATATGGAATATCTAGCATGCATGTTGGCTGATAATGCGTCGTGTAGCGTTATTCATCCCTTCGTGTTAAACTACTTTCGACAAATATTCGGATGTTTAGAAAATAGTGTTAAATCTATGAGAGGCACGATAATATTTCTTTAATAGTAATAACAATTTGACAAAATTCAAACATCTCTCTCTTTTGTTCTCTCTCTCTCTCTCGATATATATATATATATATATATATATATATATATAGAGAGAGAGAGAGAGAGAGAGAGAGAGAGAGAGAGAGAAAAGGAGACTTTTTTAATAATAAATATAGGATTTATTTATTAATCCACATAATATATATTTAGTCTTAACGTGACTCATGAGTGTGTCAATATAAGGCTATACCACTGTTATGAAGTTGAGGTGATATATATATATATATATATATATATATATATATATATATATATATCGATTTAAGATTAAATACAATGTTCATAGTTCTTAGAAAGGTTAGCGAACGACGCAATATTGCTTTAATTAAGAATATTTTTATATTTTCCCTACAGAATGTTATTCCTTTTTGTGTATATATAGGAAATGATTTCATATATATATATATATATATATATATATATATATATATATATATATATATATATATATATAGTCTAAAGACGGTACGAGTCAATTTGAACAAAAAATGCAGTTTAATTTAAATTCCTAAATTCTAAATATCGTAGACTTAGCACTCACATAAACCGACTTACCGCCGGAGAATTTACAAATAAAAAAGATGCAAGTATATAAAAGTGAAACAAAAATAGGGGACCTTAACTTAAAATGTGAAATATTAAACGAGTGTCATCAGCTGTTTACCAGATAACTATTTCAGAGATTATATATATATATATATATATATATATATATATATATATATATATAATCAGCGATAAACAACGCTTACACGCACATCAGATTACACTTTCTAGAAGGACGTCAACAAATTCGGACGTTGAATCTTCTTTCTGTACTACGAGGAGAGTTTCTTGGGACTTTAACACCAGCAAGATGTGAAAAAAAGAAAGTAAATACTCTTTTAAAATTCTGTTTTACAGCGAAAGTCTCTGGCATATATTTATTACAAAAAATGATTTTATTCATTTAATACATATATAAAAAAAAATTACGTTTCTTGTTTTTTCTAAATTCTTTAAATAATTTTCAGAAAACGTTTTCTTGAAGATATGCAACCTATCTTATATATATATATATATATATATAGTTTTAATTGATTCGAATAGCAATCAATTTCTAACGCAGAGAGGAAGCTAAATATTAAATATTTTAAAATGTAACATTTAATGATTTCCACAAAGCTTTTAATAATTAAATAAAGTATTAAACACGTATAATTTGACTGTTGTTTCCCGATACTAGATTTTGTTTCTAACGTTGTCTGATTGCTCATCTGCATTTCCTCTGAAGAATTTTTACCTGGATTTCGTGGAATACCCTCGAATTTGTCGCTTTTCTAATGAAAGGGTGGGTGCGGTGAATTATAACAACCTGATGTGCCTGTGATTGTTGTCGACTTATCTAGAAAATTTATTTTATACAGTAATTTTTGTATTCCTCCTTCACGTATTGATAAGGAAGAGGTTTTCGCTTAATTTGAGCGTTTTATTTGCAACTTAAGAGACATTTACCATTTTCATTAGACGATAAAGCATGGCTGTGGGCACGCCTTGTCGACGATGCACATGGCTTCGTTGGCAGGTCTATTAAATCTAATTCTTTCGTGAGGCGAGATAATCACTTTAAGGTTATTAAAGTACTGAAGTTCAACAAGGACATTTACATTACTAAACCTGGAAAAGGGTTAAGGAGTACTTATTCTCAACAACATCGACTATATACAGAAAATGAATAACATACTTGGCGATATTACTAAATTTGAATATTTAAGCAATGCCAATATTAATGGCATAACACTTAAGACTGAAAGCAGATTGGTATGTTGTTTCCTTGAGCTACGTATAAAGTGATGGCTTACTAAAAAGATTTATGACAGAATACGTCCTGTGGTGTTCGAACGTCCCACGATATATGGGTTACTTAAGGTCAATAAAGACAATGTCACTATGAGACCTCTCTTATCTATGGTAAGCGCATTCCAGCATACATTAGACAAATGGTTAGCTAAGATCCTCGCACCTGTTTTGGAAGCATACTGTGAACACTGCATTCTCGACGTTTTCGGTTTGCAGAATTTATTCGTGAACTTAGGTGTTCTTCGGATACTGAACCCATCTGTTCTTTCGATATATCCAGTTTATTTACCAATGTGCCGTTCGATGAAACTATTGGGATTTGTGCCGATAGAATATATTTGTTGAACTCATGGAGTTGGCTACTAAGTATGTTGCGTTTAGTTTCGACAGAAATATATATTGCTAAATTGAGTTTTTAGACCAAGTATTGTGTAATATTTTTTCCGTATTTCAGGAATAGCATTTGTTCCAGCAGTTGCCGAATCCATTGTGTTATTACTTCTATCTGTTAGTATTTTAAGACGTTTTGGATGAAAAATCCAACGACTGCTTTTAACCAGCATATACAGAAAGCCTACATTTACAGGCAAATATATAAGCTGGGATCCATCACCCTTAAATAAAAAAAAAACCAATTTGATTATAACATTGGTGCATAGGCCATTCTTTGATCTGCTCACGTTCTAGAATAGATGCAGAACTTAAAGAATAACAGAAATTTTCTCATACAATGGTTATTCTTTATACACCATTGAAACGTGTATTAAAAACAAAATCGCTGCATTTATAAGGGGAAAGTATTGTGGGCTCTTCAAATGCCCCTTTTATGTGAAATTGCCATTGATTGGTACCACAAATGAAGAATTATAACATCAAATCGCTTCAGCCGTGTCTCGGTGTTATTTTGCGACGAAAATGCGAAGTGTTTAAGACTCGAAGTGTTTTCCCCTTTTTTGTAAGGATGTTATCCCCACAATTCAACACAATCTTGTTATTTATCACGTTCGTGGCCAGTGCGAGGCTAACTAAGTAGGGCGTATTATTCAGCGATTAGAGGTAAGGATTTCTCAACACATCCCCATTTATATACGTAGTCACAGATAGTAGCCGACATCCGGGCGTTTACAAGCCCATGAATCGACCATTAGTAGCAATTTATTGGAGTGCCAATTGTGCACTAGAGCGTATTCTGATGAGACGTTTTCTGTTTTGCACAGGGCATGTTCGAGAAATAATATAAAGATTCTCAAAGCGGTTGCCATTCATTTACGTCAACTGTCCCTTTGCAAGTAGAAAGAGTACCCCCACAATTGAGAAATGATGGATTTACGTTGAAATACCTACGTTAAAAAATAATATTTTTAACCCTCATTCGTCAATTCCTTTCATCGCTTTCATCCATAACTTCAACCTAATAAACACTACACCCAAGAACCATACTGCGATATTGTAGCTAGCATATAAAATTATATTATAATTGATATAATATATATATATATATATATATATATATATAACATATATAATATATATATATAATTATACTATAATTGATATAATATATATATGCATATATATATACATATAAATATATATATATATATGTGTGTGTGTGTGTGTGTGTGTGTGTGTGTGTGTGTGTGTGTGTGTGTGTGTGTGTGTGTGTGTGTGTGTGTGTGTATCGAGGCAGCATTTTTTCTCTAAGGCACGTATTATTGAAAATAACCGACAACTCATGCCTGGATATTTTTGTATGGATCCCTTCCATTTTCCGGATTAAAGTCCTAATCTCGGATGAGAATTGGCTGATGAATCTGCCGTAATTTTCTTTTAGGTCCAAAGTATATTCTGACCCATCTGGGTCCATATTCAGTGGAATAATGTCAATCAGGTAAAAACCTTGAGTAAGTTTATAGTAAATTTTGTCGGGAAAATTTAACTACGAAACTATATTTGTTTAGTATAATAAACATCTTAGTATATTAGTACTAGTGTTTAAATTAGTACTAGTGTTAAAATTAGTACTAGTGTTAAAATTAATCCTGTTAATAACCGGTCTTCTTGTTTTAATGTGTAAAGCTTTTAGTATATTGAGTTTTTGTATATTAGTATTAGTGTTGTCTACAAGAAGTTTTCGGATTTGCGAGCGGGGACAGGAATGTTCGTTAATGAGGTGTCTGGCTATGGCACTATTATCCGATAGATGCATGGTCAACTTCCTGGACAGAGTCGAAGGGATCCATACAAAAATATCCAGACATGAGTTGTCGGTTATTTTTAATAATATTTATATATATATATATATATATATATATATATATATATATATATATATATATATATATATATATTAAGGAACCAACTAAGCTCCATACTTCACGCTCGTCTAGTCTCCATCGGCTTTGTTCTTTTTCCCTCATGCATTCACTGCTTTATCAAATAAGGGTCCTGTTTTTTTCAACGGCCATTTGAACGAACTATCCATCGCTGAGAACATAAGAAAGCTCCGTACTTCACGTTTGGTACATTGTAGAATGAACAACCATTTTTCTAGCAACGTTAGCAAAAAATATGTTGTAAGTCTTCCATTTCAGTTCTTGGGTGAAAGTCAAGTCCTAGCAGCTTATCAAAAAGGGGAATTCATCGTACATAGATTCATTTCGACTGAAGAGGAGTGAGTGATTCAAACGGTTTGGTGAAATGAGAAAAGCTTAGTTTTAAAGACGTTACAAGTAACAAATTACGTTTGCCCCATTGCACAGGTGGTTGAGCAGTAAATAAGAAGTTCTATAAGCATAGCTGAAACTGGCAGATGTATCTGCTGTACTCGTTTTGTGTCCTTGTACTTTCAAATCCATCTAGATTAATCTTATATATATATATATATATATATATATATATATATATATATATATACAATAATATTTATAAATAAATATTTATTAATTATTTTAATACCTACAGACATCGATGTTTCATGCTAACGCAATCTTCAGTGTAGGAATTAATTCTCGGTCGGTGGGCGCGAACCCCGATCACAAATCGCCACTGATTCGTAGTCGAGGGTCTTATCCCTTATTATATATATATATATATCCAGAGAGAGAAGAAGAGAGAGGAAATAAGTAATGAAAATATATTTATAGTAATTAAGCTAAACAAAAGCTTCTGCATTTCATTCGCGTAGGAACTCGTGAAACTAAAGTGCATGTAATTCGTGTTGATGGGTGTTTTTTATATATTCACGTGACCTTTAGTCTATCTTGCTAACAAATCTCGTGTGAATACAAACCGATGTAGGAAAGAGAGCGTGTGTTTATCTAAAGTGTTTATATATATATATATATATATATATATATATATATATATATATATATATATATATATATATATATATATATAAATGGACGACTGTATACAGTATTTTGCATATTCTTAACCGCTTAGGTAGCGGATACAATACTAAAAAAACACACAGGTGTTCTATGGCTAGTAAAAACAATAACAAAGCTGGGTAACATCATAGACGATAAAAATTGTACATATGTCGGGCAGGGCGTCATGGTCTTGTGGTAAAACACAAGACTATGGGCATTTACATCGAGGGTTCGGTAGCTATGCTACTGACAGTTTTTAGCCAGAAACACGTGTCAGTTTATGTACAAATTAATTAATAAATATATATGAAAAATATAAAATTGATGACACCGTCGATTAAGGGCGACTGAATGCAGTACTCTGCATATTCTTAACCGTGGAAGTGGATAGAATACTAAAAGAACACACTGCTGTTCTACTGCTAGTAAAAACAATACCAAAACTGGGTAACATCATAGACGATAAAAATTGAACATATGTCGAGCAGGGCGTCTTGGTCTCGTGGTAAAGCACCGTACTATTGATATTTACATCGAGGGTTTAATCCCTGCCCAGGGTAACCCTGAAGGTGACGCTTAATAGCCAGAAACACGTATTCATGGACTCTTTTATGTACGTAAGAATTAATTCATAAATAAATATATAGGTAGATAGATAGATAGATAGATAGATAGATAGATAGATAGATAGATAGATAGATAGATAGATAGATTCCCCGTGTCGTACATTTTGTGATCAATAGCCTTTTTAATGCAAGGTACATAGTAAATTTTTTTGGCTAGTTGTTTATGGCAATATAAATCCATGTTCTTTAAAAATAAAAATTGTATTTCCAACCGATTTTAGTTTTTGTATATTAAATCCTGTCGATACTTTGCTTTTTGTTTAATGTGATTATAGAGGAGGAAGGAGGAGATAACCCTTCCACAGTACAAGAGTTCCTACTGTCACTCATCGAAAACTGAAAAAGAACATACAATTGTAAAGAAAAAGACTCTCAGGCAACGCCTGGTATATACAGCTAGCATATATATATATATATATATATATATATATATATATATATATATATATATATATATATATAGTAAGCTATGAAAATATATTTATGGCAATTAAGCTATACGGAGGCTCCCGCGTGTCATCCCCGGTGGGATCTTCAGGCTAAAATAGCTTACTACCTTGCTCTACTTACGTATCGAGCACTGTTGGAGTAAATACTGAAAATTGATACATAAAAAAATATATCTCCTTATAAAATGTTATGTGGATACATGAAATACTAATATATATATATATATATATATATATATATATATATATATATATATATATATGTAGGTTTCATAATAGCTACGGCGGCTATATTCCTTCATCTTACCACCATTACAACCCCAAACGTCTATGTACTTGCATGACATTTTTCTTCAAACTATCATCCTGAGGAAGTCTTACAATAAAGACGAAACGTTGATGAATACATAAACAACTATCTTTTTCCCCCTTTTTAATTTCCCATATATATATATATATATATATATATATATATATATATTTATATATATATATATATATATATATATATATATATATTTATATATATATATATATATATATATATATATATATATATATATATATATATATATATAT
>OY744516.1:209566365-209618865 GCA_963556195.1 Sepiola atlantica | reverse complement strand
ACATACAGTGAGAGAGGGTGAGAGTAATAGAGGGTGATTTGGCGAGTAAGTTTCGAATTATTGTTTATTACAACTTATATATTAGGTAGTAATCTCTGTGTGAATAAAGCTATCAGACAAAATCTGGTGTGATTTCTTTTATCTACTTAAAAATTTATTCATAAAAATTAATTCATAAATATATATATATATATATATATATATATATATATATATATATAGAGAGAGAGAGAGAGAGAGAGAGAGAGAGAGTGATAGATAGATAGATAGATAGATAGATAGATAGATAGATAGATAGATAGATAGATAGATAGATAGATAGATAGATTACCCGTGTCGTACTTTTTGTGAGCAATAGCCTTTTTAATGCAAGGTACATAGTAATTCTTTTTGGCTGGTTATTTATGGCAATATAAGTCCATGTTTATCAAAAATAAAAATTGTATTTCCAATCGATTTTAATATTTGTATATTAAATCCTGTCGATACTTTGCCTTTTGTTGAATGTGGTTATAGAGGGGGGGGGGAGATAACTCTCCCACAGTACAAGAACTCCTACTGTCATTCATCGAAAACAGAAAAAGAGTCTGCAATAAACTTTGATAAATGCACATTGAATCAGTTTTTGTATTTTCTATTTAATATAATATTCATTGAAATAAAGAAATGAATTACGGGAAAACCAAAATGTATCATAAAGAATAAGGTATATATCTATATATATATATATATATATATATATATATATATATATATATATATATAACTTCTTTGTAATATAGCAGGAAAAATCCCAGCAGAGTACTCGATTAATTGAGAATTAAAATTAAAAATTAAAAATTAAGAACCGACAACACAAGCTGAAAGGAGCCGGATGGCTAAGTCATTCTGTGCTTGAAATCGACGATACGAATGTTGTACAAATTTTTCTGTACTAATATATATATATATATATATATATATATATATTGCTTGACTTCTATATGTAATGTTATAAGGGGTGCTGATGAAGACATTTTGCAATCATCTAAAGTATAATACAAAATAATTGTATTGCAAAATAATTGTATTGCAAATCGTTTTAGAAACGATCGTACGCCTAATATTCGTTGTGTTTGAATTCTATGAACTGATATAAATAATATTCTAATTGTATTTATCTCAACTTACGTTAATTTACGTTAATTTATATATATACATATATATATGTATATATATATATATATATTATTTTATGTATCCACATTACATTTTATAAGGAGATATAATCTTTTATGTATCAATTTTCAGTGTGTACATCAACAGTGCTCAATACGTGAGTAGAGCTAGGCAGTACTGACGATTCCATACGGAGATGAAACGCGGAAGCCTCTGTGTAGTTTAATTGCCATACATATATTTTAATAACTTACTATATATATATAGAGATAGATAGATAGATAGATAGATAGATAGATAGATAGATAGATAGATAGACAGACAGATAGATAGATAGATATATAGATAGATAGATAGATAGATAGATAGATAGATAGATAGATAGTCTTCTAGGGATATTTTGATTATGATTTTTAGTGGTTAGCATTATGGTGATTGGGCATAAAATGCTGTCATTGTTTGTACATTTTTTTAAATATTTTTATTACAATAATTCAATATTTCAAACGCCCTGTGTTCGTTATTATCAATGTAGTGTTGTGTGCAAAAGAAGAAAAAAACGAAAATACAGCGGAATTAATATCCTATATAGTGGACGATCCTAAGTTTTTAAGCGGGGGTGTTGGCTAAGTGTTGTTCAGATGTGTTAAGAGGCTGTTTTAAAACTTATGTTGTTATTTATTTTATTATTATATGATTATTTACTAACAATTGTTGGATTTAATGTAGCTGCGACCATTTCCAATCGTTGTATTGCCAATGTTAAAATACAAAATAAAAACAAAAGACTATCAACGCCATTCTACACGAAAACTACAGATTCATAAACTTCAACTGCAACCACTCATTAAACCTGAAAAATCCATTATATATAGTTGTTGCATACGCAGTAAACACATATGCTCATAATCGTAGATTACATAACCCACATTACCAAACTTACACAATTTATTACCAGCCAATCCATCATCAAATACACCAAGAAAATCGTAAACAAATTTACATGAATATACAGACTACAACTCCTTAAATACAAACAAAAGACACCAACAACCGCATGCTGATGGTCTTTCAGCACGGCGAACACATGCAGCAATCTCAACAAACACCACCAAAGATTTCGACAGCTTACAAAAGAATCCTATCATGAACTTCATCTTCTAACTTACCTCCAATCAACGTAAATGGGCAGCCACCCAATTTAGCATCCATACTCAACCGCTCAAACAAACGCACACTGAACACCCTAAAACACGATAACTACAAACGCAACAAGCTCAGATACCTCGTATGCACAAATACAAATACGACACACCTTTTCAACATAGCAAACATCAACACCCTACCCCAGTCTCCATACTTGACATGTAACGGCCTAAACATTATATATTGTAGTTAATGCTCTATTTGTGATAACGGAGGTTATATGGGGAAAACATAAACACCATTCCGACACCGGCTCAACAACCATAAAACTTTCACCCGGCAAAAACTCAAATGGAACCCTTTATAAGGGGACCCTAAAATGTACAAGGACCCACACTAGACAATATCAAGTGCCTCTTAATAGACTCTAAATTCTCCTCGACAAAAATATACTAACATTACGAAATCAAATGGATCGTTAAATTCAACACACAAAACTTAACACAGACTTAGGTGATTCGAACCTCTACAATACTTCCACAACCAATAACAATAAAACCACTATTCCAAAACATGCATCCAATAATATAATTATAAACTATAATTAAACCACAATAGAAACGAGAAGGGCACATATAACATAATGTACTAACCAATACTGATATCTACAATTTTATATTTTATATTTTCAATTAAACGTTTTTATGAATATAATTTTAAAATAAATAAATATAAGCAATTACAGACATAAAACAACCTCCCAAACATACGATTTAACTACCAAAATAAGTTTTATTTACAAACACGATACAACACAGCATCCGAAAGTGGTCTCAAACATCTTCACAAATATGACTTTTTTTTTACTTTCATTCACCCCCAAACAAGGTAGTTGCCACTAAAGCGTAAGAGGCTACTGTGAATTAGGGGCCACACCTACAGGGACATCCTTAGTGGGGAGTTTCTAGTGGGTGTTTGTTCATATATTAAAACTGCATGTTCGTAAAGTCAGAGAAACAGTGGGCAGAGATGGAATTCCAAAGGCTAGCAGTTCGAGAAAGAAGCTATTAGAGTAGAAAGCCTTATGTCATCTGGGTACATCTACACTAAAGAGGCTGGATTTTTGTGACTGACGGGTCGGTTGGTGATATTTACGTCGATGAGTAACCAGTGTAGCAAGATTTTCGGGGCACATTTCATTAAAGTACTTGTAAAACACGCACAGGGATGCACCATTACAGCGATAGGACAGGGACTCGAGCTTAGTAGACAGTGTGGTATCTATTAGATTTGTAAACCCTATCTAAGAGGGAGAATCTAGTGGTTAGTGCACCAGGCCAAATATGACAACAATACTTCACGCATAGGTGAATGTGGCTATGTAGATATTTAGGTCACTGACAGGTGTGACAAGATTTCTAGCTTGGTAAGGGGAGCCCAACTTCGTTGCAGCAGCCTTGGCAATGTATTTTGTGCATTTGTTCCAATTCATGTTACCTGTGAATGTACGGTCTAGGATTTTAAATGATGGACTCTAAAGTAGGATGCTATTATCCTTGACAATCGGTGGTTGAAAAGGTTTCTTATAATTGTTAAAGGAAAGGAGTGTTGTCTTAGTAGCATTAAATGTTACTACCCATTTATGCCCCAATTCTACTAAAGACTGGATGTTATCTTCTGAGGATTCAGCCATTGCCTTGGATATTAGTGTGTCAGTTTTTTACACATGTCGAGATAATGGAAGTTTGTGTCGCCAGCAAATATACTCATTTCGGACAAAATTGCACCAGGGAGGTCGTTTATAAAAATCAGGAACAATAAAGGTCCAAGGATCGATCCCTGGAGCACACCGCATTAATGTCATGTTGTTTAGATGTATGGCGATCGAAGACAACCTAGATTTGTATTTGGGCTACGAAGGGTCTGATTATATTGATTATTCGTCAATACCATACGAATCAATTTTTATAAGAGGACCTTCATGTCAGCCTTTGTCAAAGGCTTTGAATATATCAAACGCTACTGGCATAGCTTAACCAAATTTGTCCAGTGTACATAAATGCATTTCAAGATGACCGTTAGGATATCCGTAGTAGAACGGGCTTGCCGTAATCCATACTGTTGGTTGAAAAGGATTATAGCATTACGAGGTGGTAAACTATCGCTAAATGGATTCAAAGATTTTAGCGAAGAGCGGAGCAGACTGATAGAGCGATAATTTTGCAGGTCTGTTCTTTTAACGAAATTCCTAAACACTTATACCACAAAGGAAATTTTCTAGCTATTAGGGAAGCAATATTCGGCAAGGCATTTGTTTTGGAGTTTAAAGAGGACCGGTTCCATCTCAGAAGTAAATGTCTGTACGAGTACAGTAGTTATAAGCTCAAGTCCGCGAGCTTTGGCGGTGGCTAGTTATTTTATGATATCCCGGACTTTGGAAGGGGTGATGATAAGATCATCTAGTGTGGCCCTAGTCCGCAGGGGCAAGTATAGAAAGGGGTAGTTTGTGCAGTTTAAGGTGGAGTTCAAGTCGAACCGTTGAGCAAGCAGTTCATCCTGATCAGTTGCAGTGCAAGCGAAATAATGTGGTTGGATGTGAGGGGAATTGTGGATTGTCTATTATTCACTACACTATTATAGATTTTCAAGAAATTGCGATTTCTTAATTTCTACGACTCAATGCGTTTTCTGTTGATCTCAGTATACTTACTCTTAGATGCGGCTATTACACTCGTACAATTATTTCTTAATGCTTTCAGTTTTTTGTCATTTGGCATTGCGGTTTACTTGGCCGAATGCTTGCTGCGTATGCGCAATAGCAACTGCACATGTTAAAGTGAACCATTGTGGAGAGTTAGGCTGGCTATAGAATTTTCTGCGTGTGCTTCAATGCCTGCCTTGAACCATTCAGTTACCTCATTTGAGCACTGTTCAACAGGGAGAGAAAAGGCGTTACTCCACAGGGCGTCTGGGATGTGATCTATTAATGATTCCTACTCAACCCGTTTTTAGTATCTAGTCGTTTTCAGCAACGGCCTTTTGGCTTGGCGTCGAAGATTTTGGGTGATATAAAATATTAATGCAATGTGATCATCCTTCCCACATGGGATATGAGCATCCGTTACATACCTCAGGCAGTGTAGTCAAGAATACATCGAGAAGTGAGACTTACTGATCCTCACGATCTAGAAAGCTTGTTGAGAAACGGACAGTACGTAAAGGGAAATGTGCAATAGAAAAACTATGCGTGATATTACCAGCTGCGTATAATCAATAAATAAAATAATAACTACATCACTTTCACAAACATGCTTTAAAAATGTTTTTTAAGATTAAATAGTATTCGCAAACATAATAAATAATAATAATAATAATAATAATAATAATAATAATAATAATAATAATAATAATAATAAAATAATAATAATAATAATAAGCACATCACTTTAAAAAATACGCTCTAAAAATCTCTCTTTTCAAAAATGAAAAATAAAAAACACAGAGAATTGCATAGCATAACACGGATCTAAATAGCAAAATAAGGACCAACAGCTTTATTCACTAGGCAAGAGTTAATAAATACGTTATACAACTGCAACCGGAAATGGACGCCCACGGGTGTGTACGTGCTGTACGTCCAGCGATTACACGTGTCAATATAAGCCACCATATAATAATTAAGTAACAAAATAAAAAAATAAATCACAGCGACATCACTTCCGGATACACTCCCTGTAAAGGTGTTTCTCAAAATTAAACCACTAATTACACTGATATATCGAAGTATAAGAGCTTGATAACAAAATAAGCACAGTCAATATCTTTATTTACAAGATAAGACTGAACAGACACGATACAAAACAATGACAGGTAGTGGTCGCAAACAGTCTCGCAGATACCTTAAATACAACAATTATACGTAAGTAATAAAATAATAATAGAATAAATAACCACACAATTTTTTAAAATAGCTTCTAAACGTATATGAACAAAACTTAGCCGACATGCCATCCCTAAAAACATATGAACCGCTAATATTTAGCACATACGTGGCTTCATTTCTTTTGTTGTTTTTTTTTTTCAATACCACATTAATTTGTACATAATTATTCACATCTACAACAGCTTCTTGGCCTTTTGGCTAAGATCAAAGTGTAGTATCTGTTCCGATGGATACTGCACCCCATAGACTGGTATTGTCTTGGCCTTCGGGGTTTGATTTACACCGGTCTATGGGTCTGTCCTGTGCAGTTCTAGGAGGTCCACCCTCCCAGGCTTCGCCTCCCCTCTTTGGGGAGGGGTAAGTTTATTGCTTACTGCCTGAGGCGCCCCTACCGTTAAACATTTTCGGTAGTTTACAAATTTTATTTTGTCCCGGGCAACGCCGGGCAACGCCGAGCAACGCCGGGCAACGCCGGGCGACGGGTACCTGCTTGTTACAAATATATTATTAGTTCTTGTTCTTAACGATTAAAATGGTATGCCTAGACACGATAAGATATTTTTACTGATGCAACAATATGGCTTGATTAATTGAATTTAATCGTGGAATAATGAATTAAAAGAAAGTGGAAGTCAAGACATATTTGGGGCAATCAATACCGCCAAATTTTATTTTCACGAACGATTAATGAAAAAGGTTTTATTCTTTGCGTTTATTTGACAACCAGTTTTGACTATGGATGCCGAAAGTTAAAAAAGTTATCTTGAGATCGTAATTTTTAACGGTTATATTATTTGTGTCTGATGTGAAATGAAAAAAAGAACACTTAAACAAAAAAGTGGTATATTTCACATCACAATTTAAAAAGATTATAGGGTCTTTGGATTAAATTTGTAAATTATTTATTTGGACTAAACAGGGCTGTAAAGAAATTATTTGCTGAAAAACAATTTATATTGAAAAATTAGAATAAATTACAGATTTATCTGATAACTATACTTACCTTTGAACAAATAGTGAAGCGGGTTATTCTTGAACAGAGAAACAGCTTACATATTGTGTCTTGATATAATATCAAGATTTTGTCGTGAAACAAAGACTATAATTGCCCCACCAATCGTAAGAGAGCAGAAAATGTGGCACGGTGTGTGATTAAGTAGCTAATCAGAAAACTTGTCTCAAAGTGAGAGTTCTCAATTTTTAAAAAAAGCTAACACTTTCGTATCTCATGAGAAGTCAGTCGACCAGTCTGAGAGACAAACTAGGAGGGCGGAGACAAAAGGCGGCGAGCGAAAATATGAATATAACAATACAAAGAAGAATTCTATCTAAATTTCCAAATAAGTTAACACGCGCAAAGCGTAGGAGTAGAACAATTGACACAGCAACCAGCCGAAATACATAACGTCCTCATTGTATCGGACCACACACACGCACATTCACATGCGTACACACACATACACAGAGATAGTTGTTATGTGACAAGTAGTAGGATCAAGGGGAGAATTACAATCGGAACACTAGTATATACAGGGTGTTTCAAAAGTCTTGGGAACATTACAAATGCGTATATCTCATGAACTATTCCGGGTAGAAAAATGAAACTGGTGCCATTTTAAAGCTTGCTTAATCAAGTTTTTGGTCATACTAATGATTTTCGTGTTATCTTTCCAGGTGCAGTAATGGCGTTCTCTAAACAAGACAAGGCATTTTGCGTCCTCCAATTTGCAAAGACTGAATCGTGGACATGTGTTCAGCGTGCATTTCGCAGGAAATTTAAAAAAGAAGCCCCTGAAAGGAAATCCATTGTCAGATGGCATGCTAAATTTGTGAAAGATGGGTGTTTGTGCCCAAGTAAGCGAACAGGTCGCCCTTCAACTTCAGAAGATGCAGTTGAGCAAGTTCGGACAGCCTTTCAGCGGAGCCCCCGTAAATCAGTGAGAAGAGCCAGCAGGGAACTTCAGCTTGCTCCAGCAACTGTCTGGCGTGTCTTAAGGAAACGACTGCAAATGGTACCTTACAAGCTCAAGTTGGTCCAAAAGTTGAAGGACACTGATAAGCCACTTCGCCGTGACTTTTGCATTGCAATGCAAGAGAAGTTGGAAGATAACGGCTTTGATGACCGGCTTGTTTTTAGCGATGAGGCGACCTTCCATCTGAATGGCAAAGTTAACAAGCATAACACTCGCATATGGGGTACTGAGAATCCTCATGAACTTCTCGAGCGAGATTCACCAAAAGTGAACGTGTTTTGTGCAATTTCTATGGACCGTTCTTCTTTGAAGAGGCCACTATCACTGGTGAATCCTATCTCAACATGCTGGAAGACTGGTTAATGGCTCAGTTGGAACAAGCAGAATCTGATGACTTCATTTTTCAACAAGATGGTGCACCACCACACTGGAGTCTTAGAGTAAGGCAGTTTCTTAAAACAAGGCTGCCTGGTAGATGGATTGGGAGATCTGGGCGAGGTGATGACGTTCTCATGCCCTGGCCTCCTAGGTCTCCAGATCTTACCCCGTGTGACTTTTTCCTTTGGGGCTTTGTCAAGCAACAAGTCTATGTGCCGCCCCTTCCAAGAGATATTGACGAACTAAAGGCTCGAGTAACGGCAGTTGTGGGAACCATTGACGTCAAGATGCTGGAACGCGTTTGGCAGGAAATGGACTATCGACTAGATGTCTGCCGTGTGACGAATGGTGCTCATATTGAGCAACTTTGAAGATTCCCCACAAAACTTGAAACTTTAACCTTTCCAACGGTACCAATTTCATTTTTCAACTCCTAATAGTTTTTGAGTTATTAAAAATCGTTATGTTCCCAAGACTTTTGAAACACCCTGTATTGTGGGAATCACGCAGGGTGCGTCAAAGAAAAATATCATAGTCCCGAATTTTAAATGCATCGAAAAATATAGTATTACGATTAAAAACAAAAATGATTAATTTGGTTGTCGTTTAAAAGGGCAGCGCAAAAAGCGGCATTAGTGTTAGAGATCAGCTGCTGTAAACTGTCATTATTGTTCTGGTTCAGGCAAGATAGGTTTAAATCCAGTCGCTAATGAAATGCAGGTGTGAGTTAATGAGAAACTGTAGAGTTACATCCGAGCCTATCACTAAGGAAGTTGCGGCCAAACCTGTAGAGATGACAAGAAACTACCAGGAGGCGAGTATCTAGTAAGGTAAGATAACCAATGAGAAGGGTTCTTAGCGTGGTATGTGTAATATTGCAATTTATATAATACGCGACAATTTAAATTATATTTAGTTTGAAGAGAATTTTGAGAGTTTTGGGGAAGGAAACTGCGTTTTTCCGCCCGACAATACTGTTTTTTTTTCTATTATACTTAAATTATATTATATTTAACTCGTCTGTGAAACTAACCACTTCGCATTTCATCATGCATGCTAAGGAAGCTTTATTCGTGGCATGATGATTCTATGCATATGCTGACTTTTTACGGACGTCTGTCTTTGGATGTTATTGGAATAAATCACCTAACTACTCAATGCCACATCGAAATTAGATTTTTTCAATATTTGCATTGTTAGAATGATTTTCTGCCCATCTTTGAAACTCTCTTTGAACTATTTTACTTTAAGCGTACTTAAAAAATGTTGTTACAAATTTTCAAATTAATCCTTACCAATGATGAGTTATTATATATTTTCTTCCTTCTGTAGAGAAAAGTAATTCTTAGGAAATCCATGAATAAAAGGTCAGTTTATTATATTCTTTGCTTGAACGTCTGATTATTTAATAAATTTCTTACTTACCAAATTTTATTTCTTATCATTTTAATATTATATATATATATATATATATATATATATATATGGATAGGGAGATGCATATAGATATACAAATACAATAATAATAAGTTGATTCGTAAATAGTTGTATGTATAGTCAGAATCTATCCATCTAACACTAATCGTTGGCTAGTTTTTACCTTGAAGTAGTATTTTTTAGCTGCTTACATCAAGTGGCTTCATGCTTTGTCTGGAGCGATTTTCACAAAAAACAAAGATCAGATACTACATTTTGCTCTTAGCCAAAAAAGAACGATTACACTTAGTACTTTATCTGTTGCGCTAAGTGTCCGTTTTTTTTGCAATGCAACCATTTAAATATAATGGCGACGACGAAAGAGATGAGAGAAGAATAGGATGAAGGTATGCAGAGGCAGTTTCAAATAGAGTATTAGAACAAGTGTGGGCTCGACATGTTTGAATAGACGAGACTAGTCAGAGAGAGAGAGAGAGAGAGAGAGACGGGGAAGGAGAATAAATAATATGAGTTTTTTAACATCTTCTCAAGTATATGACCCGGTGCGCTGACATACATATGCAGCACAGTGTCTTTTTTGTCTTTTCATCTGTTAATATATACCAGATGGTAATTTATCAAACACCACACTGGGTTAAAACAACTTCCTTTAATTGAGAATAGTATAAAAAGAGAGAATTTATGTCTGTCTGCAACCAAAACTTCGTCATATTTCTTAAAGATATTGGTGTACACTCCTCGATGTCCGTCTGTATTTTGATCTGGGCTACGGTTGAAGATATTCTCTGTTGATTTCCCCCCCTGAAGACCTGTTGCTGGAAAATGTTCTTGACGAATGTAACGACGACTATTTTATCTTTTAATATACTTTTGGCTTTAAAATATATGGATATCCCTTTTCTTGGAGTTGCTTCTGGTTGTCTCATCCCAAAAAAACGGATCTAAGCGCCTTTATCTATCTGGAGTTTTACTTACATGTTTTATGGTTACGGTTTCGTCAACAACTGAATATTCAACTTAAAATCCTTTCTTTCGCTTCAGACCTGAAATGGATGATTTGCATCCAACCTGTTGCTATTGTCGCTGATACAAATGGTTGAATCATTCTACCGCTCCAGAAAGTACCTGACTCCTGACTCCTGACTCCTGACGCAATCCTCTCTTTTTATAAGAATCAAATGTGAACTTTCTGAGAAATTGCAGCCAAAAGTAATCATCATCATCATCATCATCATCATCATCATCATCATCATCACACATATATATATATATATATATATATATATATATATATATATATATATATATATATGGTACTGCTATCGATCCTGAACCAGTTTCCGTGAACTTCGCATCGGCAGAATTCGGGCATGCTACGTAAACACCCGAAAGATGGCAAGCTGAATGGTGGCAGAGAGATGCCGAGCTAATAGCCAATCAACTGTCAGTAACCAGACGGAAATTTTTCTAATCAGTATTGAGAGTGATAAAAGCCAAAAGCAATTGATCGAAGCCAGTGTCAGTGTTGGTTCGCTCACTGTATCTAGCTACACTTATCAGGCCGAAATGCATATATACAGGGTGATTCATAAGTCACTTAGCTATTTAAAATGATTACCATATGACGTACAATCATACTATGAACTTTTGATGATTGTTATCTTACTCTCTAATTACTGCTATTTGTTATTTTAAATTTGTTCGTTTGTATATTTATTTCTATATATATTTATTTTTATTTATTTAAATTTGTGTAAATCATCATATGTGCTTTTTTTCATTTGAAGAGCGAATTTTTATTGTTATTCCTGTGGCCAAATTTGATGAATCTCCCAAACTTGTTGAAAGGCAATGACGACCTCAACTCAGAAATCACTGCCGAGTTTGTTTAAAGTAATCAATCAAATATGCTACAAAGAGTCGTAAATTCCTTGCAAAAAAAATAATGGAGCTATGCATGCAGAACGAAGGTGGAAATTTTGAAAATTTGCTGTAATTTTAAACTTCCATAAATGACTGTTTTGTATTACCGTATTTTTTAACTTTAGAATTAAAAAAATAAATAGCTAAGTGATTTATGAATCACCCTGTATATATATCTATATATATATATATATATATATATATATATATATATATATATATATATATATATATATATATATATATATATATATATATACATTTCGAATTTATCTTCATTTATTCTTCATATATACAATTTAATGACAATAGGACTTGGTTATCCTTCCATCCAACTTCGATTATTAAAGCCCCAGAATATGTATACTTAAAATTGAAAAGAAGAACATAAAAAGAAACGAATAAATAAATTAAATATCAGATAAAAAGAAAATAAGAAAGAAAGAAATCACAAATCTCAGCCGTCGTGAAAACAGAGCAACATACGACAATAGATTTTGTGTGATGAAAACACAGTCACCTGTACAAATAGGCTTATCTCAAATATGCGTTCATGCATTGATTTCAGCGGTCTATCGATTAGCAAAACCGTTGACATATTTTACAATCAGCACGTCACTGGGGATGATTAGTTTATTATTTCATTAGTGTCATAAAAGTGACGCCCCGCATTCATTGAAAATTTAAATAATTGCGATTTGCATAAAGTGGTAACCATAAATATTAGAAACCAATTAAGTAAGATTCGTTAACTTTACATTTTTTCGAAGGAATTTAAGACCCATTGATACTCGGGGGGAGGGCTTTTCTTAGAAATAATTCTATTTCTTGGATTTTGATAATTGGAATGAGGATTCTAAACATAACGTTTAATGGCATGATTATATATATATATATATATATATATATATATATATATATATATATATATATATATATATATATATAATTACGATGATTTCAGTCTTGAACAAAAATAAAACAGACCCAAAGAAAAATATTACATTGATATTGCAATTATATTTGCTACGATACAAAATAAGAATGAAGAATTTAATGTTTTTTATTAAGACAAAATAACGTTGTATGCAGGCTTGTGACTGTGTGAAAACAATATTTCAAATTTTAGTAAAAACTAGCAATGATTTGTTTTTATTTAAGATTTTCGAAAACAAATTTGGGCATCGATCTTTAATTTTAGGCGAAATGAGATTTATTTTGTTTAACCTTCAGATCACTAGCTAACATGTAGCAGATAGCAGGAGAGGCAGCCGATTACTGTGAACCAAGACACTTGTCCGCGGCGATCGAACAGAAGGGAAAAGTGCCGCATTATTTTGGCGAACCGTGGCATTGACTCGTTCAAGCTATCTCGGCGTTAATATGACAAGCAAGCAGTTCGACATTAGATAAATTCCAGAGTTTACTGATCTCCAGATAGTAGAATGCATAGAACAGGTGGAAGTTGTTTGTGAAGTGAGCGAATTTTAACACCGAGATAGCTTGAACGTGTCAATGCAACGGTTCGTCAAAATAATGCGTCAATTTCTTCTTCTGTTCGATCGCCGGGGACAAGTGCGTTGGCCCACAGCAGTCGGCTTCCTCTCCTGCTCTTCGCTAGAAGACTTCAATTTTAAAAGCGACATGAGCAAAATAACCAGTCACAAATAACTTCATATAGAAATTACGACTGTCACATATCAATATGCAGTGTGTAAATCTTCCCTTCGAAGTGTTGTGTTTATCTGCTAAGCAGCAATCACTGTGACGTCAGCAGAAGAATGAGACTTAATGAAAAGCACTTGTCTTTATAAATGTCCCGGTTCGTTTATCTATGGTTTATTTTATCTAAAAAAACATCGTGTTTTAAAGAGAACGATTCTCGAAAACCTTTCTGCTGTAGACACTTGTACCACTTTACCCAGAGTTTCAAAGAAAATCTGAAAAATTAAAATATTTTAAAACTGAATATTTAGAAATTTAAAGAAAATCGGAATCTCCAATTGCATCGCAATTGTGAATTCAGAAAGTAATTGTATTGGAATCGGGAAAAACTACCGGAATTGTCTCATCACTAATATATATATATATATATATATATATATATATATATATATATATATATATATATATATATATGTGTGATTTTTTGAAGGCTTACCAAACCATTCCGTTCAGGAGATCATTCATCACCACAAAATACTTATCTTTCAAAGTGTATTTATTTATCATATATAGCAAAATTAAAGAGTGTTTCCTACACGTGTTTCACTACTAAGCAGGTCCTTGCTTGGCAGATAATCAGGGGGATTAAGTACCTGGAGTAAGAGTTTCAACAACTGACAATACACAATGTGGTGTTGCCTTAATTGAGGTAACTTAAGAAGAGGATAGAAGAATATATATATATATATATATATATATATATATATATATATATATATATATATATATATATATATTAATTATTCAGCTCCGTAAGTCGAACACTTTAATCGTGATTAAATTTGAAATTCGAATCTGGCCACATCGTGAGTTATCTTCTATTAGGTAGATGGATACCTGTCTGTTTGTAATTATTTGTATTTAAAAATGTAAATACAAAACTTATTTCTCTCGCATTTCAAGTGAGATTGTCACGACGTCCTCGCGGTAAAAGGCTTGGATCAGATATTTTCGGGTTCGAATCGTTCTATCGGCGGAACAGTGTCATTATCCATACTTATGAGTGTTTATGGTAACACCAAATATATGTTTATGTATAATAAAAATATTTTCGTATTAAAACATTACATATATATATATATATATATATACAAATATTAATAATAATTCATAATAAGCGGTTAATTATTTCAGTAGTAAAACCTATACATAAGAAAAACATGTACATAACATTATATATATATATATATATATATATATATATATATATATATAGAGAGAGAGAGAGAGAGAGAGAGAGAGAGAAGAGGGTAGTGCAGTATTAGTGCAGTTCCAACGAGAGAAAATTATATATGTAAAGGAGTAAGGCTACCAACATTTGTAAACAGTTTTGTTTCTAACATTTATTTTGTTATTTTATAATTTTATATAACGCGTTTCAAACGGTGGTTCGCTCTCATCAGATATGTAAAACCATTTGAAGAAAAACTTTTCGATTTGAAGGAGTGTTCTTTCATTTCAGGAAATGTTTTATTGTTTGGCGTTTTTTCGCATGTGTGGGTTTGCGGGGAGTGTATGTGTTTTGATATTTTTATATTTTATATTTTTATATTTTTATTATTTTCTGCTTCCTTTGGTCAAAGTCGTGTGTGTTTATTAAGTGTGTGTGCTCTTAACCTTTATTTTATCGGTCATCTCCATTTCTTGAAGTATTTTGGTTTTCTTTTGAAATTTATTATTTTTTATTGCTCTGTCGCCGAATTGGCTGTTGTGCCCGTGTGTGTGTGTGTGTGTGTGTGTGTGTGTGTGCGTGCCGTTAGTTCTGAATCTTGTACATAGGTGAGTGATATACCAAACGCATACATATATATATATATATTTGTTTTTATCTACATACGTATACGTTTCATCCTTTCGGAAATCGTCAGTGTAGAGATGATTATATATAATGGTCGCAGGACTCGAACACCGGAACACGTGGCATGTTTTTTAACTCAAATTACAACACTTTAGCCAACACAGCCACTATAGACAACCCGATAAATCAGCGGCACATTAAACCTATTAAAGGCAGCCGTCGACAAAAGTGTTCGACTGCTGAAGCAACATGCATATATATATATATATATTAGAAATGAATAAGGAAAAACCAAAAGATGTTTTTTATGTATTCATCAACGTTTCGTCTTTATTTGTAAGACTTCATCAGGATGACAATTTAAAGAAAAATGCCATGCAAGTACATAGACATATTGGGTTGACATGATGGGTTAATGAGAAGAAGTAGTAGCAACTACTGGGAGCGCAGAACCAAGGTCCGGGCTGAGAGAAGTCGGTGGTAGGGAGTGAAATTAATGTGGATGGCTGTGAGTGAAAATGGGAGGGTGGGAGTGTTAGTAAATTTGTCTTAGGATGGGAGAGAGGGGAGGGGGTTCTGAGGTTTTTGTTGTGGTGAGGTGTAGCATGGATGTTGAGGGGTTGGGGAAAGGGGAGAGGAGGGGGGAAGCTCGGTTTCTTTGGTGTGTAGTACCATAGTTTTAGAAAAAGATTTGAAGAAATAAAGATGATGTGAAAGTGGGCGGGGTGGGTGGGTAAGAGTGTGAAAGAAGTAGTCAAAAGCGTGAGATGGGTGAGAGAGGGAGAGGGGAGATTTTGTTGTGTTTAGGTGTTAATTTTTGGAGGGTAGGAGTAAATATTATATATATATATATATACATATATATATAATTATAAATATCTGTTTATCTACATACGTGTACGTTTCAACCTTCCGGAATCAGCCATGTATAGATAATTAATCAATCCGGTCGCAGGAATCGAAACCCCTGAACACGAGTCAAGTGTTTAACTCAAATAGCGACGCGGCAACATTGAACAACCACATAAATCGTTGATGGTTTTAAACATTTTAGGTAGCAGACCTCAACAGTGTTATACTTATGAAAGAACATGCATTAAAGCTATGATTTTGACGGTAGTATTAATACTACTCACTACAGAACCCAGCCTGATTTGGGGACGACAAATAATTATAAATATTTGTTTATTTACGTACTATACGTTTTATTCTTCAGGAATCATCAGTGTAGAGATAATTAATAAATCCGATCGCAGGACTCGAAACTCCAGAACACGAGTCAAGTTTTTAACTCAAATTCCGATGCAGTCATAGTGAAAAAAAATGTAAATCGTGGAGAGTTTTTAAACTATTAAGCGGCTATTAAGTTTATTTTATATTTGAATCTGGTTTGGAATTTGAAATTTAACCGGTATTTTCTGCGAGACTGAATCTTACAGCCCCTTCATGTGTACGCTTGAACTTGAGTTGAGCACGGTTCTGAAGAAGAAAAGAGTTCCCGAAATATTAAAATAAAAATGAAAAATATTATATCATACGGAATTTCCACCAGACCACCTTGATACAGGTATTACATAACATTGTAACACTGTGTAGATAGACAGATATATATGTGTTTGCGAAAGGAAAATAATAATAATAATAATATTAAATAAATAAATATATATGTGTATGTACACATTGTATTAAGGTTGAAACTAATTCATTGGTTCCACCATTATATGTCTTATTTGCTCCAACTTGTGTCTATCCGTCACACCTCTGCATTGTATTGCCTTCTAAGTATCACATTTCTATATACCAATAAACAATGCTTCAAGCAAACTACATAAACCTCTTATATATATATATATATATATATATATATATATATATATATATATATATATATATATATATATAAATTATTAGAGAATTTAAAACAGGATCACTGGAATAAATCAGATCTAGAATTTGAGAAATCAGTAAAGTAATCGTGGCATATACCAATAAAATCATTAAAGAAAGGCTACATATAAACCAATGAATTACACCACCAGTACAATTAATTTGTTTAATCAAATTGAAGAAAAAAACCATTGTATATTAATTCAATTCGATATAGTGGATTACTACCTGTCAATCAAAAAGGAGTTATATCACAAGGCCTCGAATTCTGCGGAATTACTTACATACATTACTAGCGAAGAAATATATGCTAAGTACTATCAAACAGTATTAATCTACGATAATAACAAATTTCCAGTACTGTACTTGTGCACTAGCATAGATTTTGCGTAAGCTGTTGTAATATATATATATATATATATATATATATATATATATATATATATATATATATATATTCAATGGGCACTATACATTATTTTGATCATCCATCGATACCTTCAGTTTCATGGAAACACTAAAAACTCAACCCACAGGTTTACCAAATGTGATGAATGTGAGTCACAATCATAATTCTACATCCGATGAGTAAAATAGTTTATGTTTTAAATATAAGGAAATATCTGTATCAGATGAACTGGTCACATTTGATATCTTTAACGCTCTGGGTTGAGTTTCCAGTGTTTCCGTAAAAACAAAGGTACTGATGGTTGATCAAAATAATATATAGTGTCTATTGCTAACATATATATATATATATATATATATATATATATATATATATATATATACTTTTGCACAAGTGAGCATTCATGTTATTTTTCTTGTTAAACTGAATTACACTATATATCTCTCTATATAAAGCTCAATTTCCATGTGTGTTTGTGTGATTTTTTGTGTTTTCCCTATAGAAAGAAAGATAAGAGAATCTATATCAAATGTAAAAGTGCATTCTCATGTAAAATTTACCGGGGAAGATAATGGAAGTGCACTCCTATTAAAACTTCAAATATATTCTTTTTCTATATAAAATATGGTACTTATGCAGTTTACAGACCGCGTTAAACCGACAATGCGTCAGCATATTCCGGAAGGTTACGTAAACCGTCGGATGGTGCCGAAACGCTTAGCCAATGAAATCGCAGCAGGAAACAATTGGCGAACGCGATAAAAATATTGCGGAAAAATTTACAATTTTCGAAAATTGGTTAAAGTCAGCATAAATATAATCGAATTGGGACAGACGCTTCAGTACCCTGAAGCAATTATTGACTTTGTCAAAAAAAATGAAAACTGTTGGGCGAAAAAAATGTAGCCGAACGTGTGTACATATATGGAAATTTAAACGAAAATATTATTTGAAGGACAAGTATTCTTGGAGGTGCACAGCTTCTGAAAATCTGCTAACAAAACACCTTAACCCTAACAGAAATCTACTCACAAAACACCCTAACCTAACCATAACAGAAAAACTACCTAACCCTAACGGTAGGGTCGAAAAAGAATTAGCAAGAATAAAAAAAAATATTTAAAAAACTGTTTGCTATCTGTTGTTGCACTATATTTTCTTCGCAAAAAAAAACAAATATTTATTCAGGAAACTTACCATACGATCAGTTTTATTTCCTTCCTTTGAACTTATTTCCTTAATATTTTAATTTTTTTACAAAATTATATATTTTCCATTAAGTTTTCATTGTATTTCCTTTGTAACAAAATAAATATGATGTTAGGAGTATAATGAAAACGTTCAATACCGAACAATGTCGGATCACCCTGCATATATATATATATATATATATATATATATATATATATATATATATAGGATCAAGATAAACCAAAGTGAAAACTTTTAGTAGATGGAACCTATTGTGAAAAGGATTAGCTCAATATACGAGATAGAGCAATAGTAGAGATAGAAGAAAAAAGAGTGATAAATATGTGACGATTGTCCAAATTACTGAATACACCTTGCATTGAACAATTGAAATTTGAAATAAATTTGGACAATCGTCACATATTTATCACTCTTTTTTCTTCTATCTCTCTCTCTCTATATATATATATACAGAGAGAGAGAGAGAGAGAGAGAGAGAGAGAGAATGAATAGTAATAAATAAATTTACAACATTAGCAGTTCCAAGAATTCAAGATCAACAATGATTTGACTTACGATCGTTTCCGAGTCGCTTATGAATTGTTTTTATTTACTTATTTATTATTTTTTTAATTAAACTTCAACGTCAGATAAGATTAGAAACACAAGAAAATTCACTTTGCAACCAAGAAAAAATAAAATTTATTAATTTAGTTCTCGCAAAAAGGGGGTTAATTTCCGATCTATTTCTGATGAAATAGAAATGTATTTCCCTACGCACTCTGATATGGTTACATAGATACATGTGACATTTATTCCTCTGTACATTAAACATTAAAACAAAACTGTAGCAATCTGTAGGTTCGTATGGAAGCAATGTCATTAGTCTCAATTTATATTCTTGCCTGAACGGTGTGTCCTTGTCCATATCAATCACAGCAGCATAGATACGCTTGTTCGTTTTTATATTTCAAGTTTCTCTGGAACCAATAGATTTATAATCTGCATATAATCTACATACAATCTGCATAAGTAATCGCTACGCGAGTCACTCGTAATCTATAGAGTCGATGAATATTGAATCGTCATCAACTGCGTTTACTTATGATCGACTAATACTGGGAAAAGTATGAACATACATTTCCAGGTAGAGGTAGAAGGGAAAGTTGTCTTCACTGGGTCGGTACCGATAGCTGTTTTGTTTTTTTTTCGAAATTACATTGTGACCATTGCGTTTATGTGCGTGATCGTTTGCGTTTCATCCCGCAAGGTCTGCCATGTTTCAGTATATGTCGCATCACCGCTGACTTACATCCTTATTCTTGTTTTATAAGTACTTCCACAGAATGTGCTCCGAGGAACTTACTGCACTTGCATCCCCTAAATAAAAATATCTGCAATCCATCCGACTTGCTGCTAAATCCCACTCTTCACTGTAGAGGTCCCTAGACTACGGACGATTTTGTACTCTGATAGCTTCATTTTTCAGACCGATTGCCTTTGAAATCCCCTTCCTGCTTCCTGATTACAGTACCAACATGCTAACATTTAAATGTAATGCGAACAAACATATTATTGCATTTATAAAGGCGGATGTAAATCACTAAACTTTAGCTAACAATAAAAAAAACTTCACGGAATGATGAATAAAAATCCTAAATTCCTGCCTCTAACCCATCTGAACTAACGTAATTCTTCAACTTTTTTGTGGTGAACACACAAAGTGTTTATCCCCACCAGATTATCTACTGAATACTAAAATACGAAAACATTTTTGACAGCAAGTCGTAATGACCTATCCAGGCAAATTGTATTAAGATCAACATTGTTTCATGTTGCGCTTCTAATTTCAGTGATAACTTTCTGGTCAATTTTATTACCCTAGCTTTTAAAGTATTTGAAACTGACGAATGATGAAGAGTAAACACTGTATACTATCCACCAAATTTTATTAATAATTGACACCTTTTAAAAAAAATGACACTGGGCGAAAATACGGTTTCTCTTTTGAGTGGTATAATATTTGCGTAGTCTTATTGTGAACATGTATCGTGATGAATGTTCAACAATGATGCATAGACGCATATTTAGTGATGGTGTATGAAGCGTGTGACGAATACATGATCTGTGATGAGAAACATATCTGGTTCGTGATTTGACTACCTGGAAAATTGTTAGCCTTATTGAAAGAAGTAATCGTCTTTTAAAGAGACGGACTTACTAAGAAAGCCGGTCACTTGAGATCCTTCAGAAGTTGTGTCCACTCCAGCTGATGCCACCCTCTGGTTTGTCAGTTGATTCTCGCGTGGTCTCGAGATATGGTCGAGCCAGAATGATAATGATGTCTCTATATATTCTGAGCGAAAAAAAGAGATGGGGATGTTTTGGCGTTTGAGCTAAGTTGGTGAGCGGGCCGTATACTTTGCTCGTCAGGTACATTTGGTTCTGTCGGTCGCAGAACAGAGTCGGGATTTTAAGCTGACGGGATGTCGTTTTGTGGAAGGGGCTCTGTTGTTATGATCCTAAGTATATCCTTTGTCAAGAAATAAAGTATCATTTCAACTTCACAGAATAAAATGCTGTTACTTGTTTTAAAATATAGAGTTGTAATTTTATTTGGAATGGAAATCCTTTTGCTACAGCAGGGGCAAAGTCAACATAATTTGCACTTCGGCAACTATCGAAACCAAGTATTGAATTCGGACGGATACAATGACCGGACGATAACGGCCTGTGTAGTGAACGCACATTATTTGTGTCGTAAATTCTACAGTTGACTTAGTATTATACTCTTATTTGCGTATAGGTTTGTTATGTATGTATCCATGCGTTGAATATACTTTTCTACAGTGAAACACTGTTATAATAAGTAAATATATTTCGTAAACAATATCTCGCCTCTACAAATTTAAAGCAACTTATTAATTGTTCTAGTAGACATAACAATGAGTTCACGCTACCTCTACCTCACTACCACGAAATTATGTTTCCTAGTACTCCCTACCATTCTTTATTAAGCAAATAAATTGTTATACTTCCTACCTAACTTCCAAACCCTATCAAAGACTCAAACTTTTTTTATCGCAACGTAATCATGGGCATGATCTTAAACTACATTCGGTGGTGAGGCCCCAATTTGGAAACTTTGGGGAATATTTTATTGGTGTTCTGTTCTTGTTAATGTAAATTGATTTTATTATTATGATCGTCTATCATATGTATTATTGTATCATGAAGAAACAAACATGTCCTTCATCTTCTGTAAAGGCAAATTGTATATGTAACAAACATATATTTTGTAAAAATTATTAATATTTTTTCTCCGAACATTATTCTTTTCACAAACTATTTGATTTTATAGAGGGGAAATTGCTTTCTGATTGTATTATGTCATTATATTTTCTGTAATCAAGTTGGCAATACAAACAAATTGACTCATGGTTTTTCAAATATCTAATATAGGTATAATTTATGGTGAATAAAGTGAATTTAGTTTTTTAATATTTTTGTAATTCTTACATTTGATTTGATGGAAATAAATCAATTATTGTAAGCTGCTTCCTATGTATAGTTGCTAATTACTGGACACTACTAAAAAAATTTCTTACGAAAACTTTTCTCGGTAATTATTATTTTGTGGTAATTTTAGTCTTCACATGCCCGCCCCCAGTCGTGGACTCCAATCGCATATTTGTCAGGCCTGTATTATGAATCGCTTTGGTTCGCATACTTTTCTGTAGAGTTTAGCAGTCATAACAAAAGTCGTCTTTGGTTTACTTTCGAAAGTCTAGTAACTCTCTCTTCCCTTATTTTCTCATTTAGATCTCACATTTCATGAGCGATGTTTATGACAAAGGAGTAATAATAGCTGTTTTGGGGTCGGAATATATCTTACTTTTGGCATGTTTTTGACCTTGAATTAGTACTTTTAGCTCTTTACATCAAGTGGCTTCGTGCATTGTCTGGAGCAATTTTTATTTAAAAAAAGGTATATTTAAATATATGTCACTCATACAATCGTTAATCAAATTCACAATCTTTTCTGCCACCATATTTAGTACAAATAATTTTTAGTATATACATCATAAATTTCAAACAGTCTTTGTTTTATTGCCGTGTTATATTATGCGGTTACACTTTAATGATCTCGTTTTATAAGTAGGAGATGTGGCCCTGAATTGGCTTCAAACTCACAGAACCCTAGCCACCAGATTTCCAACTCCTTATTTTCTTCTTTTCCATTTTCAAATTTCCGATCTCCATTTTCCTTCTTTTTATTCTTAAGCTTTAACTGTCTTTCAATTCTATCAAACCCCCTTTTCATATTGATTTCTTTCAATTATTTTTCCTCTATAATTTGCCAACATTTTGGACTTATTGATAAATGGCGCACATCAACGTTGCAGAGGTCTGCACTCAGCAACTGCTCTTATAACAAATGTTAATAAACGATTCTATTGCTGACCAATAAACATGTAGGAACCAAATAAACGAAACATTGTTTACATTAATACATAAATCAAGGTTTTACTTGTATCTTCTCAAAGATAATGCTTTTCAAAATATTACAAAACTATTCTTGAAATAAAATGCCTAATCTATTCATCTAGATAATCGTACAACTTTGTTAACCGGCTTGATTCTGTTGTCGGCATTCTTGCAGGAGGGACCACGTAATGGTTGCCGACATCCCTAAGTACAAGTAGCATTATCGAACCGACTGGATTCGAGTTTGGCACACCCGGGTCGTCAGTTCGTGTCGTTATCCACTTGACCACCGTCACCCTCCTATTCTGGAAGTGAAGAGGGGCATCACAGCCAAAGTCGTGACCATACCAAGAGAGGTTTATATCAGAGTTATTGAAAATTGTGTACGTTGTCTCAAGATATTCTTATCAGACTCGGTGAATCGCTCCTATCTATGAAAGATCCTTGAGCTAGATAGAATGCCTCTGAGATTATCTCGTTTGCGGTGAATATATTACCACAACACCCGTGCGACGGTCAGGATGTCAAGTTTAGAAAGCACTCCCTTCACTATCGTCAGTGGTGTGCGACAGGGCTGCATCCTGTCTCCACCTTTGTTTAACTATGCAATAGATTGGATTATTCAGGATTCCATACAGAAACACGAAGGAGTCGACATCTCGATTGATGTCAACATCTCGGATCTAGACTACGCGGATGATATTGCGATTCTCGCCTCCAACTACGATGAACTTCAACTTCTACTGGATCGGGTTAGCTCGTTTGCCTCGCAGATCGGCCTTCCCATTAACGCTGACAAAACGAAACTTATGTCTGCCTGTGTGCTGGAGGAAGATAGAACAGTCATACTGCTGAATTGGCGCCCCTCGAGGAAGTCAACCAGTTCGTTTATCTCGGATCTGAATTCCGCGCCAATGGCTAGAATACAAATAAAATAGATAGACGTATCAACCGCGCACGATCGGCATCCGTACGTCTTAACAGTCGCTTATGGAGTTGGAGTGATATCCGTCCCAGTACGAAGATGCGTGTCTATCAGGCACTGATTCGAAACATTCTGCCAATAGACCTGGTCTATCCGAACCGTAGATATTCGCCGAATAGGTGTTTTTGACCGTTGGTGTCTGCGAAAGAACCTGCGACTAACCTTCTGGACAGAGTTCCCAATACTGCCATCCATTCGCGGTGCAACATTCAATCTATTGAATGAGTTCTGAAACGAAACCGCCTGCGATGGTTCGGGCATGTTTGCAGACGGCCTGATGCAACTGTGCTCAGGAATGTTCTCCATTCACAACCTCTCTACTATTGTCACCGTCGACATGGTAGGTAGCTGAAGGCTTGTTCACAAACAGTCGTGGGCGATCTCACTTCCCTCATTGGCCCTCAAGTTTACGGTGTACGTCGATGGAAGAAGGAGCGGCTGTGGACCCGACGCTCAACCGGACGCAATGGGCAGGATTTATCCGTGACGGTACAAATCAAAGGGCCGACTCAACCTGAAAGCGGAAAGCCGAAACAAGTACACGTACAAGTAAGTATGCGTATCATTGAACGACGATAAAAAATAAAGACAGTTGGACAATAACGACTGAAACTTGATGGTATAGACTAAAGTTTATTTTACACAATGTGGTTGCATTGCAGAAAGGATTGTGAAATATTAACGATTACATGGGTGGTATTTAGATGGTGGTCATACTCTATTTAATGTCTCGTATTTTTTTATCTGAAAGTTCCTAAGTAAGTAATGTATTTACTTGTTTCTCATTATCCTTGTGGTTCGTCTAATGGCCGTTGGGATTGACACACTCTCGAAGACACTCTGAAGAAATAAAAAAAGAATGGCAATCTTACCCGAAACTTGTCGTGGCTGAAAAAATTTCTTCAGTTGCTGTTAATGTTAATAAATCAACACCGACACTAATTATAACGTATTCTTTTATTATATCTTTGTCGTTCTACTTGTTATTAGGTTAGCTCCATTTTTTGATTGGGGCATGTTGCATAAGACTAAAAGGAAAATTCTCCTCGCATTTATGGAAGCATCCTTCCATCTTAAGCTGGTTTAAAATTGAAGACTCGAAAAACATAAAAGGAATTTTGATCGTTTCCTTTATTTAATGTTTTCACGCAATCTTCCATGTACAATGGGGAGCTCCTAATTACCTTCACCTAGTGAGAGCGAGCGCCAGAGAGGTCTGCACTAACTAGTTACAAAATCCGTTCTGACATTTTTCCCATTTGGTAATAATCCAGCTGTCTTGTTTTAGTATCCATCAAATTATTTGGTTCTACGGACGTAGAAATCACTTTTGTTAATTTTTCAAATCTTACAATAATGTATTCGCATTCAATCAACGCATTCTTTACCAAATTTCAAAAGCTGACTAAACACACTTTTCGTCAAAAATTCTATCAGCACTATCTACCACACACACCCGAAAACTCTCGTGACAATTGTAAGATTTGGAAGGAAAAACCTACTATTTTTTAGAAATAATTAAGTACTCGAGGCTCGCTCCAGCCGCTTTCTCTCACAAAATATTTGCTAACTTGTCCAATGATATCGCTGTGATGTATACTTTTCGTACTTTCCCTTGCACACGCTCGTTAAACCTGACCTTCTGACTTCGACAGACAACCACTGAATATTACGCCATTCAATATATTACGAAAGTGCAATTACGAATACATTAAACTAGTTAGAATACCTAATATTCAATATACAACATTTCTATTTCACTTTAGTTCGCCCCAAACTAAGCATATTGCTACTGTGATTGATATATATATATATATATATATATATATATATATATATATATATATATATATATATATATATATAAATTGTTCGTGGTACAAAATTTAATAACGGCGAGGAATGCAGACTTTTGGGACATTTTTCCGGGGGTAGAATGAAATTGAACAAGTATAAAAACGAGAGAAAATTTTAGAATTTAATGAATGTACTAAGCCGTATTTCGTCCACACTAATCAGAGAATTAACGTGGAAGTAATTAAATACGACTAAAAACTTTTTAAAAATTTATAATGAAAACTAGTGACTAGTTTGGGAGAAAAAAATATGGGGAGAAGGGTCACAAGTTGATCACATTAAGTCCTAAAAGCCACTCTTTGTTTACAAAGGGAGGGTTTGATTGAATTTGCTACAAGTCCGGTAGATCTGGGATATTATACATAACGGAGTACAAGTGTAGTAAGTTCATCAGAGTACACTTGGTAGAAGTACTTGTAGCATACGTATAGGGATGCAACATTGCGACGATGCAACTGGGACTGAAGCTTGGTAGACAGTGCGGGACCTACTAGGTTAGGAATTATTTTTGCACCCTGCCCACGAGTGGTTAGTGCACCAGACCATATGTTGCAATAATACCCTATGCACGGGCGAGTGGTGGCTTTATAGAGATATAGGATACTGACAAATGTCAGAAGTTTTCTAACTCACGAAAGGGAGTTTACATTCTTTGCAGCAGACTTACGCCTTTTCTATTTTATCTACACCTGCGTTAGTCATAAGATTATTAATATCTGTCTTACAATTCTTATGCGGTTGGACGCTCTCAGTCATGAAATAATATTTATATATTATATATTTTGTTTTATACTTCCGATTAAATCAGTGTTCTTAGGTACACTACGCGTACTTGTCTGTGCAGATTAACTTGGTCCCCATCAGTCATAATAGAATTAATATTTTATCTCATCGTGTTTTTCTTAAACCGCTTATGTAAACAATCCCATTGCGTAGAATTCGTCTCGAAGGTTTGGCTTTATCTAGCTCCGTCACAATTTCATTATTATTATTATTATTATTATTATTATTATTATTATTATTATTATTATTATTATTATTATTATTATTTGTTACTCACTAGGAGTTCTCAGGCGAGTCAGTAGCGAGTTAGTAGCAGCGAACTATTACAAGTAAAAGCATATGTTTTTTTTCCTTGAGTGTGAGTGAAGTCTCCAAGGATTTCCAGTACTCTCCACTTCTTTTGATCACCATTGTTTCTCACTTTGCGTTTTCGCACCAGCCGTTTACTATTTTTACCATTGAGTCACACCTTATAAAGGCCAATAGCTACTCGATGATAAGATTTAATGGGAGTGAATGATAATGAGACAAAAAATTGAGAACATTATGGGAGTACTAAATCTGACCAATTGACTTAACTAAATTTGATTAATTATGAGACGGTTTATGACTAGTATTTGTTGACATTGGATTTGAAGACGACTATGTTGTAATTTGCAGGGAAGCAGTCTCGCTTTAATGTTCTCCAGACGCGAAGACCTCGGAAAGAAGCTCCAGCTATGGAAATCTCGCCTGACACATAGAGAAATAAAGGAACGCCCTTTACCATTGTTGTAGTAAAAGGTGTCCTTCTTAATGTTTAACAAGGACGAACGAGAGATTGGAACTCAGAAATACTCATAGAGAAGAGAGGGAGAGGGGGATAACAACGTCTCTTCTATGAGAAAGAGACTGTAGGAAAGAGAAGAGATCATCCACCAATTGAGTTATCGCTGATAATTTGAGTGAAGATAAGCTTTCTTGCAATTTCAGTATTCTACGTAACCTTCCATTTGATATCCGGATAGTGCTATCCCTCCTCGTTCTGTTTATCCTCTCAGATTCTCCACGGCCATTTTCTGTGGTATGAACCGATGTTGGTGCCTTGACGGTTCATTTTTAGTAAGGGTCCAGTTTGTAGTATTTTCCTTATATATCTACCTAGACAATTTCCATTTACTTGGGTTCGTCTTTGTATATCCAATCTAAAGGAGTGAAGGATGCTATCTGTTCATGAAAACAACGTGATTACCACTGGAACTTTTTTACGTGGTATATTTTTCTTAAGTGACACTTATTCAATGCAACAAAATGTTTTACAGTAGATCTTTATCATGTAGTAATATTTTCTCCAACACCGTTTTCAATACTGATCTCGGGAACTAAGTGCTCGCCACCGGAACTTTATTATGTAATGTACTTTTCTCTGTTTTCAATACCGATCGCTCTGGTTCAATGATCTTAATCAATCGAGTGTTAAAACGTAACTAACAATATTCTATTAGCCTCATGTTTTATTGACGGCAAAGCACGCGATTCCGTTTCTTTTATCAAATGTCCTGATTGTAGTCATGTTTTTTTGTCCTCTATTTCTTTCGAATGTCTTATAAAAAGCGCAATTAATTGCTTCTATTTCTAATTTTCTTTTCCGCATTTCTGTTTCCTGTTTCACTGCTTTCCGTATAGTTCACTTTGGTGTTGTTTTTAGCGGCGGTAATCAATCTATCTCTATTTTGTTTCATCTATTTATTTGTTGTTAGATAATGTAATTGAGAAGTAGGACGATGTCTCTGCCGTTTCACTGCTTGAGTCTTTGAGGTGACGTCAGAACCGGAAGAGGCTGATGCCTTCAACTTCCATCTCGCTCTGTCTGTTTTCCTTGGATTTCAGCAGAAACGGGCGTGTTTTCTGAAGGTCGGGTTTAAAAGCGACTTTAAACTAACCACTGTTAACCGTTTTCCTTATATGGCAAACTATAATAAAAAATCTGAACTGTAAAAATATGTGTTGTTGTTTGAACGCATTTCTTTGTTTCTTGTTTGAAATCATTTCTTTGTTTATTGTTTGAAAGCATTTCTTTGTTTCTTGTTTGAAATCATTTCTTTGTTTATTGTTTGAAAGCATTTCTTTGTTTATTGTTTGAAAGCATTTCTTTGTTTATTGTTTGAACGCATTTCTTTGTTTATTGTTTGAAAGCATTTCTTTGTTTATTGTTTGAAAGCATTTCTTTGTTTCTTGTTTGAGAGCATTTCTTTGTTTCTTGTTTGAACGCATTTCTTTGTTTCTTGTTTGAAATCATTTCTTTGTTTATTGTTTGAAAGCATTTCTTTGTTTCTTGTTTGAACGCATTTCTTTGTTTCTTGTTTGAAATCATTTCTTTGTTTATTGTTTGAAAGCATTTCTTTGTTTATTGTTTGAAAGCATTTCTTTGTTTATTGTTTGAAAGCATTTCTTTGTTTATTGTTTGAAAGCATTTCTTTGTTTCCTGTTTGAACGCATTTCTTTGTTTCTTCGTTGTAAAGCATTTCTTTGTTTCTTGTTTGAAAGCATTTCTTTGTTTCTTGTTTGAAAGCATTTCTTTGTTTCTTGTTTGAAATCATTTCTTTGTTTCTTGTTTGAAAGCATTTCTTTGTTTCTTGTTTGAAAGCATTTCTTTGTTTCTTGTTTGAACGCATTTCTTTGTTTATTGTTTGAAAGCATTTCTTTGTTTCTTGTTTGAAAGCATTTCTTTGTTTCTTGTTTGAAAGCATTTCTTTGTTTATTGTTTGAAAGCATTTCTTTGTTTCTTGTTTGAAAGCATTTCTTTGTTTCTTGTTTGAAAGCATTTCTTTGTTTATTGTTTGAAAGCATTTCTTTGTTTCTTGTTTGAAAGCATTTCTTTGTTTATTGTTTGAAAGCATTTCTTTGTTTATTGTTTGAAAGCATTTCTTTGTTTATTGTTTGAAAGCATTTCTTTGTTTCTTGTTTGAAATCATTTCTTTGTTTATTGTTTGAAAGCATTTCTTTGTTTATTGTTTGAAAGCATTTCTTTGTTTATTGTTTGAAAGCATTTCTTTGTTTATTGTTTGAAAGCATTTCTTTGTTTATTGTTTGAAAGCATTTCTTTGTTTATTGTTTGAAAGCATTTATTTACAGATCAACAAAGATATGTCTTAATCCAAGATGGCAAACTGGAAGAATCAGATCACTACCATACCGGCATCATTATCGCACTCGTCCTCAGACGACGACCGAGTCAAGCATGCGACCAATTTGATTGACCACTCTCAATGTAATTTGCTTCCTGTGTATTACGTTGTTTAAACAGAGGATATGTTATGGCATTTTCAGAGGTTTGGGAAAAGAAACGAGACGCGTGCGCAATTAACAGATACAAGAAGCATACAGACACATAGACAAACGCACGGACTTAAAAAGATGGGGTGAGAGGGAGAGTAAAAAGGCTTGGAATTTAGAGACGTGAATGCACATATTTACTAAAAGAAAAAAGTGGAAAAACACGTCTGACATGATGATTCTTAAGTTGCTAAAATGTACACACAGAAACACTTGAGGAAATCTAAATGAATTAATGCGAAAGTTGATCCCAAAACACAAGATTTCAAGTAAATTGAACGCACTAACTTTTTTGTATATACTGCTTATGCATATACGATATCAGTCACAAGGTTAAGTAATTTACATATTGGTTTTGAAAAAGGAGCTTTTATTAATGAACTTCATGTGTTAGTGTTTTTTTTAATTTAATGATAATTTTGATTTCAGTATAAAATATGATTTCGCAATATTGTTTTATTTCAGTGACAAATATTTAGCATTTTTTTCCAAATGTGCACATCTTTCACGTGACCGACTTGATTTTTACGAGTTACGATCTTTTTTCAAATTTCTGTTTCTTTCTTTACGATCACATTTAAAAAATGAATGCGTTGCATTACCCGTTCTTTTGGAGTACCCGGTAAGATCCAACAAGAATAACAAAGAACAATACGTATATGGAAAAAATTTGGTTTTCTTTATTTCCCATCACCGGATGGTTTACGCCGGCTACGCACACACATATAAAAATCTTTTGACATACTTTTGTCTCATGAAAGTCTTTTTCTTGCTGGGGTCACACTTTGGTGTCCGCTATAAACTCGTTCATATATACATCCGATTGGAAAGCAATTTGCTCTGCATTGTCTATCCGAGCGTGAACTGAAGCAATTGTTCTACAAGCATTTTGATGAAATACAAGTCAGGGGATTCCTTCACAATACCAACTTACTTATCAGTCGCATTTTTAGTCAGCTGGCACGAAAGCCTAACAGCAAGACGGGCTTGGGGACCATAGCTAATAAAGCTTCATCGGTGCCATAAACATGGGTAAACTCCCATTCTTCCGGTTCTTCGATACTCCGATCACCAGGCGCTCCGGATCTTCGCGTTTCTGAAACCGCCGTCTTTCAAATCTCGATTGCAGTTCGGAACCTTCTCCTTTTTAACAGTTATCAAGTCTCTTTCTTTCTTTCTCGACGTCCCACCTACAATGGACTCGTCCACGATTCATTTTTACCCCTCTTCATTATCTTACAAATGTATTTGTATCGAAATTACCAAATTATTAATGTCGTTCTATCTAGATGAATAGATTAGACAATTTCTGTTTTTGTTTACAACAATATTAAGAATGAAATGTTTATTGTTTTTAATTAATGTTTCAAGTATTACAAGGGTCGAACTTGGCGATGCAATGCAAGAGCGAGCCGACAAAGCCAAATAGTAATAGCTAAATAAATGAAAAAAAACTCAGTTGTTTTTGCGAAAGGACAATGAAAGGTGGAATTTAAAAATTAAGGAACTTAACATTAACATATACATTATAGATACAGAAAAAAATTAAAAATATTAATTAGTAAACTCCGCGGGGAAAGAAAGTATTTATCGTTGAAACAAAGTGACAATGAGAATCAGTCACCTCTTTTTACAGTTACATTTGTAAACACCATTTTTTTTTCAGGGGAATATTAATTACTTCAGAGTGCATTGTCTTTAATCGGGCATTCAGTTGTAAGTCGAACTCCTTCTCACAAAAGACAGATGAAGTGATAGAAAAAAAGAGATGAATACACCCCCAAACACACATTTAACAAAAAAACTTATACGGGCAAATAAGGTTTTTATTAGTTAGTCTAATTGAAGAACTGATAAATACTGACGATCACGCCCCCCCTGTAATCCGTACATATAAGTGCATCGAACAGATAGATGAAAAGAAGAGAACAGGATAACTAAAAAGTAAAATTGGAGTAGTATTAGTTAGTTTAAAAGGGAGAAATCTATATTAATGGCTAATTATGTTTACACACTCATACTCGTTCGACCGCCGAAGTAAAGCGACGTTGAGTCTGGTCATTATAAGATGGGTAACCAGTTGGGAATACCTAACGTTGTATGTAGGGAGACGTCGGCAACTCCCTGGAAGAACTGCAAAGAAACTAACGTCGTCATCTCCCCTAGCCGGGATATACACGCGAGTGTGGACCGCTTGTGAATTTAATATTCTCTAGAAAGTACCCCCTTCAGAGGAAGCCGGCTCAACCCGCCTAGGTTGAATGCTGCTTCGTTTCGTTTCGTTTCGTTTTGTTTTGTTTCGTTTCGAAAGAATAAATGAAAAGAGAAGCCGCGCGTGCGTGGTCCCCCTCTGTATGTGACTCGATGTGGCGAGTATAAAATGCAATACATTTGGGCAATTTGGGGCATTTTTGAACCCCGTTTGACCCCCTGGGGCGCGAACCAGATTTTTTCTGAAGTCAAGGATGCTCATTTCATATCTAGAACAATTGCCTCTACCTTTTGGTTAAGTTTCAGAAAAATTGAATAGACGGATCAAACGTTATGGGAGAAAAGGGTCATTTTTTGCCATTTTAGGGGCTTTTGACCCCCTAGAGGCGCGAACCAGATTATTTCCAAGGTCAGCGATACTTATTTTCTATTAGAAACAATTGCCTCCACATTTTGCCCAAGTTTCAGAGAAATTGAATAGATAGATGAAAATTTATGGGGCAAAAAATGTCATTTTTTGCCATTTCGGGGCCTTTTGACCCCCTGGAAGGCTAACCAGATTTTTTTCAAAAATTGGAGAATGTCACTTTCTAACCTGACCAAAGTTACAACTTCATGCAAAATTTCAGAAAAATTCAATGGATGGTTGCGGAGAAAAATCCGGACGGACGGACGGACGGACGGACATGCCTCAAAACATAAGTCCCCCGATTTTATAAATTGGGGGAACAATAAGTGTCGCGTCCCCTTTTTTCTTACAGACATAAACACACACACGGATGCACACCTTACGTAGTGTTCAATAAAGATAATTATGATGCGCGACAAGTGTTTTTTTTTCTCTTTTTTGTGTATTATTCTTTTGTTGTTTTTATTGTTTTTATTTGATGTATCGCTTATGCTGAGTGGGGAGCAGTGCTCGTCACGGGATAAGGTGGTGAATTCGTTGCGTAATGAATTTTTAGACCCCGTCGTGGGCATAATAAATGTGATCTGACCCTCGGACAAAGGAAGAACAACGATAGTTGACGTGGAATGACAAATAGTCAAACAAAACTCGTATTTCGAGGCGTCATAGTGTAACTGTTGTGCGCCTCGACCACAATAAGACGTGAGATGTGGCACGAAAGTGGTAGGCGTAGGTGTTCGTCAAGCAAGCATTCTTGCAATCTGAAGCGTCATGCTTTTGAGCAGTGGAAGTTGTGCTCTCCGAAATATTGAATGACGGTTTCTAGTAACTTGATTCTGTAACTGTATTTTTTAATGCTTGAGTTGTGAGCAGTTGCTGGAGTTAGATTTTTACAATGTTGTAAAAGTGTAAAATTAGGAGAGAACGTCTGTTAGATACTCTAGTTGTGCATGAATGCTTGTTGTCTACCATTCCGATGACCGAGTCGGGGGTAAAATCTGAACCGGAAGTAGGTTAGGTAACTTCCGCATCGCTTTGATCGCGCTGTTTCTCTATTCTCTGGTGTTCAGCGGAAATGGACGCGTTTTCTTACGGCTGGTGTGTAAACCGTTTGGGTGCCTACTCTCTTTACTTCTGACTTATCTCCACTGTTTTTTCTTTTACGTAACTCTTCTAAATTAAAGACGTAAAATGTGTTCGTGCCAATGAAGAATCAATGGAGAATCGTAAATATACGATAAAACGGATTCATATTTTTAATTAGAATTGTACTCGATAATTTTCCGTAATTTTTGTTTGTACCTACTTTTGTCTGACACGTTAGTATATTAAAGTGTTTTCCTGTTAATTTCTTTAGAACTTCATTATTTCACATTTATTTACCTACAAGAACCAACATTTTGTTCATATACTTGTCTTACAGACATGTACGTTTTGTGTGACAAAATTTTTTTTCCGCCTGTATACCAACATTTTGCAGGCACAACTCAATTGTTTATAATGTGCTTGATCCAAGCTTCTTCGTGCTGACTCTATGCCTAAGGTCTGGTGAATTCCCAAGGTTTGTAAAATCTTCATCTGTAGATAAAGATGAATTTTGTCCGAGGGAAAACACCTGCCGAAATAACAACTCGTATATGAAAGTTTGCAATGACCCTCTAAATTTTGTCTCACAGTCACAATGTTATTTTCTATCTTGACTGACCGTGGCTGACCGTGGCCGACTACTGCGACTTTTATCTTGTACACTTCTAGTCTCCCTAAGTCGTTATTTTCGTTGAGTTTGAACAACCAATTTGATCGCGAAGTAGACTTCTATAATCTTGATCCTCTTCTGCACGGAATATCTCGTTGCCTGTTCGATTTCACTTGAAAAATAAAAGATTGGGTTAGGTTTCATAGATAGCGATAATAAAAGTAATACCTTTTTTTGGTCCATCGTTTATTTAAATAATAAATTCTTACCACCGCCAACGAGATTATGTATTCAGTCGAATCTTTCTCTATATTTGTTTATGTACAGCCTAGCGTCCACATCGTTTAGCGAATCGTCATTAAACTTGGTCAAAATGTCGTTCATGGTTGAACTTAGGACTGATTTAATTTGGGGACATCTAGGTTAACGGTTAAGGTTAAAAGTCATGGAAAGAATAAAAGTCACACTTTTGGCGATAACTTTAACAGTTCTGTATATTATAGAGACTCGCTACTTGGTCCATATTGTAGCCAATGAATACCCGCATTATATAGAACATTGTATTATAATTCTATTATACGATGTTCTTTTTATTCGACAGTGACTTTGTTGCTGTCGGGCTGAGGTAGGGTTCTGTTCGGTCCTATAATATCCAACCTCCCATGTTTTACCTTCTCTCTAAGAAAGAGTTTATTTGTTGCTTATTACCTGAAGCGCGATTCTACCGGGGAATGCCGACGGGGTTGCTCAGGCATTTTTGTGAGCCAAAGTGTGGTTATCCTAGCTAGTCCACTGACTTCTCAAAACCACACCTGACCTTTATTTTAACTTGCTGGAAAGGCGGTAAATGTATTATATGACCTTGACCTTTGAGTTTGACCTTGAAGAGTACGATCAATTGTGGACATTTTGACGGAATTTCAACTTACGTTGTCAGACGCACGTCTGTGTTTCAACGACTGAATTATGTTCACGTTTGTTTATAGAAAAGCTTTGTTTGTTCTTTTCTATTTTAATTAATCTCTTTTTTTATATAAATTATTATAGGAGAGTCATGTAATTCCCACGAAGATTCGCTTTTATTGAGATGGGAAGAAAGAAAGATTAAGAAAAACTAAGCTATTTTTGTCAGATGGTTTTGATAGGCAAAACAGCAAAAATGAAGAAAACTTCACGGAAATTAAAATGTAAGGACCGACTCAAAATAAACACTCAGCCATGACCAAATATGGCCGCCACGAGGGATCGGCCGCGGAAAAGAGACATTTTACTAATGGAAACATTTTCTAACGTTTTTTGTGTGCAAATAACTTTTATTTGGGCGTTTAAATCATTTCACACCCATTTTCTTTATTGTCCTTTCTTTTTGTCAGCTATATTCATTCAATTTTAGTTTCCTATTTCATTAATGTGTTATTAGATGTCGATCGGTCGCTAAATTTAGTACACTTCACCGTGAAATAACATTGCAACCTGCATATTGAATCGACGTATCTTATTCTAGATGCGTCCGTGTATCTACATAAGAGGCTCTGTCACGCTTTTTATACTAATGAGCAACCACTGACCGGGACCAAAAGCCACTCAAGGATAAGGCTTAATGATATTGTCAATTGAATAGTGAACAACTCTATTAGAGGATTGGAAATAATAGGTGGAAAGGGCAAGATTTAATTAAGAGAGCGGCTCGATAAGTATTCGTTGATATTGAACTTGAAGACGACTATGTTGTAGTCAGTAGGGAAGCAGTCCAGTGTTAATATTGTATTTTACTCTATAACGCTTAAGTTTAAAATAGTATTTTCGTTCGTGTGCCACGCTAAAGTTTGAAATATTATTTTTGTTGGTCGGTCACGCTTGAGTTTGGTTTTTTTTCTTTTATTTGTTTGTTATGCCTCCTTGGGCATCTCCCCTTTAACTATCTTCTTAATTCAACTGTTAAAAATAAATAAAAATCTTAGTACAGTATCGATATCCAGATCAAATTCTGTTAAATATTTTATTTGATAACTCTCAAAAGTGCTCCCTCAATTTCTTCCTCCTACCACTTTTTCTGAATTCTACCAACCTCATCTTAAACTGATCCACGCTATTGCTGTTCTTAATCTGATCTGGCAACTTATTCCAAAAACATATTACTCTGTGAGCAAAAAAACTTAAATGGTTAACAGATGCAGTTTTTGAAAACTGCCTTGACAATAACCTTCCAAATCTAGGAGAAATACTAAAAAAACATGCCCACCATAGTTAGGAAAGCCATTTATTATCTTGAAAGTCTCAATCATATCACCTCTCATTTTTCTCTCAATTCTTTTAAATAGTATTTTCGTTTTTGTGTAAAACATCATTTATAAACAGAATTTCTGATGAGTCCATCAAACTTTAGTTTTAAATAGCATTTTTGCCAATCTGTTACGCTTAATTTTGAAATGAAATTTTTGTCGGTCTGTCACACTTAAGTTTTAAATAGTATTTTCTTGGCGTGTCAACATTACATCTGAAATGAAATTTTCATCGGTCAATTGCGCTCAAATTTGAAATAGCATTTTTATCGGTCTATCACGCTTAAGCCTAAACATCAATTTTCGTGGATCTGTCACTCTTAATGTTGAAATAGCATTTTCGTCGGTCTGTTACGCTTAAGTTCTAAATAGTATTTTCGTTGGTGTCTCAAACTTCAATTCTAAATAGAATTTTCGTCGATCTACCACGTTTAAATTTAAATAGAAAGTAGAAAATAGACCATGAGTTCACTTTTTGCAGCCTCGTAACTCTCCTTATTTGATTCCTTTAGTCCTCACATTCCATCAGCAATGTTTCTGACAAGGGTGGAAAAGTTGCTTTTTTCTGGGTCGGAATCTATTCATCTAACACTTATCGTTGGCTAGTTTTTGTACCTTGGAGTGGTATTTTCTTATCTTCTTAGATCATATGGCTTCATGCCTTATCTTGATCGATTTCCATTAAAACAAAAACAATTAAAAAGCTGAGGTCACTTAAGAAGAGACTTAAGTGACCTCAACTATTGCAACGCCACATTGTGTATTGTCGGCAGTTGAAACCCTTATTCTAGAAATTTAATTTCCCTGATGATCTGCCAAGCAAGTATCTGCTTGGTAGTGAAACACGTGTAGGAAAAAACATTTAATTTGAATAAATAATATTTGTGAGAAAAAATATCTTTAATGGTGATAATTGGTGTCCTGCAAGGAATGCTTTGGTAAGCCTTCATAAAATCGCATATATATATATATATATATATATATATATATATATATATATATATATATATATATATATATATATATTTATTTATTTATTTATTTATTTATTTTGGTACAGAAAAATTAGTACAACATTCGTACCGTCGGTTTCAAACACGGAAGGACTTAGCTATCCGGCTCTCTTCCGCTGACGAGAACCGGAGGGCTAAGTCCTTCCGTGTTTGAAACCGACGGTACGAATGTTGTACTAATATTTCTGTACCAAAATAAATAAATATTACGCTCTTAATTTTTCATTTTTTAACTTTAATTCTTAATTAATCGAGCACTCTACTGGGATTTTTCCTGCTATATTACGAAGAAGTATATATATATATATATTTATATTTATATTTATATATATATATATATATATATATATATATATATATATATATATATATATATATATATATATATATATATATATATATATATATATATGAAGCAAGTCATTATTTATACAAGTCTTGTAAAAGATAACAGAATTTTCACGTTTTACTTATTTTCTTGATACGGCGAGCAAGCTTTCGGGTCTTTAATTGCCACCGGACACCCGAAAGCTTGTTCGCTGTGTCGACAAAATAACTAATAAATTACAAAACGTGACAATTCCGCGGTCTTCCATCTTACATCTCAGTGACAACCTGCCTTGCTATGAGTGAATTAAAGTAACAATAAAAACTTGAGAGTAGGTTGGAAATTTTTCAAAAACTAAAATATCCTATTTTATTTTATTTCTCCGAAGCAATTAAGCTGATAAATCCGGGCTGTAACAATATAAACTACTGTTTTCCTATCATCATAGTTATCATAGTTAATTATAATTAGTCATGATAACGACTAATCATCAACTAGAATTTTTTTTCTCTTTTTTATTTTTTTTTATTTCCTTTACTTTAAGAACTGTGGTAGCATTTTCTCATCATTCATGTTCTGAATGCGGTTAGTTATACATCTGATGAGGCCGATCTAGGTCGAAATAAGTTATAATGTGTACAACCCGAATTTGTGTCTAGTTTTTTTCTCTTTAAAATTTATTCATTCTCTGTTTAAATGTACATTGAGCTCTCTTACTCGGATTCCTATCGAAATCATTTAAATCTGTACACTATATATATATATATATATATATATATATATATATATATATAGAGAGAGAGAGAGAGAGAGAGAGATGTATTCTTTTATCTGAAGCATTCTAGCAATGCTCCTATCCAGATATATAAAGCCGAGTATGGCGTATTTTGTTGGATCGAGTACAGAGTAATTTTGACCCACTGCCGAACCAAAGCTGAAACAAATTCTTTGTCTTCTAAACTGATCTCTGCTCGGATCGTCAGCAGAATTAATCTAATAGAATCTAGTTTTAATTTTAGATCGGATTAACTCACCGCGGATGAAGAAATTAAATCTTCTCCAAAACGCATTCAAACGCTTCGGTTTGGAAATTGGAAGTAAGTAAAACGTATCGAACACATATTGGAACTTGAAAAACAAAGATAAAGAATTGAAAATAAACAAGGATGTAAATGTAACGACTGTCAGAATTGCCTAAAGATATAAAGAGACTAGTAGAGCCACTTGGCGTTGCTGGGAAAGGAATGTAGTCCTTATATATTAGAAGATGAACGCAAAATATGTAATATATACATTTATTTTAAATAGTTCAAAGTACTTTTTATAGGATTATTGTTGTGAAGTTGTTCCACAGTAAATAATAAATAAAGGAAGTCAAGTCGAGGGTTGGTTTAACAAGTGTATTAACAAAGTAAGAAACTGACTAGCTCTTGGCTAGACAGTTACAAGACTGTGCTTTGTCTTCAGTGTCTCTGGTGACTCGCACTATTTATAGTGGCAACCGGTGTAGTTTCTCCTGTGTAAGAACGGCCGGTGTAACAATTATAGAATAATCTTTTTATATTAATAGCGCGATAGAAGTAAGCTCGATATTAGAGATAGAGCATTATTATTAAGAAGGTAATGATATAACAAATATAAAGTTACATAATTTATAAATAAATCCTAGCATCAGAAGGAGAAAACCAATAAATTATTAATAATTGGGTAATATTATTAATTTATAAATTAATAATATTTAACAATACTTAATAATGTTATTTGAAAATTAATAATATTTACCAATAAAGAAATCAATGCGTAGATGGAAACTAAATACGTTAATATGATAATAAAACATATAAAATAAACGTAATAAATATATAGATAAAGTTATAAGTTCATGTCTAGCGTTTGTGTGTGGATTCAATTATGCTATATTCCCCTCTTTCTCAGACCCTTTTCTTTTCTATATGCCATTTCACTCTCTTCACATCCCCTCTAAATGATGATATTCGGCAGCTACCCCTTAATATGTAATCAAGCTATCCAAACAAATTCTAAATTCGGTGAACTTGTTAAACCTTGAAAATATGTTAGCGTCCTTTGCGTCAAAAGAAGATAAACTAACGATTAAATTAAAATATTATTTAAATTTTGATAATGTCATATTTTCAGTATTGAATCTGATGTTTACTTTTTCTTCTGTTTCTTCATTAGGAACAACTAAAAAAATAGGCATTTTTGTTCGCCCCATGAGATCGTAGCTGTTTCGAGCTAATGATCGAAACATGGATAGGTCGCTTATGTACACGTTTTTATAAATACAATTATTACGTATTACGTCGAAAATTTGGGACTACTTTTAAATAAAGTAACATGTTTTTTATGTATTGTTAGGCTTAAAACCGCTTTCTTACATTTTAATATCTAATGCTTTCTAATGGGAGACCAGCATATCTTCTTATCTTTAACGCGTTTCCGTGAATATTTCCCTAAAAGACTTCGACATTTGAACTATTACCCAATCAACATCTACACGCATTCTACCTTCTACTAACGATAAACATGTTGCTATAAAAAAACAAAAGAATGTCACAAACGTCTATATTTCTTGCTTTAATAACATTTTATACCACTAGAAATATATTTAAATATTTTAGGACTCGGTACCCTTCCAGTTTCATTAAGAAATTGAATCAGTTGGTTAGATTTAGAGCCAAAATTCGTTTAACTCGATCCAAAACTACATTTCGAAATGTGTGTTTAATGAATCGAATTTTCCCTTCATATATAAGTTTTAGCATTACTTAGGTTAAATTAGTTCGCAGCCACAGAATTGAGGAAATATTTTTACGGGATGAAATTTATAAGTTGTCCGCTTCCATTGGCGAAATTTTAAGACATTTTCGTTCACTATGGAAATTTTGTAAAAACAATTTATCTTTCTTCGATTACATCCGTTTCTCCCGTTATATTTCTTCACTTGACTAACGTGGATTTGCTTTGTCTAATGCCAACCATCATAAAAGACTTCGGTTTCTTATTCTGAAGAGATTTGGTCGTTCTACGACTAACATGAAAATATCCTTAATCTTTTAACATACCAACTGACGGACACTGAGTAATTTGTATTGTTCCATGACTTGGAATTCTGTATTCCACCCGTATCCATCAAACGTGAAGACATCTTTTCGGAATTTGAGGTTTTATTCTCACAAATTCCGTTTACAGTCGACCAGCCCTTAGCGTTGAAGGCAAGACTTAATAATCTTGCTTACGCTTATGCGGGAACTTCCATTGGCTGCTCTAATTTCAATTTGGCAAAATGAACATTTTCTTGCGGTCAAATCAGCCCCTTATCATACCAAACCAGATAAGGATTCGGGAGTAGTGATTCTACATTATGCCGTTTATGTGGCAAAAATGATGGTGATCTTAGATAACGTCGATAAATTTAAAAAACTCGGACCTGTTAATACGCATGATAAGACCCTTTTCCATGGAAAGTAATTTTCAAAAAGGATTACTCAAATTGGTTAAGTAAGGTGTTCTTCCTGGGGAAATATACGATATTATGCGACCAATAGGGTCTATAAGACCACGTTTTTACGGCCTAACAAAAACACATGAGAAAAATATACCCGTAAGACCGATTCTCTCTATGGTCGGGTCGTTCAGCATAAGTTAGCTAAATAGTTGGCTAAATTGCTTCAACCTGTTCTTGAAGTATATTCGGCCAACTGTATAAAATATTCATTCACTTTTGCTGAATATATACACAATTGCCCTTTTTCTGCTGAAAACAAGTTTACGTGTTCTTTCGACATCAGCAGTTTATTTATATGCGTTCTCTTACAAGAAACCATCGATATTTGTGCTGATGTACTATATCATGGTTACTCAGTTTGTCCCACTATCTCTGAGGTGGTCTTCGTAGAACTGATGCGGTTTGCTACCATGTCAGTCGAATTCAGTTTTGATAATGTCATGTATCAGCAGATCGACGGCATTTCTATGGGGTCACCCCTTGGTCCTGCGTTGGCCAATATTTTCGTAGGTTTTCATGATCATAATCTTTTGGCCCGTATCAATAAACCACGATACGTTGATGATATATTTTGCGTGTTTAATAATGAGTCAGATCCCATAGTATTCCTTAATGCATTTAATCAATTACACCCAGCCTTACAGTTCATCTGTAAGAGGAAACACAATGCAACCCTTTCTTTCCTGGGGGTACTAGTGCATAAATCTGATTCATTGTTTCATTTTGGGAGCCGCTTTATTAATTTTCTTTCTCATGGAATGAATATATAGCACAAAGCCAGAAGGTGAGAGAAAAAGACAGCACCCCAGCGGAAGAGCCAGGCTGGCTTCTAATAATATCCTGGACAGCTCCGTCGGAATTCCTTGGTAGAGGCGTCTCAGACAATTGACAATAAACTCACCCCTTCCCAAAACGGGAACGCAAGGCCTTGGAGAGTTGGTGAAGAGACTAGCGACATCAAGAAAACACATAAAGGATGTCTCAGAACACGAATCTAACCCACGTACACGGTCAACAAACCGGTAGGGATCAGTTATGCAGTGCCTAGTTTATAACTCTCGCATAGGATGTAAGATTTCTAAGTCACTGAGCAAAAGAATGTTGGACAGACCTCATCATAGATAATATGGGTCTCAGTGGAACACCCTCCTTGTGTATTTTTGGAAGACCATATAATCTAGGACAAAGTGACCGAGAAGATTTAATCCTGTCATAGATTTCCTTAGAAAATTCTTCGTTTTGAATAAAGCAAGTACACGTTTCTGAATTTTGATCTCATTTTTGCAAGTATTATCCGCTAACTCGACTGGGTCAAGTTTACAAAATGTAAATGCATCGTTGATAACACTTTCCCAACTTAATCTCTTCGGTCTATTACCATATCTTCTCCGCCTATGCATCAGCATCTTCAATTAGAAGTCGGTATCGATGTCATAAGTTCTTGAGCCTTTATTCAAATTCATCATTCAAAATTAAGAATACGTAAAAATAACATTTGAGACAAAAGTCCCAACAGTTTTTGCGTTTCATTTTCGGCGACCGCACAACCACTTTTCACGTCTAATCATACGTAGTTTATGTATTTTTTTACTATGAAGAGAAAACATTTTCCTATTTTTTAGTTTTTAATGGATAAAAATATTTGATAAATGTTCACTAATATCTTTTCATTTTAATTTTCAAAAAATATTTGATATCTATTATTTTTTATTTGTTTTAGTCAAATAAACTATTATAGATGTATGTGGAGAGATTTTTAAAAGTCCCTACGCCGAACTCATTAGCTTAAATAGACAAAAATCGTTAAATCGGTCACCGTGTAGATAAGCGTTCGCCTTCAGTTCTTATAGTTTAGACCATCATGGGTTCGAATCTCACACTAGACATTTCTTTTACTACTACATCATTCGAGTTATTTCCTTGTCGATATCGATCATAATCTCATCCTGCATATTTTTTTTAAGTAAAAAATGGATGAAAAATATTTAATGGATTTTCTTAACTTCTAGACTAAGGTCAATAGGTATTTCCAACTTTGCGTTAATCATCTTTTGTTCTTCATGGCTTCATGTCTCGTCTAGAGCAACTTCCATAAACAAAAGGTATATGCTGTTTTATAAAGTATATTAAGATGGAAATTAAGCCCAATGTGGAAAAGGGAATATGCATGATATGTAAACAATTGAGCTGTCATGGCCGGCCAAAGAAATAGTTGTGAATGAAGCTGTATGGTCGAATTGATTGCCGATTGTAGAAGCAGCAGCAGCAGCAGCAACAAAAGCAGCAGCATTTCGTCCGTTGCCAACGAAGAAAATAAGTATATATGATTAATAAGTGAAATATCTATCAAAAGTAAATTATTCGTTGAAGGCCGCTTATGAAACTAGAAAAGTAATTTGTTTTACCAACTGCTGATGTAAATAAAAGGAAATTGAATAGTTGAATCTATGTTATGCAAAATAAAATACTTTGAAAAATATTCATGTTAAATACACGTAGAGTTTTTCTCAAGAAGGTATTGTAAAAGTGAATACATAAAAGTTACCTATTTAATTAGTGCGTGTGAACAATAGATCAATTTTGTAATTTTTCTTTTGAGAAAGATGACATTTGGTAGATTGTATTGTTTATACTGGGAATAAGGCTTTTGTTAATGTTTTTGTTTATTAGTCGGTTATTGACTGGTGGTCCTAGTGATACATCTGAGCTTTGCAAACGCACGGTGTAATGCGAAACGATCAGGCTAATTCAATTTTTCTGTATACCTTACGGTGAAATGGGTTGCGGTAAGAGTAGTTTTGACCGAGAGAGAGAGAAGGTTATCTCCTCGTACTATATCTTCGAGATCAGTAATGAAAGGATAAATGAGCCAACAGACTAAATATAAAAGTCGATTAAAATGAATAAAAACGAAATTCATTTTTTTCCTGACACGGAACAACGTAGGTGAAAATGATTGACGAAACAGTTTTCGGTGTATAGATTTTGTTTATGAAGCTATACCTATCAATTAAATAGGGGAAAATGTTATTTTACTGGATTTAAAAGAAGATGATGCCGTCATTTTTAGAGGCGTTTTTGGAGTACAAGGGATCTACTTTTTACTGTGATACGATTTCAAAGCTTGAAAACAGTTGAACCAAATGCATTGATGAACCGGGTGTTTTGGGATATACTGAAAAACTGTTTTGTTTCTTCGATTCCTTCTGAATAAAAGTGAGACATTTTTGAACGATTCTCGTATGTATGTTGGGTAGTTAGCCTGCAATGGTTCTCTCAAGCGTATCTCGTTGACTATCATACTGTTGCATAGCCCCTCCCTGCTTGGACCGCGGCATCTCTCGCTCTGTATACTCGTCCCGGAACGGGCCGTGGAAGTCTTAGTTTATCACTGGTAATTTTTAAAACATCAAAAATCATATAGTTTGCATACCTTTAAATTTCTCCCTCGCCGCGTAAAGGGTGCGTGTCGTTCAGTGGTTGAACTCTTTCTTCTCTTCTGTACTGCCGTAAACATCGCCGCTACAACAAAAACTTCATGACGAACTCCGAAAACAAACAATCCTTTTAACTTTCAATTCTTTTTATTATAGGCGTTAGTTATCTTTCGTTTTGGAGATATTCACTAACGCCGAGAGAGAGAGAGAGAGAGAGAGAGAGAGAGAGAGAGAGAGAGAGAGAGGGTGAAAATTACTGCTTTCGTAATTACTTATCAATTAAGTCTTAATTATTCGTGGAGGGGTGAAAAGAGATCTTTCGCCCGTATTTTCTCAAGGAAATATTTCCCTTAATCAAATTGCGGATTACATCCTAAATCACGTCTGATAGGTTCGCCTCCAAAACCCAGACTGCTAAAACTCGTTTCTCACGAAGAACGAATGACGTCACGAATCCCTTTGTTTCCCACGCAAAGGCCTGTGACGTCACAGAGCCTCTCGCAGGTGCACATTGACCCTTGATCTGAAGTCTCGTCACGCGGTAACCCTGTCACGTCTGTGATTTCCGACTGTGAGAATAGGCCCTATTCTGCACTCGACTGCACGGATCTACCCGCACTAATTAGCGCAAGTCAAACAAACGATTTCCAACAGATACGTCCATTCCCATAGGGTCATTATCCAACAATACAAGAGTATGTGTTTGTATGATATGTTAATCAACTGTGGACATTAAACCAACGCAACTGCTAGGTAACAGTTACTCCCTTACACTCATCGAATTAAATGTCCAACGCGTGGTGGCTATTCTATTTTATATTAAGAGTGGGTCATTATGGAATGCGTAATACAGTTTAAACAACACGGAATAGATTAACGTAACGTAGAACGCAATGCAAAAAAACTGTCAGTAACAAGGTACTGGCGTATTCCGTGTTTACACTCTTCAAACTTTATTACCATAGTTTAGTTTTTTATTCGAGTGGAATATCCATAAGTGCCTCGAATTTCAATTAATATGTTTAATTTTATGTAATAAATTAGAAAAAGTGCGATACATTGCTTGAACATTTTAGAATCCAATTTAAAAATTAATTAATATTAGTGAGAATAAATCTACCCGTCGTCAATCGTGGTAAGATATCTTCAAAGATTATTGAAAATGTTATTCATCCAACCAATAATTATTGTTCATAATTACTTAATTATCTATTTACGAGTGTACTAATGACTAATATATTTTATCGAGCTCTACGAAGATTTATCTTATATATAAAGTGAGAATTTCTCCTATTCGATGATCGATATACGTTCGAATACAAAATCTACATACCGAAATATGTTTCGTATGTGATTCAGGCTAAGTATTAGCATGTGTTTTAAAATGAATATGTCCGATTGAATTAATCGATTTTTATATTTTATCCGATCGGCTGTTTACTAATTTCAGATAGGGAGTACGAGTGACTAATCCACACATTACTAAATCCTAACCCTTCGCCCAATAACACTGTAAAAGAAATACGGTAAATATCTAATTAAGGTTACTTATTCGTATTACACCGTCTGTGCGCTCACGTAATACACTTTTCGGCAATTATACTGTTAAAAAATACTTTATAATTTTTTTTTAGATTACAAATAATACACCAACATACACAAATCTCATTTCTAATGACGGTTTTAGAATATGCAGAACAAAACGTTCCCTACAATTTTTCTACTCAAACCTAATAAACATAACGCACTAATTTCAATTTTTTTCTGAAACACATGAGTGATTCGATTTTTGTATAATTAGTGCCGTATTTGTTGTTTGTATGTTGTTATTGGTATATGGCTTAATAAACATGTATATGGATACATTTTAGCTAAATGTACAATATTTTTTTAACAAGTTAGCAACTTTTACATATTCCCATGACTGTATTCAAATAAAGAAGCGTTTATATCATCGTAGTTAGTTATTTAGCACACAAGTGTTCCTCAGGAGCTGCTTCGCGCGAGCAAATATGACTCATTACCAGCTAGTTTCTATTGAAACTGAATTTAGCATAGTCGCCGCATTCGCGCGAAAAAGTAGCTTAGCATACAGAAAATTTTCCATAGAAACATGGTCGTCATTGTTTTATGAAAAATACTTAGAAAAATGACTTTATTGCAAAATATATTTAATCCTATAAAATAGTATCTCCCTTCCAGTGTTTGTTTATAGACAAGATCACCCCTAAATATTTGAAAGCACAAAAATCATCGCCCCTATATAGGTATGTTGATGTGAAGATGTACTTTCTTGGTTATAACATAATACAAACGTTTCATTTTCATCCATGAGCAAACATTAGATTTAAGGAAGAAAAAAGAAGTACAAAGAAACAATAAAGGAAAAAGATAAAGTCCACAGCAATCGACTGTTCGACTTTGTAGCAGTGTTCTTTTTTATTATTCACCAGTAAGTTTGAAAGAAAGGATTTCTTTTCAACCCTATGCACAAACTCGCTTCCTAGTGACCACAGGCAAATAGATATGAAAGTAAGTATTTTTCATCTCGGGGTCAGACTAAATCGGAATATTAAGGGTTGTAAGTGTATATTTGGCAGTTGACATCTATTCTTTCGTTATCTTCTCAGATACTCTCACGTGTATTTTTCAGTAATGTGTAATCGATGATGAAGACCCGGAAGCCACTTAAGGATAAGGGCTCAAACAATTCAGTTGGGCAATGAACATTACCATGAGATGATTCGAAACGATTGGTCAGAGTTTGATTATTTAAGAGAACGGCTCAACAAGTATTTACTAACATTAAACTTAAAGACAACCATTGTAATCAGTTGGGAAGCCTCCCGACGTATTTGGTTCTACGGATAAACTGTTCTAGGAAAGAAACTTTATTCGTAGAAGGTCCGTTTGGTTTGAATTAGATTTAGACAAAAAGGAAATTTATTTTCTGTGGTTGTAGCTAGATGGGTTTTGGCTCTGAATGTTTCAAAGGGAAAGAATCAGAGATTCGAGCTAAGTCAGAGATTAGAGCACTTACCATTAAAATAATGATAAATTAAAGAGAGAGAGGTATATATCAATGTCTCTTATATATATATATATATATATATATATATATATATATATATATATATATTCTCATCAATGCACAACTCTATAAAGGTATCTTGCTGCATAGTTGAAGATGGCCAGTGCTTTGGCTCGACTTTCGTATAATTCGTCTATTAGTTCGTTTTCTTCCTTAAAATGCACACGTGTGTCGATCTGGAACAAAATAAATTATAACGATACTTTTTACGGTTGACAGGTTTATTTATGATTTAATCATTTGATTAGTGTTTTCTAAATGGTTTGAAACACCTTTTTAAGTCCCCTATTTATTGCCCTGCCTATCTCCTCCCCTCTTATTCGTGTGCTTCCATCGTTGGCGTCTAAATCCCCAACCACTCCAATTATCGTTGGGAACCATCAGACACGGTTTCACTTAAAGGGTTCAGTGTTCTTTGCTAGTCATAGCCAACGTGAGTTCCCCACGTCCTACTCGTCTATGGTCGCCTAGATACTAAAACAAATACACCAGAGGTTGCGGTCGCGGTTCTAAGCCCTCTCCTGACCGGTGGGGTATGGTCTGGCTTAGTCCTTGAGTTACACCCTTCCAGGTATACCCCACTCGCTCGCGAGGAAAGATTAGTTTATCGTTGATAACATGAGACGACCCTATCAGTGAATGTCGACAAGTCTGTCTGTTGCTATTTTTGCACAGCCAGAGTATGCCCCCCGGGAGCGCTATCTCGCCCTACCTTCCGACCTTGTGTAACATCTTCCTACAACGAGAAGAAAGTGAATTAATAACCAACGAGAGTAATTACAAGGGTGCCATATCTAATCACTTTATTGATTGCTTAATTAGTTGCTCCAGCCAGACCGGAGGTGACAGCGTGCAACTTCAAAGTTTTGCATCGAATGGGCTTTTTGAATGCGTCTTCGCCGCCTCTCTACGAGCGACCTAGTTCGTCGGCCTGTCACGTTTCGGTTTGAAAGAGCATTTATTACATCACTAAACGCACAGATGTAATGGACGCATCTTAGTTCAGATGCGTCCAAGAATGTCTATGAAAAGCCCTGTCTGTCGGTCGATCTGTCACGCTCATGTGTGAAAAATATTTTAGATACGCCTTCTGCATCATATCAGATGGGTTTCCGGTCGGTCGTCGGTCATACTGCAGTTCAGTCTGTCACGTTTCATTTTTAAAAGTGGCTCTACTTGTCTTTGGTCTGTTCTGCTTTAGTTTGAAATAATATTTTCACTGCTAAATGCGTAGAGGTAATCGACACATATTAATTTTTGATGCGTCCAAGCATATCTATAAGAGGCCTCGTCCGTCGCCTGGTCGACCACGCGTAAGTCTGAATATCATTTTCGTTGGGCTGTCACGTTTTAGTTTTAAATAGCATTTTTTTTTATTGATCTGTCACGCCTAAATATTTTATTTTATTTTTAGCGCCAAACATGCAGTTTAAGAATAATCCTTTTTGTTTCACCTTTTCTCTCCTTTCTCTTTCTCTCTCTCCGCTTCTCATTCTCATCACTCTTTATTTGTCTACCTTCTCTCGCTATTTTCTCTCTTTCTTCTTTCTCTTTCTTCTCTCTATCTCTCTTTCTCTCTTCACTTTGTTTTCTTTCTCTCTCTCTTTTTTCTGTTCTTACGCTCACTCTTTCTTGTATTCTCTCTCTTTTCTCTCACCCTCTCTTCTCCTTCGCGTTCTCTCCTCTCTGTCTCTCTCTCTTTCTCTCTATCTCTCTCTCTATCTCTCTCTATATATATATATATATATATATATATATATATATATATATTTCTTCTCTCTCTTCCTCTCTGTCTTTCTTTCTTTACCATCTCTCTTTTTATCACTCTCTCATCTCTCACATCTTTCTCTTTAATCTGTCTCTCTCTGTTTCACCCCCACGCTCTAAATTTATACCCCTCTCCCTCTCTTTCTCTTTCCCATCCAATAAGTTCGCTCAAGACTTTTAGATCCCCGGACCCATGTCTGCTGGGCGTAATGAAATGATGTATTCATATTTAAACTGGATCTTGGACACACAGCGTGAAAAACTGTTTCTCAAGTTTAACCTTCGTTTTCTTCAGATTCGCCTGTTAATGCTTAAATCAGCAATAATCATCATCTGTTATATTTTCTTTCGTAATTTATAACATCATTTTCTTTTTCTTTTTTCGCTTATTTCTTTCGTACATTTCACAAAAATCAACACTGGTTTGTCTAGTCTCTTCGTGGTGGTCAGCGTCCTAAATCGGAGGACCCATGAGTACACACCACCGACACTGCTGATACACGCCATAATAATGCACTAGAAAACTCTATATTTACCGCCAAACTATAGCAGCGCAGTCTCTAAAGTACTAAAGGTCTATCTTTTATACTACAACGTGTTGTTACCCCGACCTCACCTTAGTACAGTATATCAGTCGAGGATACATCCTCGACAATCAGTCCGACATAGGGTGGGACGTTGTGGTTTCTTCTGGCCATGCTCTGTCGTGTGAGGTATGGTTCTGTCCAGTCTCAGAAGGTACACCCTCCCAGGCTTTACTTTTTCGTTAGGAAGGGGTATTTATTGCTTATCGCCTAAGGGGCCTTTACCGGGGAATGCCGACGGGCTGCTCATGCATCTTTATAGGATAATCTTAGTGCGCTGATGTTCAAACCCACAACTGACCTTATGTCTAACTTGCTTGAGAGAAGGTAGATTAAAAAATCTTTCAACGGTCACCATTTTGTCACCGTGACGAAACTGTTGCTTGGAGGTACAGATTTATCTTATAATTACGCACAAGTGAATCGATGCTTACTATCAACACCTGAAGTCACGCGGCTCGTGAGGTGACACCTGTGTAAATACCTGCCTACAATATATTCATGACTCAACGTAACAGTATCAAATTTGACAAGTTATTCAGAATAAACAGTTGCGGGAAAGAAATATTCACACACATTAAAAATAACGTTTCTTTAATATTTCAGAGTATTGTCTGAACAAAACATTTATACATTTACTGTCTAAAAACTGTAAGAAACAGAGGAAGGAGGAGGGTCAGACCAAAAAAAGATTGGGAGAACAATATCCGTGAGTGGGCAGGTCTGGCGCTGAGTAACACGTCTAGGAAGACATAAAATGGGGATGTTTATTTACTCCTCGCGGAGTTAGGCACAAGGCCAGTTTTATCTTACTCCCACAAGTAAGATGTGACCCAAGATCGGGTCGAGCAAGTGGGGTTAAAAGCCAGCGCTCGAGAGGTGAGCACTCTGGCCATTTAAAAATTGCCTGGGCAGCCCCGTCGGCATTCCCCGGTAGGGGCGCCTCAGACAGTAAGCAATAAACTTACTCCTCCCCAAAGAGGGGAGGCGAAGCCTGGGAGGGTGGACCTCCTAGAACTGCACAGGACAGGCGTGCAGTATCCATCGGAACAGATACTACACTTTGATCTTAGCCAAAAGGCGGATGTCTGAAGAAGACTATTTACTAGGTTATCTTTGGCCCCCAACGCTCACCCAGACCGCATACTACTAATAAATGCAAATAAACTGAAATTATACTTAATTGTACAGACGTTGATACAATTTATTTATTTTAATGGACTGAAAAAGATAATCGTACAATACAAATTTAATGTATAATCTTCATTTGGTATTTTGTTGAATAGCCTTTATTTACATCAACAGCGACCAATCTCTTCCTGTAGTCCTTAATTAATGATTTGCAAATATTAGTATGTATTTTGGGTACTTATATCGAATATAAACCAGTTTCCGTTAAATGATAGAGGTTAAATCAAATACCGAAAATATTTATAAAAATTTTAAAAGAAATTCCGTACCTTCTTTTGAGCGTATTGAGATACCTTTTGATTTGATTTTAACACAGGATAATGATCCCAAACATGCAGCAAAATCTACAAAGAAGTGCCTTGCCGAAAATAATGTTGATATATTGCAATGTGCAGGTCATTATCGGGATTTTAATCCATTCGAGATATTCAAAAATCCGTAAAATAGCACTAATTAGTATCACAAATCTGAGCACAATATGCCAGGAAGAATGGAACAAAATACAGTACTTAAATCGAAAATTAACAAGTTTCCGTTAACATTGCGTCGGCAGCGTTCGGGCATGT
>OY744516.1:209531365-209561365 GCA_963556195.1 Sepiola atlantica | reverse complement strand
TATATATATATATATATATATATATATATATATATATATATATATATATATATATATATATATATATATATATATATATATAAAGAATAGCAAACGTTGCACGTTCCGGGCTAGCCGCATTCGTGTAATAATTAAATAAAATGTTGGCTTATCATTAGCACTATAAATATATATAATATATATGTGTATACGCATATATATACATATCTCTCTCTCTATATATATATATATATACATATATATATATGCATATACGTATACAATATATATATATATATATATATATATATATACGTATAGAGTGTGTGTGTATATATATATATGTACGTATACAGTGTGTGTATATATATATATACGTATACAGTATATATATATATATATATATATATATATATATATATATATATATATATATATATATATTAATGTGTGTATGGAAGTACAGATATAGCTTAGTTAGCCTAAAAGCTACCAGACAGACATGCTAATATATACAATGCAGTCTGCATAAATATTTTTCTATCAAACAGACTTATTTGTGGTCGCTTGCGGTGTTTTTTCTGGGCCAAGACATACTGCTGATGTACGCTTATTAAAGAAAATAGTGTCTATTACAGATCTCTGTTCACTAACCGCCGCACAACATCCGGAAGTAATGAATACGCGCCAAAAAGTGTTTGGCGTTTGGAAAACTAACAGATAAACGAACAATGTTCTAGCTATCTTTTTTGTGCAAATTCGAATGTATGAAACACAATATCTGGAAACATCTTGCAATCTTTCCTTATTTATTCATTTATAAAAGTTTTCATTTGCTTCCCAGCAAGTACACTACATATCTATTTTAATTGGTTAAGATGCGCCTATTCAATCAGCGCGTTTTACGACTAAAATATAATTTCGAACTTAGTTTTGATAAAGGCACGAAAATGTTTTTTTCAAACCCAAACTTAACATACCAATGGAATAGCTATTTTAAACTTAGGCGTGACGGAGCAACAATGATGCTATTTCAAATTTAAACTGTACAAACCAACGAAAATACTATTTTAAACTTAGACGTGACAGATTAATGAAAATACTTACAGACAATCTGACGTCGCTGCATTTATGGATAACCTATTTGCAATTTCAAGCAAAAGGATCAATGACGTCATTATATGCGAGCTAACGTCACTCGAAGTTAAAACTTTATTCATACACGATGACCCCACATCCCAAAATAAATATACAAAAATGTAACCTATGGAATCTTTAATAAAATTCATAATCCACTCTACATTCCAACCGTAATCGTTGATAGAACAGCAACATGTTTGGGTGGGTCTGTGAGTGATTGAGAAGACTCTTGGGGTTAGAAATGCTCATTCAGAATTATAAAAGGGATCTAGGAAAGGTGAGTTAGCCTGTTAAAATAAAGCTTGCTTGCTGTTAGTAGCTATTCATACTTGCAGGGCATAATGGGTATTTAATTGCTTCCAACCGCATCAATATGTGACACAAGGTCGGTAGTGAGGGTAGAATCAAGCCAGCGCCCCTAAAAGATAAGCACTCTGGCCTATAAAAAAATAACCTGGGCAGCCCCGTCGGTATTTCCCGGTCAAAGTGCCTCAGGCAGTAAGCAACGAACTTACTCCACCCCAAAGATAAAAGGCATGGATGGGAGGGTGCACCTCATAGGACAACCCAGGACCGAATACCTCGGCCCGACAGATAAAAGGCCACCGAAATGACCCAGTTCCTGGTGGACTGATTGTCGAGAACGAATCCTCGACTGGTATTACAACATCCTGGAGTCCTCAATTAACCGAAGTTAATGAGAGATTGAACAGGCTGAGGTTGTCGCAGAGCATAACAACACGACAAATGATAAAACCAAGCTATTTATAGCCACATCAAAATGTGTAGACACTTATTGATCGCGAGGAATCTAAGCGCGACATACTGGTCTCGTTGCAAAAGAAAGTGGGTAGGTATAAGATCGAAATTGTTACACTAGCGGAAGCCCGTTTCAATGATGAAGATACATTTTCAGCAGTGTGGGCTGGGTATGGATATTTCTGGAAGGGTAGGTCGGTAGGTGAAAGGTGGATAAATGGAGTGGGCTTTGGTGGTCCAACAGAGTTAGCCAATCGAGTCGAGCAGGCCCACGACTTTAGTTACAGGATTACGCACCACTGTGTGCCATTTTGCTGCCGCAGCTTTATGACTATTATTTCGTTTATGCCACAAATATTGCAATGGCGAGAGAACTATGCTGTTCTGGCACCAAACTATCAGGATGATAACATCTTGATCGCACAAGCTGATTTTCTGAGTAGGGAAAAATCATGGAACGTGAACTGCATTAGCTAAATATGTAGTGAGGAGTGTGAATATCAATGGTCTCCTTCTTCTCCACTGCTGCCCTAAATTTGGTCTTGGAATTTGCAATAGCTTACCTTAACCCTAACCCAAAGCTTACCATAACGCAACTTCGATCCCATCACGGTAAAAACATGCATGATAAAGGGATAGAGAAAGAAGTGGGAAGAGAGAGAGAGAAAAAAAAAGTAAAGAGTATGAGAAAATGCAGTCAACAATGTTTTTTAGTCTACACGCCTCTACAACAGTAGATTTGACCTTTCAAATTTGCGACGCACTCTCGATTTCATAAACTGTCCAATTTCAGGGTTCTTGATAAGGTGCAGAAACGTGTTCTACAATTTTATTGACCCTACTATTTTTTCTTCTCTGCACCCACTCTCTCACAGACATGATGTTGTGGGTCTCAGTCTTTTCTATAAATACTATTATGGCATGCGTTCTTCAGAATTATGTGATCTATACTCTGCTTCTTTTGTTGCAGCCTGTTTGACTCGTTGGTCTAATGGTCTGTATCAATTCGCTATTTTGATACCTCATTGTAATACAGCTTCCTATTCCAGTGGCTTCTTTCCAAGAACCGCGGGCTTGTGGAATACTCTTTCTTCTAGCTGTTTTCCTCTTACTTATAACCTTGGTCTTTTTAAGACTAAAGCCAATAGGCATCTCCTATCTTTGCGATAACCATCTTTGTCCTTGTTAGATTCTTACATCAAGTGGCTTCATGCCTTGTCTGGAGCGATTTCCATAAAAAGAAAACATCTTATCTAACCCGAGTTGGCTCATCTAATTGACGGGAAACTTTTTCGGTTCTGACATTTTGCATGCGAAAACACAGTTGTCGATGTGTACTGCCGCGAGGGCAGTCCAAGTAAGGTAAAATGGCTTTTAACTATCAGAATCTCTTGCTCCCACAAAAGGGGTCACTATTCTTGCCACACATGGTACCGTTTCGATTATGTTATCACTCGTAGGCGAGACGGTCAAGATGCGTGCACTCTCCGAGTCATGCGAGATGCGGAATGTGGTTCAAACAACAAGATTCGGCGTTGTAAACTGAATCTCCATATGATGTATAACTCTTGTCTCTCAAGAAGTAAAAGTTCTAAAATGTATTGATGTATCTAAACTGCATAACAAGAGTGCACGTGAGGATCATCATATCGTCTTTTAGAAGATCGAGTTTGATGACACATTGAATCAATTCAGGACTGGAGTATAAAAGACAAGCATTGAGGTCGCAGATTAACAAGTTTCTGGAAGAGAGAAACAGCTGTGCAAGCGATACTTCAACGCCCCCAAAAAGACTTTGAGTCTTTATAGAAGACTTTCAAAGAATACAATATCGTCACTCAGCGCAGTTAAATAAATAAGTAGTCGTGGTTGGATATTTCTTAAAAAACGCAAAGGTCCTACGACAAGAAAGATGTCAAAAATATGTACCACTTGATTAGGCATGTCTTTTGGTCTCAATCTTAATTCATGGTATCCCATAGATCTAAAAATGTTTTCCTCCTCCACAAAAGTCCCGATGATATTAAACGATGGACTGAGAACTTCACCGATCACTTTTACAATCCGTCAGTTGTTGGTAAAATGTCATCAACAGTCCACCACAGAAAGCTATCAACCATGTGATGATGGACTACCTCTTCGTCTCTGAGATTCGAAATACAATTAAGGAAATACATATCGAGGAGGCACCTGGCTTTGATAGAATCCTTGTTGAGTTCCCCAGTTTTTAGGCAACAATATCGTTGCAAAAGCACATCTGATATCTTATGTGTGAATGCTATCCCTGTACCTCGGGACTGGATAGGCGCGATTGTAATATCTGTATACAAAGAGAATCGAGAACGGTCGGCCTGTGGCAATTATTGTGGTATAAGACTTCTTGAAGCGGTGAATAAGGTATTTTCAAAGCTCTTGCTTAACCGTATCATGAAGCGGGTGATATGACGGAGAAGAGTTCGAATAACACTTATCAAACAATTGTGTAGCTTGAACAGTATTTTTACCATTAGTAAACAATGATTTGTAAACAGATTTTTCTATAGTTTTGAAAAATTGCGAAAGTAGCTTCACTGTTATTTGTAAAATAATCATCAGATTGTGTTCACATGGTTACATGTACCATTTGAAGGTGTGCATGAAAATCATATGGAGTTTTTTATTTGTGGCGCCATATATATGTCAGGCCCGGGACTTATTGAGTAATGTGTTACTTCGTGAAAATTCGAAATCCGAAATTAATGTATTGCGTAAATTTAAGTTTAAATGAAGCAGTCAAGTATTATGGTTTATTCGTAATGAGATAACTTGTGGATAGGTGAAGAAAATAGAACTACTACTATTATTACTACTACTACTACTACTACTACTACTACTACTAATAATAATAATAATAATAATAATAATAATAATAATAATAATAATAATGATAATAATAATAATGTGATAATTCCTAATAGCTGTGACGGTATTGGTGGGGGCTGGTTTTGTTGAGAAAGTTAGCTATTCAAATATAAGTTAAAGATTGGAAAGTATGTTCCCTGTCATGTTTTGAATTCATGGCTGAGTCTGTTTTGATAGTTTGCGATTCATTAAACTTGGTAGTAAATTTGTAAAATGAGCATTACTTTCTTTAGTTAGATAGGAATGTGTAAAAAAAAACATATGTCGAAAAATACGGTCAGCCGATCGAAAACGCCGCAGAGAAACGATTGCTATCAGGAAGCGAGGGCGCTTGGTGCTTTTTCCCTTTTATAAACTTTCGTACGTGGTGCCCGTAAAGAATATGATGGGCCTTAATATTACACATTTGTGTACCTACATCGGAGGAAAGATGGATTCTCGCGCACGTAATGTCGTATCTAAGAAGTCATTTTTATTTGGTTTCATGAAGCAGGAATTCATACTTTTTAAAAATTTTCAGACGGTGTTAACGTGTAAAGTAACATCATTCATCAGGACGGGTTTAGGGTTAGGGTTAGGGTAAAGTTAGGGTAAGGTTTAGGGTTAGTTTTAGGGTTAGGGTTAGGTTTAGGTTTAGGTTTAGGTTTAGGTTTAGGTTAAGGTTTAGGTTTAGGTTTAGGGTTAGGGTTAGGGTTAGAGTTAGGTTTCGGTTTAGGTTTAGGTTTAGGTTTAGGCTAAGGGTTAGGGTTAGGTTGAGGGTTAGAGTTAGGGTTATGCTTAGGGTTGCTGATTCCATAACACAAGTCGGTGTCCGTAACAACCGGATCTTTTTGATCAGCTCTTGTAAATCGCGTACCCACTAACCTCTCAATTACACGTCCACCATTGTCGGGGGAAAATATTGACGGAAGCCTAGCAAAGAAAATGCAGAAAAGCAGAAAATAAACGAATCAAGGAGAAAAGTCTGGGCAAAGTAATGAAAAAGATTTTTTTCTTCGTCTGTTATATAAACTAAACACACGTGGCAAGTTGAGAAGATAATCAAGAGAAACTTTTCCCTTGGCGCGTTGAAGCTGTTATTTTTTTCTTATATATATATATAAAATATTTGTTGTTGTTTATTATCTATGTACGTATACGTTTCATCCCTTTTCAATCAGGACTCATCAGCATAGAGATATGACTATTCACTACTGGTCGTACGATTCGAAACCCTGGATTACAAGTATTTTTCAACTTACATCCAACGTCGTTAACCGCGCGCCCAATATTTGAATAGCCGATAAACAATGATAATTTAACACATATAAAAGCGGCTTGATGTCGAGGCATTCTACTTCTATTAAAGAAGGAATGATGCATATAAAGCAAGTGACGTCATGCTGTGTTTGTACTACCATTTAGAGTGCTCTACTTATTTTACGAGGAGCGACAAATATAAAATATTTGTTGTTGTTTATTATCTATGTACGTATACGTTTCATCCCTTTTCAATCAGGACTCATCAGCATAGAGATATGACTATTCACTACTGGTCGTACGATTCGAAACCCTGAATTACAAGTATTTTTCAACTTACATCCAACGTCGTTAACCGCGCGCCCAATATTTGAATAGCCGATAAACAATGATAATTTAACACATATAAAAGCGGCTTGATATATATATATATATATATATATATATATATATATATATATATATATATATATATATATATATATATATATATAAGAAAAAAATAACAGCTTCATATATATATTGACTTATATACAGACAGTAATGCCTTATAGTGACATAAATTGAATTTACATCTTCTGTGAATTTAATATTTACTCTCTGCAGCTAATATAACGCCACGTTTAATAGCGGTGCACGGTTTATGTCACGTTCTATACCGGTGAACTACCAAAGGCTACTCAGAAATGAATGTCCGTGTATTTATGGAAAACTAAAGTATTTTATTGGACATCGTTTCATGTAATTTTAACATCAACATCAACGGCAAACGAAGCAAGCAAGTCACAGAGTCTGTTTATCTTGGACACAAGCTGTCTTCATCTAACGACGGAGATACAGCTGTAGATCACAGAACCAGCTTAGGTTGGGCCGCGTTCACAAGCAACAAGCCCGCTCTATTTTCTAAACGCATACCATAAAGTCAAAGTGAAAATCTATAACATATTTGTGTTTCCTGTAGTCTTATACGGACTTAAATGTGTCAACCTAACCATCAAATTACATCAGAAAGTAGAAACATTCAAAATCCACATCATGTGCTTCATTACTGATCATAAACTATCTAAAAATAAAAAATAGAAGAATAAAAAAATATCTCTATATAAATCCCATGAGCCAATATTATGAATATCGTATATTTGGCCGTTACTGTTTTTGGGTTTAATTATGTTCGTTTTAACCTTTTTATCTCTCCATAAGTATAATCCTTAAACCCATTCTCTGTCCCTAATGCCTTTAGAAGACGGGATTTATACAGAAATATTTTTTATTTTTCATTTTTATTTTTTTATCTCTTTAAATCTTCTTCCGTTTAAATCTAAATTGTTACTTTTACCCCCACCCTCACCCTTTTTTCAAACCTTATTAAACCTTCCTTGCACTAAATTTAAACAAACATACATAACAGACTAAGCAAATAACGCGTCCAAACGAGAGTGACACGTGACTTCACATTTTCTAAACAGATGACAACAGAAGCTGAAGAGAGCCAGATGGCAAAGTCTTTATGTGCTTAAAACCGACGGTACGAATGTTGTACTAATTTTTCTCTACCAAAATAAATAAATTGTACGCTCTTAATTTTTAGTTTTTAACTTTAATTCTCAATTAATCGAGCACTCTACAGGAATTTTTCCTGCTGTATTACAAAGAATTTTTATATATATATATATATATATATATATATATATATATATATATATATATATATATATATAAATATATATATATATATATATTCCATTATAAATGCCAGTATACTGAAATTATATGCCCTTAATAGGGTTAAGATGAAAATTCATATACACTAAATGTAAAAAAGCAAGGAAATTCCCAAATTTTTACACTTTTATCGTCATTAATTAAGGGTATGACTACATATCAACCAAACCATTTCATTATCACATCACTACAGTATAAATCTCTATGCATGAGTGGATGAAGTGTGTGAGATGCGCTGAAGAAAAATTCTTACCAGTAAAATACATAGTCCTGTTGTGCTCGCATACCCTTAATGATAATAAAAGTGTAAACATTTGGGAATTTCCTTGCTTTTGTACATTTAGTGTATATGAATTTTCAACTTAACCCTTCTATGGGCATACAATTTCAGTATACTGGCATTTATCATGGAATGTCACTACTTTTGTAAAGACTATGCCTCAATACAATGGTCATTTTTTTAGGGTTTTTGGAATTTTCTGAAAAACTAAGTTATATGGTAAACTGAAATTAAAATGCCATCAACTAAACCCTAGAACCTCTATCTCTGCCAAAAAAATCAGCTGAATCCATCAAATAGTTGATGAGATACAGGGTGGCACATACGTACGTACGTACACACAGATAACACAAAATCATGCCTGACCTTTCTGAATCTCTGGGTTGCCTTGACTAATGATGATGAAATTCTACACACTTATAGAACCTATCAAATAAAAATGTTGTGCAAAGTTTTAACTAATTTGGTTTATTGGTTTTTGAGTTATGATTAATCAAAGAAATGAGATTTCCAGCATAGGCCGTTTTTGAAGTCTATTAAGGGATAGAGCGCTCTCGCGCTTCCCTTGATATATATATATATATATATATATATATATATATATATATATATATATATATATATATATATATATGCCGGCGTATGTAGGTATAAATAATGTAATACATCTTTGTACATAGTGTTATGAAGCCCCATTTAAGAGATTAAAGTAAAGCACTGTTTGGAGATATTAAAAACAGAATGTCATCTAGCTATATGCAATGTTCCGATTACGCTCGTAGAACTCTTTAAATAGTCTGATCTTTACAGTCCGCTGTAATTAGACATAAATATAACTTACTTTTTCCCGTAATCTGCGATAATGTTCGATGGCCAAAAGGATAGAGCGACAGCATACTGATTCTTAGTTGCCTTTGTGAACCGAGTTCGTGCCTACACTGGTGAGAGCGTAAGCTCTAAACATCGGCGGATGTAGGTATAAATAATTTAATATTTCTTTGTAAATATTGTTATATATATATATATATGTGTGTGTGTGTTTTTATTTCGGCCACGTGTTTTCATTAAGGACATTTTTTTTAATAACATGATTTTTTTTTGTTTCATGCAAACATTTTTTTTAAATATTTGAATAGTCCATTTAGTATTTCGCTCAAATTGATGTATATTGGTACTGTGGGTTTCTTGTTCTATTTTATTTCTTTTTTAGTGCGTTCTTTGTCAAAAATATAATACATAAATATATATATCCCCCATTAACTTAATAATACAATAAGATTCATTATTCATTATTAAAAAATTAAAAACAAAAAACGTAGTAACTAACAATGACTGTTTTCAGGCCATAATACACAGTAGAAAAATGTCATATATCAGTTTCAATGCCTTTTGTGAAAATGTATCTCCGACAATAAAAAATATTATTACATCGATTTTACTATCACAACACTTTCGCGTAAGCTTATCATGCATCTCTTCGACACAAACTTAATTTGCCAACACCTAAACAAAACATTTTGGGTCCTTCTTATAGGCATATTTTGGTTAATACTACAACAGTACACTACGATACCAACATAAAAGGTTTTTTTTCAATCCTTGAAGCATTAACATTAAAATAACATATTCACAATTAATAATATAAATGACGAAACTAGTAAAAAAATGTAAGTGTCTAGCGTAGGAATGAACATTAACAAAATTTTAGCCGTTAAATATCATCCGTTTGAATTTTGGACGACCGTTACACTTAATCGTGTTCGCATGCAACATCTCATAAGTACCGACGCACATTTTAAAGTCGTATGTACCAAACTAAACAAAAAATACATAATTAGTAAACACACCAAGACTAACCATCGCCTGGTGATGATTTGATGAATCAAATCTAAAGAACTTGCGAAAAAAGAAAAGAAAAATGAAACAAGGTATTCCGTGTATTTAATAACATTTGCTTCAAAAATATTTAGGAAGCATTCTTTGAGCAATACTTATCTTATTAAAAAGAAGCGAGAGCTGATGCTTGTTCAGTTTTCGATCCGTCTTTTCATGACCAACGAACCAGCAATTTAGCATTCTGCTCCAATGTGAACAAAAACATGCCTCAGTTGCGAGCGTCCGTGTAATCATGTTAACGCTATCAGTTAAATAGCTAAGTAGCAATACTGTTAAACATGCCAACATTGTATAATAATTGAATATCTACCTACCTAAGTATATTAGTTTGGGCAGATATTCCGATGTATTAAATTATAAGTCGAAGTTAAGACGATCTAGATCAACCATATGTATGGTATTAAATCCTCAGAAATATAAGCTATACACACTCAATATATTTCTAATTTAAGGAAATCGTAGAGCTACCTTCTTTTTTTCTTAGTTTTTCAATTTTAATAATTAACTGAATTATTTTCCTTTTAATAATAATAATAATAATAATAATAATTATTATTATTATTATTATTATTATTATTATTATTATTATTATTATTTGTACTTACTAGTTCTCACACAAGTCATCGTCAGTGATTGTTCACTGATTATTACTGGTGGTGTTCCCTGGAGTCTGAGTGACAACAGACCTCTTTTCAACCATGACTTTGTGATACAGCAACATCCGTTTACTATTGATTTCTCGCTGGTAACGACCATTGGTCTTCTTTGTAATAAGCCTCGTCAACGTCCCAGTACTCTCCACACTCTTTCAGTAGAGGTCTCGTTAGTTTCCTACCTCCTCCGTCGTGTCATCCTCCTTGTCCCTTCACGATTATTTTGTGTTGTCTCGGCCGAGGCTGGTGCCATCACTTTTGGTGGGCATTATTATTATTATTATTATTATTATTATTATTATTATTTGTACTCACTAGGAGTTCTCACACAGATCATCGTCAGTGATTGCTCACCGACAACAACCAGTGGTATTTCCTAGAGTCTGAGTGACAACAAGCCTCATATTTCCAGTATTCTTCACCTCTTTTCGATAACGATGCGGTATTGCAACAGCCTATTACCATTGATTTCTTGCTGGTAAGGACAAGTGGTCTTCTCTGTGATTTGGGTGACAATAAGCCTCCTCAAGGTCCCAGCATTCTCCGCACTTTTCTAATGGAGGTCTGGTTTGTGCTGTCCCTCCTCGGTCTTCTCATCCTCCTCGGCCCTTTACAAATATTTTGTCTGTTATTATTATTATTATTTTTTATTATTATTATTATTAGTAGTAGTAGTAGTAGTAGTAGTAGTAGTAGTAGTAGTAGTAGTAGTAGTAGTAGTATCATTATTATAAATGTTATGCCATCTTTAACGTAGAAACATGCTTTCTAGTGGGAACTCTAAATCTCATATTCCTCAGCATTCCATTGGCTCTTTACTTATACACCCCACAAGACCAACGGGTGAAAAAGGGAAGATGACAAGCCTTTCACTTTAATCTAGTTTTGATGAGTCGTCATGTTTTGGCTTGAAAGATATGAGAAAAACATAGTAACATCACACGTATCTATTTTTCATTTTGATATAATAATAACCAGATTTTGTTCCCTGAAAAGGTATGTAAATCTTGAAGACAATACTAATTTGGTATTCTGGAATTATTGCACTGTAAATGAATTTTTGAAACAATATAAATAAGTGTTTAATCTCTCAGCATATGGGTTTTTACTTAAAAATGTTGATACACTGTTTTTTATAAATTTTTCAATCTTAGCTATTATAGGAATAATTGAATTATCGAAGATAAATTGACTGCATAAATATATATATATACATATACCCCCCCCCATACACAAACATTCCAACTTACTTTTCCCCTTCAATCTTGACCGCAGCCATCTGGTCAAACACCTCCCTCCCCCATCTTCCTCCACTCCCTCTCTGCCATCCACTTTACCCCGGCTCATCCCCCACCTCTTTCTCTTACCACCAGCCACAGTAGTCCTTGCTCACCCCATCCTTCCATTTTTTCCCCACTCATTTTCTTCAACATTCATTTCTATTTCTCCAACAAGTACGGACGTCCACCCAATAGTGGCCATTATTTCATTTTATTTTTCCTCCCAATATATCTACCCTACATGTATCTGTACTTGCATGACATTTTTTCTCTATTTTATCATCCTGATGAAGTCTTATAAATAAAGACGAAACGTTGATGTACACATAAAAAAACATCCATTTTTTGGTTTTCCTTTTTCATTTTCCCATATATATATATATATATATATATATATATATATATATATATATATATATATATATATATAAATATAAATATATATATATATATATATATATATATATATATATATATATATATATATATATATATATATATATACAGAGAGAGGGGGGGCAAGAGAGAAAAGTTTGGTATTTCACCTATGCTTCTTGAGATGTATTTTCAAAAAGATGGACAGTGTTTGAGGCATAAAACGATTTCTTTTGTTTCATATTTTTTTATTATTATTATTCAATATTTATATGTTTGTATCTACAGGATTCCCTCTTAAATACTAATAACCAGGTCATTATGAATTTTCGGACACAGCTGCTCGACGTGAAGTGTCTGAATGTATGCTATATTTAGTTAAATTTATTTTTATGCATTGGGGGAAAAAGGTTGGAAGCCCTTCTTGACAATGTAGATACTTTCAATTTTTGTGGAATTTTAGCAATAGGTATCAATTAATAAATATTCATTAAATTTCAGTGTCTTTAGGGTATTTTAAAAGATTGTAAGGGGCATAATATGGACGCAACCTCCCATTTGAAAAATCAAATATATCATATTAAACTGGATCCATAGTTATTAGACACCAATGATGCAAGATTCCCTGAATTTCAATTTCTGCTTAAGACCCCTTAAGCTTAACCCTTAAACTTTAGACATTTTCTAGAATAAAAATCATGTAATGGATTTTGATCAAATTTAGCATAAGGATTCTAGACATAAGTTTAGTATCATTATATGCAAAATATTTCTGTTCGAAGAGTTAATTTACCCGTCTTAGGACAGGTATCCTTGTAGTACATTTATAAGGATAAGAAGGATCGTCAGATAAACTCAGAACACAACAGGCTGGATCCAACAAATATATTTGACGAATCCAGACTTTAGCGCTTTTAGTTTATATTGTTTGATGAAATCTGGGTAGAAATGTTCTGTAAATTTTCCATATATAATATATATATATATATATATATATATATATAATATATATATATATATATATATATATATATATATATATATATATATATAAAGTTATAAAAGTATATTTATGGTAATTAAGCTACACAGAGGCTCCCGCGTTTCATCTCCGGGGGTATGTTCAGAGATTTCAGCCCAAAGGTTCCCCCGGGGATGAAACGTGGGAGCCTCTGTGTAGCTTAATTGCCATAAATATATTTTCATAACTTATTACCTAGTTCTACTTACGCATCGAGCACTGTTGAAGTAAATACTGAAAATTGATACATAAAAATTATATCTCCTTATAGAATTTCATGTGGATACATGAAATAGTAATAGTTATAGTTATATATATATATATATATATATATATATATATTAAGTTTATCTTGTTGTGTTTTGTCATTTGGTTCTGAAAAGTGCATTACGTCAAATATTTGGCAATTACGATGTAACTCATATAAAACATTATATATATATGTATATATATATATATATATATATATATATATATATATATATATATATATATATATATATATATTATAGATGATTGGTGGTGTATGAAGCATTAAAAACGATGTTGTTGTTTTTTTAATTGTTTTATTTTGATATTTCGACCAGTCCTCTGGTCTTTGTCAACATCGTTTTTAACGCTCCATACACCACCAATCATCTATAAAATACTTCTCTAGGGCATACGTGGAATAACAATCAGATTTATTTATATATATATATATATATATATATATATATATATATATGTCCTATATATATATGATGAGTCCTGATTGAAAAGGGACGAAACGTATACGTACATAGATAATAAACAACAACAAATATTTTATATTTGTCGCTCCTCGTAAAATAAGTAGAGCACTCTTAATGGTAGTACAAACACAGCATGACGTCACTTGCTTTATATGCATCATTCCTTCTTTAATAGAAGTAGAATGCCTCGACATCAAGCCGCTTTTATATGTGTTAAATTATCATTGTTTATCGGCTATTCAAAATTGGGCGCGCGGTTAACGACGTTGGATGTAAGTTGAAAAATACTTGTAATCCAGGGTTTCGAATCGTACGACCGGTAGTGAATAGTCATATCTCTATGCTGATGAGTCCTGATTGAAAAGGGACGAAACGTATACGTACATAGATAATAAACAACAACAAATATTTTATATTTGTCGCTCCTCGTAAAATAAGTAGAGCACTCTTAATGGTAGTACAAACACAGCATGACGTCACTTGCTTTATATGCATCATTCCTTCTTTAATAGAAGTAGAATGCCTCGACATCAAGCCGCTTTTATATGTGTTAAATTATCATTGTTTATCGGCTATTCAAAATTGGGCGCGCGGTTAACGACGTTGGATGTAAGTTGAAAAATACTTGTAATCCAGGGTTTCGAATCGTACGACCGGTAGTGAATAGTCATATCTCTATGCTGATGAGTCCTGATTGAAAAGGGACGAAACGTATACGTACATAGATAATAAACAACAACAAATATTTTATATTTGTCGCTCCTCGTAAAATAAGTAGAGCACTCTTAATGGTAGTACAAACACAGCATGACGTCACTTGCTTTATATGCATCATTCCTTCTTTAATAGAAGTAGAATGCCTCGACATCAAGCCGCTTTTATATGTGTTAAATTATCATTGTTTATCGGCTATTCAAAATTGGGCGCGCGGTTAACGACGTTGGATGTAAGTTGAAAAATACTTGTAATCCAGGGTTTCGAATCGTACGACCGGTAGTGAATAGTCATATCTCTATGCTGATGAGTCCTGATTGAAAAGGGACGAAACGTATACGTACATAGATAATAAACAACAACAAATATTTTATATATATATATATATATATATATATATAGATAGAGAGAGAGATATGTGTGTATATATATATACATATATATAATGTGTGTCTATGTGTATCAGTGTATATGTGAGTTTACAGAATTGCACGAAAATTGAGAATAAAGTAACTGTATTTACTCATTTATTTAAATCATTGTTTAGGTAAAAGTACCGTTTGAAAGAATTTTACAAATCGTTTCCACACGTATAAACAAGTTGGCTTCCGCTATTTTTTTGTTCTCGAGTGTTAACTATTCTGTATTCTCTTGTTTACAAAACCTCACAAATCATTTCCACACGTTAAAAGTAACCGAATTCGTCAGAGAATTCCATTCTAATGCGTTTTATATAGATTATGCGTTTCTTCTTTTTGCTCACGTGTTCTCGTGTGTAAACTATTATGTACTTTTATCATTGTTTTAAGAAGATATTCGCGGTTGAATCTTTTATGGCGAGAATTTTATTTCGCTTTTTGCTTTTTTAATTACTATCGGAAAATAATGTTTTTTGTTATTACCAGTACTAGTGAAGCAAACGTATTCAAACCTACTTAGCCATTTTGACAAATGTATGAAGTCTCGACTTTCGCTTGGTAAGGTTCATCAGATCGACTCCGTACTCCAACTTTTGGACTGAGTTCGAAATCTAGAGTTTGATTTGTCAGTACCGATATTTTCTCTCGCCTCTTCGGCATTTCTTTCAATTCTAAATGTCTATAATGACGTAAACGTTCAACCTAAACATATTCATCTTCGCTATGAAGGTGTTCTTTACTGTGATAATTATCGAGACGCATTGTCCGTTTATCTCCGCTTACCATAACCGTATGTCTGTTATCCGGCGATTTTGTTAGTAGGCATCGTTCCTGACTTACGCTTCTCTCTGCGATGTTCAACATATTCCCGGGAGTAAATGTTGAACTTTGTGAAACGTCATTTTTTCTGTCTCTCTCCGGGATGTCGACAAACCCGTAATTATCACATCCCCGTCTCGTTTGTTGTGTCGCCGTATATACATCGATGGGATACTTCCGATCTACAATTCGTGTCTCTATACCGTCTTCTTCTATACATTCTTCCCCTTCCACTCTATCTAATTCTACTTCTTCTTCTTCCTCCTCTTCTTCTTTTCTCCCTGTTTCTTTATTTTCATCATCATCTTCTTCTTCATCACCGCTTCCATCTGTTCCTCTTACAATTTTAATTGTGCTTCTGTTTTTCGACAGCTTCTTCTCCCGGCATGCTACGCGTTTCAGGTTCCGTTGCCCAGAGACGTCCTGTGAACAATGAGCTGTTACATCATGTTGTATCGTCGGTTCACAAACACCGCTTTGACTTTGATCTTTTTTGTTTCGATCATTTATTGACTGGTTTATCTGAAAATTATCAAGAACCGAGTCGCACGTCTTCTGCTTACGATGAGGATTTAGCTGACTGTCTGAACAGACCAAAGTATCGGAGCTGGTTTCAGTGGTCGTTGACTTACTTGACCTTTCTGTCCATTTTAAAATCCTTTTCTCTACATCCTTAATTTCACGGTCGAGTTGAAACTTCTTTAATTTGGCTAATTTTATTACTCCGAGGCGGGTTTCTTGTTTCAACCTTCAAAAAAAGAAAAGAAAGAAATAAAATGAAATTCTAGGGAAAAATTCCTTGAATGACTAAAATACCTTCGAAACAATTGCTTAGAATCAATAAATAATATAATGATACATAATCCATGTATATATATATATATATATATATATATATATATGTGTGTGTGTGTGTGTGTGTGTGTGTGTGTGTGTGTGTGTGTGTGTGTGTGGTACACCTATTGTATTAGTTTCTGTAGATGTAAATCCGATGAAACTTAAGTGTTTAAAAAAGTGTTCAATAACAAGTAGAGCTGTTCTTAAGTATATTTTTTTTATTTATACAAACATTATTGGTTACATATGTGCATACATGTTTCGGTTGCATTCTTCACAGAGAGTCAACCTCTTCAGACCAAAGAAGATAGAGAAGTGAGATGAATTTGGAAAAAATTCCCTTTAAATAAATATTTTTGGGGATGAGATATTTTTTTATAATTTAGTATCGGGTTACATTCTTTACTTGTTAACTGTTTCAATTAGTTTATATTTTTTATCATTTTATTATCTGCCTTCTAATTATTTCTATTTCTATTTTTTTTCTATTTTTTTAAATTTCCCACTTAGCCTGGATTCCTTTCTTTCTCTATTTAACGTGTTAATCTATTTACAAACATATTCAAGCAGAAATATATGATCTTTATATAAAATACACACGTGTTTACAAATTAATAGTTACACAAGTACATATATAAACAAACATATATATATATATATACATATATATAAAAATTTTAAAAATAAATAAATATAAAATAAATAAAAATAAAAAATAACAAACACAAATATATACGCAAATATCCATACACGGATATACACATATTTTCAAGCATAAATATCTGGTCAATATATAAAATACATACGGGCGCAGAAATTAATAGATACACAAGTAAATATATAAACACACACACACACACACACATATATATATATATATATATATATATATATATATATATATATATATATATATATATATATATATATATATATATATATATATATATATATATATATATAAGTCAGTTCATATTATATTCCAATAACCATGGTTTTATTTTATTATTTTTATTGGTTCACATTTCCAAAGAATGTAACATTTCTGTGAGATATATTTTTTACGGTCCGTTTCATTTGTCTTGTGCCAAACAACATTTTTATGTCAATATCGTCTCTGCAACACTACAAAATCATCAGAAAAAATACACAAAGAGTAAAACGTTCTTGGATTAAAGTGTCTTGACAAAACTTACACTATACAGTTGTTCATTTTAGGGTGAAAACAAACAAAAAACAAACAAAAAGAGAGAGCAAAAACTCACACGTGGGAGAGCCTACTAATACGCCATTTTGAATCCAAAAATATATATATTCAAGTCTATGTAAATATAGATTTGCTCAAAATGGTGAAGGATCTAAACCCATTGGAATACTTATTGTTTGGAGTAGTACTTTATTTCCTAGTTGAAAGTAACTCTCTTTTATAAGGTGACTTATAAGCGTTTTCAGACCAGTTTTGGAAACACTCGTCTTAACATTTTTAGTTTTACACCAAAAGGCCTTAGATTTTGCAAAGTCTATGTATTTACCTTTCCCTCCTGCAAAAGCTAAATCTATAGTATTACCTAATTCTTTAATAAGTTCTTTATGTGGTATTTTTGTATATAAAGTACTAAAATCATAAGTTGAGATTGATTTAGCCTTTTTACGAGAATTTATACGATCTAATTTTTCTTTTACTAGATCTGAATTATTTACCACCCAAAATAGGTTCATATTACTATAGAATTTACTTTTTTTATGGAAATTATTTATTTGATTTATAATTAATTTAAAGACTTTAGATACAGCTTTACTTAAAGGTTTTGTGAGGCACATCTTTGAGGCAACAAAAGAACGGGCGCCAACTGGTGTTTTATGCAGTTTAGGTGTCCAATACATACATGGAAGTTTTTCCTCTAATTTTAATCCTAATTTTTCACAAATAACAGTATTGTTTAGAATAATATTATCGATTTCACTATTACTTAATTTATACGTATCTCAAACTTCACCTATTATTCCTACTTCTAACAATAAGCGTAGTAGATAATATTTTTTACAGATAAAAGCTATATTATTTGCCGCCTTATCAATAGGAACTATTACAAACCTATTTTAAGCATTCCAAGCTCCATAATTATTTGTGGGTTTCTAAAGAGGGGATTCGTTTTTTAGGGTGTTTAAATTATTTTAAACGTTCTACTTTTTTATTTACGAATCTAAGTACATTATTGTTCCATGTGTCAAATGTAATAATTTATGCTTTTTTGACATGGAGGCAGTGAAATTATCTAACGCTTTATTTATTTCCTTAACACATTTCGTATACTTTAAACATTTAGATTCTCTATAGTTTGGGCCTTTACTTAGGAGTTTTCTTAATTTAGAATTTTTAACTATTGCTAAATTATATATATATATATATATATATATATATATATATATATATATATATATATATATATATATATATATATATATAAAGTTTGTTGAGGTCAATAAAATTTGAACATTGTTCCAAGAATTCAAAATCAAATATCATTAGACGTAGGATCGGGTGTATTTAATCGCTAATGCACTCCCCATCTGTCTATATGACATATCTTTATATCTCAATAAACATTTAATGTCATGTCTCTATGTAACAGAGTAACTGCGCTGAATCTACGTTTAATCGTATGATCCAATCAAAACAGCATAATGTTAAGTAGATTTGAGAAATAAGATATAAAATTATAAAACAATTGATAAAGAATGTTACTCACATATTAACAAGTAAACTCATATTACGAAAAAATAGGAATTAAAACAACTTGTTTTTTTTTCGTTACGTATCATTCAATTTGGGTTCTGCTGACAAATATTAATTTGTATCAGAGATAAGGCCTCGCACTAAGGACGCATTTTTTTTCTAAGACAACATTTACTGGCAATTAATAAAAACAGGACCGAATAGTCGTTAAATACTTTACAGTTATCGTTTGTCAATGTTATAAAATGTATTACTTTGCTCCACTATTGCTTACTGTTGTATGTTGCCATGGTAGTTCTAGCTGGTTTTAAAATAGACCCGATTCAATTCTTTTTAAGTTTTTACAGTATGATGCTAAAAGTTTTTATAATTGTTACCAAGATTTCCGGTGATTATATGTCGCCCTATATTCATCACATAAAATATTTCTTAAAAATTAGGTTCGAATGACTTCGACACGCACGGCTCGCCGGCTGCTGATAACATATATATATATATATATATATATATATATATATATATATATATATATATATATATATATATATATATATATATATATATATATATATAGGGAGAGATATATGGCGTTAACTTATAAGCATTAATAAGTTGAAATGTTAAAATAATTGAAAATTCAAAGCCTTTATAATGCAATTACCTTGAATTTTTCAGTATAAAATTCTTTCTTCAGAGATGACCATAATTATTTCATATTTTGCTTCTAATTTGTTGATATTAAGTCCGCATGATAGTTTAATAGTTAGTAATTCAAATCCTGTGTTTGAAAATGCGATGCATGTGGCATACTATAATATGAAGAAACATATCATTAACTTCGAAGCACTGATAAGTTTGAAATATTAAAATGATTTAACATTCGAAGCCTTTACAATGCAAGTTTTTTTTTACTTTAATCTTTAATTTTTCGTTGCCTAGTATGCAGTGAAGTCACTTTAAGTTTTAATTTTTACTTATAATTAATGACAAAACTGCCACAGACAAGAACCTCTGACGAGGCACCCACCAGTGACGTATCTGGCCCGGCAAATAGTTCTAGCGGACGACCAAGTAAGTTTATCAGACATCATATCTACGATGAAGTAGAGACTACCTAACAATATAGCTCTTAAACGCTATGCGTATGTCATACTAATATATGAAGAAATCTATCGTTCATATAGAAGCATTGATAAGTTGGAAATATTAAAATTATTAAAAATGGTACAACATCAACGTATTCGATATTTGTGTGGCTATGTATATCTTTCGGGACCCAAGAAATAGCATGCCATGCATCATCAGCAGTAAACATGAAGTATTAACATTGTCTATAAACAAGACGACAACTTTTTTTCCAAAGTGACTTTAAGTATAAATATTGTAGGTAACTCGAGAACCAAAGAAAAAAGTGTGACGTCATTTTTTGGGGAGGCTACGTGTAATAGTATTCATGTACGTAACTCAAAAGGTTAAGCTCACCTCTCTGCTTCTTTCATAGCTGATCTGAGCGTAAGTTGTTTAGAATGGGATGTCGCCTTTGCAGTGACTTGTTTTCTTTTTGTTTCCTTGTTGGTCAAGTCGGTGGAATTTTCGCTTTCGCCGAACAGGTGAAAGGTCGACTTGGACTTCGATGGTTTTGATACATCAAAGGTTCGTTTCGTCAGTGTACAAACTGGAAGATAATCATACATACATATATACAGATAAATAAATAGATAGATAGGTTAAAATAAATAGAGAGAGCTTATATGACATATATGTCTGTGCATAATATATATATATATATATTTTATATATATATATATATATATATATATATATATATATATATATATATATATATATATATATATAGGAAATGAAAAAGGAAAAAGCAAGAGATATTTTTTATATATTCATCAACGTTTCGTCTTTATTGTAAGATTTCCTCAGGATGATATTTTTTTTTCATTTCCCATTACGTCGGATTACTCTCATCCTTCCTTTCTCATATATATATATATATATATATATATATATATATATATATATATATATATATATATATATATATATATATATATATATATAGCCTGACGATTCCCCCCGGGGATGAAACACGGGAGCCTCTGTGTAGTTTGATTACCATATATATTTTCATTGCTTACTATATATATATATATATATATATATATATATATATATATATATATATATATATATATATATATATATATATATATATTACCCATAAACTTCTACTTTCAGTGGAAGCTGAAATACCTGACGCTGGTTGGTAGTACCGGTTATTCGATTCTATGTCAAAACTATTTTATACATTATGTTTTCCTTAAATTTTATTTTTTATTTTTCATAACTACACTATTATAAATTTATTACTATAGTGATCTTTAAAATAATTTTTAACTCATTGCTTATTTGTTTTCTGTAGAACCACCTCTTCCCGTCGCCATCTTGAGAGAGAATATAATTTTTTAACGAATTTGGTTACAAAGAAAAATGACATACTTAAAAAAATATCTAAAAACATGAAACAAAAATAAAAGTAACAAGACGCACCTGTTTGTATTCAGTTTCTTGCATCAACAACATAAGAATTTGCAACCAAAATATGACTTTTTGTATTTTTGCATCCACATTTCGTTTATTGTTTATTTTAAATTTTTGACCAGGTTTTCTGATAAAAGTAAAAAATACTACACCAATATTTTTTTTCTTTTACTAATACATACTTTTTTCTATTGATGACAATAAATTCTTAATTTTATTGTTAAATTTTCAAAACGCACATTTAAACTCAAAATTTAAACAAATCATTCCTTCGATTGTCACTCAATTTAAAATACGTTTTTAAACTCAGCTAAAAAATGCACAAATTCTTTATTTGATTCTCCATAATTTTTTAATACACGTTTGCAACTTTAGTTGTTTTTACATACTTACATAAACGTAAAAAATAATAATAAGTACATATTTATCCATCGAACTCTTCTGCCTAACATTCACAGGAATCATAGATTTGAACAAATACATGGAATGCATTGCCAAGGCTGCTGCAAAGAAGGTGGACTCCCTCTACCACTCTAGAAAACAACTCACACCTGCCAGTATACTATATCTCTACAAAGCCACCATTCGCCTATGCATAGAGTATTGTTGCCACATATGGGCTGGTGCATTAACCATTAGTCACTCTCTATTATACAGTGTCCCAAAAAGTGTCTACTAAATCTCGCACGGTCAAGCAAGCTCGAAACCTTGTCCCTATCGCCATAATGTTGCATCCCTGTGCTTGTTTTACAAGTACTTTAATGGAATGTGCTCCCACAAACTCGTAGCAGTGGTGCCTCCTCTACGTAAATACCCCCAACTAACCCGACAATCAGCTAAACCCTACCATTACACTGTAGAGGTCCAAGATGACGAAAAGTCTTTTTCTCTATTAGTTTCCTCTCTCTCACGGATATACTTTGGAATTCTCTCCCTGTTTCCTGCTTTCCTGACTGTACTAACATGCAAAAATTTAAATGTAACGCGAACAGACATCTCGATGCGCAACTCCCTACTTAGGATGTTTCTTGTAGGCATGGTCCCTAATTCAAAGTAGTCCCTTATGTCTCAGTGGTAATGTGCCTTGGCTTGGGTGAATATGAGTTTTTTTTTAATCTAGAATCAAGATTTACACAAATTTATTATTTTAAACACTGTGTACAAAAGAATAGCGTTATGTTAACACTAACGTCTTTGCCCTAACAGTCTGGTGTCAGGTTTATACTGACTGCGTACCAGGCAGAAGCGTTACATTATTATTTACGTATTTCGATATGAACCGTCGACTTAGAGACAGAGGGATGAGCAAAAGAAGAGAGAGATTTGAGAGAAAAGAAAAGACAGTGATAGAATGAAAACAGAAATCGACTGAATAAAAGTAGTATCTCTTGAACTATCATTTATTTAGACATGCTAAAATAATTGGTTTCATTTTAATTCAATGCTTTTAAGTATTTCGTTCAATTTGTCAAAATGGATAAGAAAATTAATGTTTTAATCAGTTTAAATCATTTTAAGTATATAACGTTTTAATTAAAATAAATGATTAGTCAAAAGATCAAAGTAAAAATGAAAGAAACCTGTTCTGATTTTATTTTTATTAATAAATATCGCATCTAAACATGTTTTAAAGTCTTTTAGCCTCATGTATAATTACATTCTTTAAAAAATGTTTAAAACGAAAAAAAATGAACTCTTCTATTTGAATACAAATATCGCGTGCATGCGCATCATCTCATATTTAAAAAGTGAGTGAACCGTTAATAACAACAGCACGTCCATTTTCCATTCTTACGGACTGCTACAAACATACGGAACTGTTACAACCTCATACTCTGACGAAGCTAGGTATCTAGCGAAATGATTAGTCAAAAGATAAAAGTAAAAATGAAAAAAAATGTTCTGATTTTATTTTTATTAATAAATATCGCATCTAAACATGATTTTAAAGGCCTTTAGCCTCATTTATTATTACATTCTTAAAAAGATGTTTTAAAATAAAATAAAATATGAACTCTCCTATTTTAATAAAAATTATTGAATTTCAAAATATTTAGGTACAATTACGATACAGCAAACTATGCGGAATTATTCAACCTAACGCACGCATTAATTTATAAATAATAAGTGTGAAATAGCCTGTATACTATTTCTGTGATTCTAAAAAGAAAAATGTGTTATCTTTGGTTAAATAATTGTGAAGCTGTACATACCCGGTTTTAAGCTGTGCTATTTCTGTAATCGAAGAAGATAGTGTGATATTACGTATTTTATTCTGACGACACTCTTTAAAAGGACGGGCAACGTGTCTTGATTCGACATCGAAGAGGAAAGGTTTTCCAATATTACCTATTTGTTTTCACGTAAAATTCTATCAGACTAAAAATATGTTTCTAACAGTTAATTAACAGTAATAACGAAACATGTGTTAGTAGTACTATTTACTATTAATAATAACATTTTCTGCTGATACTAAAAATGGCTGTCATCTGTAATTTATATTTGCTGCTGAAAAGAAAGATTGCTTCCCTGCGCTGAAAAATATCTCGAGGGGGATAAAATTAATTTTCAAAAAAACTAAATCGACTGAAAATGTATTGTTCTTAAAAACATTCACCAATGTTCAACAAAAGAAAATATGGATGTGCCATTAATAAAATGATTAAAATATGCAGTGCTCTACCTTTGTTCGTTTTCACAAGAAACAATTATATTTGAAAAATTATACTATTTTTTTTAATTAATTTGATTTTATAAACCTAACACGTTTTTTTCATGAAATGATAAAAGCGGCTGTTAGTCTTATCCAAGAACCTATTTTATTACAGTCCAAGAAACGCTTATTATTGCTTAGTTTTATAGACCAAAAGTATACGGGAGAAATTCACTGAGACCGTTCCCCCGTTTTTTAATGAAAAGTAAATCCATAATTTCTCTTCTTCAATTATTAGTATAACTAGTTCAACATTAAGGAAGGTGCTTCGGAATTTTTGATAAGTCGTAGATTTGTGGATATTCGACTACTGTTCTCATGTTGCGTGTTTTTTTATCACAACGTGGATTTAATAAAGGGTGTCGTTCGAAATTCCGTCCAGATTCCCGAGTTCGACAGAAAGATTCTAGAGTTCGACAAAGTACACCTAAAGAAGGTCGGAGGAAACATCGAAACGTTGTGATAAAAACACCCAAGATGAGAACAGTAGTCCGAATATAGCAAATTCTACCAATTAAGGAAGGTCATTAACTAAAATAATTATTTTATTGATATTCACTTTGATTTCTTTACATGCTCGAATTTTTCTGTATTTCATAGTTGAAATTATTTTCGATTTGTTTAGGGATAACAGACGTCGGGAGCATTTCCTAAAAATGTTTCAAGTATTTTTTTAGCCAACACGGTTTTGAATCTGGGCAACGGTGGTTACGAGTGCTAGTTGATTATAAGTTTATTTACTATGATTCAGAATGTCTGTTTTACGGCATATAGCCCTTTATAATACTAAAACAATTCATTGTATACGATTAGGTGAAAAAAGTTGCTATTATAGACATAACTAAAACGAAGATTGTTGGCTCTGCTTCTATTACTTCTTTTACTCTTCCTCTCCCCGTTCTTATTCTCCTCATCTTTCCATTTCTTCACTTGCTCCTCTGCATCTTTCCTATTATTTTTATCTTCTGATTCATCCTCATCCTTCCCATCCTACTGCACCTTCTTCTCCTTTTACACCTCCTCCTCTTTACCATCTTACTTCTCGTCTTACTCCAGCTTTCCTTCCCATTCTCTTTCTCCTCTTACTTCTCCTCGCTTTTCCTATCCTTCTCCTCTTACACCTACTTATCCTTCCCATCTTATGTCGCCTCTTACTCATCTTCTCCTTCGCATCTTACTTCTCCTCTTACTCCCGCTCTCCTTCCAATTCGTCTTTTCCTCTTACTTCTCCTCCTTCTTCCCATCCTTCTCGTCTTACACCTCCTCATCCTTCCTTTGTCGCCTCTTACTCATCTTCTCTTTCACATCTTACCTCTCTTGTTACTCCCGCTCTCCTTCCCATTCTTCTTCTCTTCTTTCTTCCTATCCTTCTCCTCTTACACCTTAGCCTTTCCATCCCTTGTATCTTTTCATCATCTTCTCCTTCCCATCTTACTTATCGTCTTACTCCCGCTCTCCTTCTGATTCGTCTTCTCTTACTTCACCTCTCTCTTCTCATCGTTCTCCTCTTACACCCCCTCATCCTTCCCATCCTTTGTCGCTTCTTTCTCACCTTCTCCTTACCATCTTACTTATCCTCTTCCTCATACTTCACACCCTTATTCTTGTTTTTCCTCTTCTTCACTTACTCATTTTCTTCACATTTTTTCTCCTCTTACCCCTTCTCTCCTTACCATATAATTTCTTGTTTTAATCTTCCTCATTCTCTACTTTCTCCTCTTCTTCCTCCCCATCCTTGTCATTTTTTTTCTTTTCTTAATACTCTTATCCTTATCCTCTTCTTTTACTTCCCTCATTCATATTTCTCTTCTCTTCTTTCTTCTCCTCGGCTTTCCTATTCTAATTTTCCTTTTACTACTGCTCATGTTTCCCACTTATATTCTCTTCTTACTCCTCCTCATCCTTCCCATCCTCCTCTTCCTCCTCTTTCTTCTTCTTCTTCTTCTTCTTCTTCTTCTTCTTCTTCTTCTCTTACTCCTACTCATTTTTTGCATCCTTACTTACTCCTACTCTTCGTTATCCTTCCCATCTTTCTACTTGTTTCTTTTTCTTCTTCTTCTTCTTCTTGCTATGAAGAGAAATATTCAAGAATGTGACACCATCATCTACCCACTCCCTACAGGTCACGCTGGCGATTGAAAAACGCAATATATATTGTTCTGCTCGCGCTGCGACCGGATCTGCCTGTCACAGGCAGATCCATCCACAAAACGACTGCAGACAAATCATATTTATTATCAATGTAATAAAAGGTACAAAAATTACCGGATGACGGTAAAATAAATAAACACCAAATATTAGCCGCCATTTTTTTTCGATTTTTTTAACTCACCATTCGTGTCTAGGGGTTTTATTTCTTCTTTTATTTGTGAATTCACTGTTGCCGTCATCAACGCTCGTCTTGTCTCTGTCGCTGTCTCCCTGGCTCTCTTCGCTTCAATAGAAATCAGAATTTGAAATTCCGAGTAAAATAATGTTTTATAGAAACGGTGACATTTACGGGCAAAAATTTTATAATCGAATAAAAAGACATTTCTAATTTATTTAATTTTGTGTATGCATCCACGGTTGGTTGGTCTGTCACGTTTAAGTTTTAAATAATAAACATCCATCTTCTGCTCTTACTCATCATCTTTTCTCTCCATTTTCTTTTTCTTCTTTTTCTTCTCTTCATCTCACTGTTTTGCATACTTTTTCTCCTTATCCCCCTCCTCCTTCTTTTTCATCTTCTTCTTCTCTGCCTCTTACCCATCCTCTTCCTTCCCAACTATTACGGTGTCATGGTGGTCCACACTATTTGGTGACTATATAGATAGACTCTTCTAGAGATTATGTGTAGAGGGGCATACGAAGAAAGATGTAATACTATTATTTACTTCTGTAAATACACATACTATTAAATATACCACCGTGTTGTATTTATTTTTGGCCCTTCAAGGTCACAACACCATATTTTCTTCTACTTCTTTTTCTTCTTCTTCTTCTTCTTCTCCTCCTCCTCCTCATCTTCCTTCTTATTCTCTTTTACTTCCTCTTACTCCTCTTGTTTGATCATCCTTCTTCTCATCTTACCTCTCCTCCTCTCCATCTTTTTCCTATTCTTATTCTTCTCCTCCTCATCTTACATCTTCCCATCTTTCTTATCTTGTTAAACCTCCTCCTTCCCATCCTTCTTTTTCTTCTCTTCTTACTGATCCTCCTCTTTTCTATGATTCTTCTTGCCCTTCTCCTTCCCATTCTTTTCCTTCTTCTTCTTCTTCTTTTCGTATTACTTATGGCACACTTTGCTTCAATAGAAAACAGAATTTGAAATTTCGAGGAAATAAATATTTTATCAAACTGGTGACATTTACAGGCGAAACTTTTATAATGAAGTAAAAAAGAAATTTCCAATTTATTTTTTTCGACTTCAAGGCAAAAACACTCTCTGAATCGAGTGAATATTTCTTTTTGAAAAGGGGGTATACTCCGAAAGATTTTTTTTAATAAGATTGATGCTAGTAAAATATGACACCATTACCATACATGCTCTTGATTCGATACAATACGACTGTAAATAAATATTTTAGTGAACATGAGTAAATTCTTGAATATTGCCATTTTATCTATTTATCGTTGTCTCGTATCAAACGGTGTTTTCAACCAAAAAAGATGCAACCTCCTACCCACTACGCACAATGATTCAAGCAAACTATAACATCCTTCTTCGAATTTATATATTTTATATAGGCTCTTTCCGATTGTCCATCGATCTGTCCGTCTAAACTTCGGTCCGACTGTCCGTCGGTTGGTCATAATTAAGTTTTAAATAAAATTTTGTCAGTTAGTTTGTCTGTCAGGCTTAAATTTGAAACAGCATTTTCCAGGCTGTCTGTCACATTCTGAATGCAATAGTATTTTATTCCGAAAGCGCATTTCAATTTAAGACGTGTTAATACATCTATGTAAGAGGCTCTGTTCGTTCGTTAAACGCTCGGTCTGTAATTCCGTCGTCCGTCATTCCGTCGGTGTGTCACGCAGAAATTTAAAATTGCATTTTCGTCGTAGATTCAATGGCAGCAACTTAGGAATACAAGTTATTGCTTTTTGTGTGTGCAGGTAGAAAATTATTCATTCGCTTACAACTTTGTAATTAACGGAGGATAATTTAAATGTTTGTTTTCTTTCCGTTAAGAAATTTGAGATCACGTAACATGAATTATTCAAGTGAACAACGGAAGCAAGCCATGTGGTTATCGTTTGAAATTCATATGGGAGAAACGAGACGTAATGACATACCATCAGCAATCGCGTAGACTTTCTTCTTCCCTTCTGTTCTTTCCTGATAATAAAATAGGAACCAGTTATTAATTACATATACATATTCAATCGGATTATATAACCATAAAATACAGACTGAAGCTATAAAGACACGCCAATCAAGCTATATATATATATATATATATATATATATATATATATATATATATATATATATATATATATATATATATATATACATTAGTAATCGTATTGTTGTTGTTTCCTAGATGTTAATCCAATGAAACTTCAGTGCTTTTATAATAGTGCTCAATAACAAGTAGAGCTGTATTTTAGTATGAATCCCTTTATTTATACAATTATTTTGGCTACATATGTGCATACATGTTTGGGATGCGATATCTTTTGAAATCAAACCTAATCAGCCCATCCTACAATTTAATATATATATATATATATATATATATATATATATATATATATATATATATATATATATATAAACCAAAAGTAAAACTTTTAGTAGAAGGAACCTATAGGAAGAGGTTTAGCTACATATACGAGATAGAGGAATTGTAGAGATAGAAGAAAAAAGAGTGATAAATATGCGACGATTGTCCAAATTTATTTCAAATTTCAATTGTTCAATGCAGTATATTACTGAATACACCTTGCATTGATCAATTGAAATTTAAAATACATTTGGACAATCGTCGCATATTGATCACTCTTTTTTCTTCTATCTATCTATCTATCTCTCTCTATATATATATATATATATATATATATATATATATATAGTATGTGTGTGTGTGTGTGTGTGTGTGTGTGTGTGTGTGTGTGTGTGTGTGTGTGTGTGTGTGTGTGTGTGTGTGTGTGTGTGTGTGTGTGTGTGTGTGTGTGTGTGTGTGTGTGTGTGTGTGTGTGTGTGTGTGTGTGTGTGTGTGTGTGTGAAGAGTTGAGTTATAC
>OY744516.1:209471365-209526365 GCA_963556195.1 Sepiola atlantica | reverse complement strand
ACGAAATGTTTATAAGTCGTGTGTATCACGTGGTACGTGGAAAGTTATTTGAAAATTTCACACATTAGGAGCGTTGGCGAAATGGCAGAGATAAAGAGAATATTTTTTTATAAAATATTTAGAAAACCTTCACAACGCAGATTATTGTTTTTAAAAATAAATTATTTATTTATCTTAAAAACATATATTTTTTTTTTTTTGAACTTGAGCGCTTTCGGTAATAAAATCACCATCTTCAGAAGAATAAGCATATTTTTTTTTTTTCTTCATTTTTTTTTTTTTTTCCACCCCGACTGAGACAAGTAGTAAGGATGAATTCGTCTCGATGTTATGGACGAAATGTTTATAAGTCGTGTGTATCACGTGGTACGTGGAAAGTTATTTGAAAATTTCACACATTAGGAGCGTTGGCGAAATGGCAGAGATAAAGAGAATATTTTTTTATAAAATATTTAGAAAACCTTCACAACGCAGATTATTGTTTTTAAAAATAAATTATTTATTTATCTTAAAAACATATATTTTTTTTTTTTTGAACTTGAGCGCTTTCGGTAATAAAATCACCATCTTCAGAAGAATAAGCATATTTTTTTTTTTTCTTCATTTTTTTTTTTTTTCCACCCCGACTGAGACAAGTAGTAAGGATGAATTCGTCTCGATGTTATGGACGAAATGTTTATAAGTCGTGTGTATCACGTGGTACGTGGAAAGTTATTTGAAAATTTCACACATTAGGAGCGTTGGCGAAATGGCAGAGATAAAGAGAATATTTTTTTATAAAATATTTAGAAAACCTTCACAACGCAGATTATTGTTTTTAAAAATAAATTATTTATTTATCTTAAAAACATATATTTTTTTTTTTTTTGAACTTGAGCGCTTTCGGTAATAAAATCACCATCTTCAGAAGAATAAGCATATTTTTTTTTTTTCTTCATTTTTTTTTTTTTTTCCACCCCGACTGAGACAAGTAGTATATATATATATAGTCTAAAGAAGCTTTGAGTCATTCAAAAAAAAAATTTTTTTAATAAATAAATAAAAAGAAAAAATGTAAAATGCAGTTTAAATTCCCAGACAAACTAACTAAATCCAAGATATTGCAGACTTAACATTCGTTGGAAAATTAATAAATGAAAAAATATAAGTAAAAAAAGGGGGGGTAATTATCTAAGAGTGAAACAAAAACAGGAGACCTTAAGCGTCTAATATTAACACGGGGATCATCAGCTGTTTACCATGTAACTGTTTCGGAGATTTAAAAACAGGACAGTTATAGTATTCATGGCTCTCCATATATATATAACATAGATCTAATGTAAACTTTATTACATGATCATTTATTTGCGCTCGAAGAATTCAACGTTACAACAGTATGTGTACGATCGTTTCTGCGACGATATATTTTTATTAGTCTCTGACCCTTTCATCAGCACAAGGTAGACACTAAAGCATGCAAAGAGTATCAAGACTTTAGAGTTAAACCGCACCAATTATGCAGCAAATTAGAAACAAAGAGAGTATTACATATATATATACTTACATATATATATATATATATATATATATATATATATATATATATATATATATATATATATATATATTGCGGCAAGCAATAAGGGCATAGATGACGTTTTTAAATTGAGTATGGTAAAAAAGAGAAAATTAAATTCATAAATAAATAAATAAACTGAGTCTGCTTTCTTCCACACTCGTCGAAGTAAATAACATGTACTAAAATAAGGACTAGTTACATTTTGGAACGAAGAAGGTCACAAATAGATCACATTTAGCCCTTCTATTTGTTTTCGTAAAGACAGCTTTAACGATTTTTCTATCACCTTTAGATGAACCAACGAATGTGATTTATTTATAACAGAGAAACTGTCACTGATGTAAGTCGAAGCACATTATGCGCTGTTTATCAGATATTGAGCTATATCTGACCTGGATGTGTTGACATCATGATTTCAATTATTTAATCGGCCCTGGTGTATTGCGGCGCGATCTGTTGTTTAATTCTTGTCTTAAACATCTGGACCGTCCTACCCACATATCAGGTCTCATAGCGATATTTATATTTAGAAATAATATTGCTAATATATGGGGTGGCAGAACAAAATTCTAATAGAGTTCTGGCAGAAAACACAATTCAAGGAATAGAAACATGATAACAACGGCTGCAAAAATTTGGTTAGCAAATTTCATGCTAACATTACCTACCAAATCACGTCGGATATTTTGGAGGTTTGGGCTTATGGAAGTACCCGTTTTGGTGGCTATATTAGAAATAACAATATCCGAAGAGTAATCATAATCGATAAAATTCTCTTAGACAAACATAATCTCCGAAGAAATCATTGATTCAGAGCAAATCATTATGCACGATTTTTTTTTTGCTTATGAAATAATGAAATGCAATGGCAATATTGGACAGTAAATGTTTGTTTGCATTAAACAGATGGAAGAAAATGCGAATCTGATGTGTGCACTAGTACCTCCATGGTAAGGGAGATTGAAATTATGTCCCTTTATACGGGTTAAATGTAAAGCCGGATGTAATAATAATATTCAATCTGACTCATCGTTGTGCACACAACAAATGTCATTGACTTATGAAAAATAGAATTTCCGTATGTCTGCTGGTAAATTGTGTTACTGAATACGACGGACATGATAGCAAACTGCAATAGTTCAACGAAAACAACATTAGAGATTGTAGGACCAACTGATACACCACGATATTCTAAATCGGCATAAATATTCTAAATCGGCATAAATATAGATGGTTTCTTGAAAGAGGACGCATGTAAACAGACTCAAAAAAGCACATAAACTTATTGTCAGGACAATTGCGAAAGTCAGCAAAAGTAAATCAATCTTTAATAGAATTGGCTGAATACATCTACAGATTAATCTACAGAACTAATGATAAATCTTAAATGATATTTTGACTGAACATATGTGTGCCATAAATCTTAAATGAAAAATCTAATTAATCTACAGAACTGGTTGGAGTAATTCTACCAACTATTTAGCTTACGTATGCTCACTGAATCTATTACTGAAAGAATAGGTTGTAAGAGTATACCGTTTTTATATCTTTGGTATTATTAATCCTATTGGTCGAATCCGATAATATAGATTATGCTCATGGAAACCCACGAATATATTGGCTGTTGGCAGAAAGATCACTTTTCTTAACCAGTTTATATAATCTTTTTTGTAAGTGTCCTCATTCTTTGAATGGTACCCAAGATCGCCAACATTTTTGACACATGATAGGTATAATCTTAAATCACCACTCCTGAACACGTATCTTGTTTTGTAATGATGTTCACTAGCCATCATCAGTGTGACTCTACCGCCAGTCGAAAGATTCGAATAATTAACAATTAAAACTCCAATCCAAAATTTAGCATCCGTATCCATTCAGCCACTCTGACAGCCATATTAAATGTGAGAGAAATAAACTCTATATATTTATTTACGAATATATTAAATCTCAAAGACGGTTCGATCTACTGTAAAGGGAGAGAACTTTCGTAATATTGCTTGATAAGAAGGTTTTCATATTTAAAGTGCTGGACTTGAAAAGAGCTTAAATAACTATATATATATATATATATATATATATATATATCAAATATTTGTTATTGTTTATTATCTATATACGTATACGTTTCGTCCCTTTTCAATCAGGACTCATCAGCATAGAGATATGAATATTCACTACCGGTCGTACGATTCGAAACCCTGGATTACAAGTATTTTTCAACTTAAATCCAACGTCGTTAACCTCGCGGCCAATATTTGAATAGTCGATGATAATTTTAACACATTTAAAAGCGGCACGATATCCAGGCATTCTACTTCTATTAAAGAAGGAATGATACATATAAAGCAAGTGACGTCATGCTGTGTTTGTACTACCATTTATTTAGAGTGCTCAACTTATTTTACGAGGAGCTACAAATATAAAATATTTGTTATTGTTTATTATCTATGTACGTATACGTTTCGTCCCTTTTCAATCAGGACTCATCAGCATAGAGTTATGACTATTCACTACCGGTCGTACGATTCGAAACCTGTATATATATATATATATATATATATATATATATATATATATATATATATATATATATATATATATATCAAGCGCTACCACCCTAGCTTCACCAGCCTTGTCCAGTGTATGGTATATGACCGTTAGAATATCCGGGTTTTCCTAAATGCATACTGATGGTAAAGATAGAGGTTTAGTATTAAAGTGGTCACGGATTATCGCTAAATTGATTCATGATTCAAAGATTTTAGCGAAGAGCGGTAGGAGACAGATGAGGAGATTATTCTTCGAGTCAGTCTTTCACAGGAATTCTTGAACACTGATACCACAGAGTCAATTTTCTAACTACCAACGAAGCAACATTCGACAAGGCATTTGTTGAGTTTGGAGAGAACGGAGGCCAGATCAGCAGACAATTTTTATTACTTTACTATAGCAGGGATAGTTTAAGTTTTATCAGTTGTTGACCCGTTTAGTTTGTATGTGTGTACGTAATTGCATATGTGTGTGCATATGTATGTCTTGCTGAAGCGTATGATGTTTTGCTGGTGTGTGTTATGTGTATGTGAGTTTGTGTGTGTATGTTTTTTTATTTTTCTATCTTTTGGTGAGCTAGAAAGAGTGAAAATGAAGTGTGGTGTGTATTGTGGTGATGGATGGCTGCTTTGTAAATGCGCCTATTTTCATGTGCTTATTTTTCTGCGTGGTTATGTGTTTCCGTGATCTTAATTGGGAAATGTTTCGCAGAAGTTGGCATAATCTATTATTTATTTTCACTTTAATTAATTATATATATAAAGATTTCCGTGTATAGATTGTGTTTGCAAGTATGATTAAACATTTATGGTTTCTTTATAGAGGAAAAATATATTTTTAATGGAAAAATATATTTTTAATGGAAAAATAATTCGTGGTGTTACTCTGTTTTATATACAGCATATTCATGTTGACACACCGGTTCCCATAATATCACCGACGTTAAGCAAAGTTGAGCCAGGCCAGTACTAAATGGGTGGTCATTTGGTGATGTATGTGGCCTGGAGACGACATGGGCTCAACCAGGTGCTATCATGCTCACTGAAAAATTAGGACATATAGAGTATCTTCCTGACTCCACGACTATGCCCCTTGACGTTATGGGATATGGATGGATGGATAAAATCTGTTTTTGTAGGTGTATTTATTGAGCATATTTTTAGATAGGAAAGTCTTGAACGTAAAACATTCTAGCTAAATATGCACTTGTATGCAATTAATTGTACACAAAGAATTATATAAAAAAAAGTATTGTGTTTCGGCATTATAACCCTCAATTCCGGAGAAAAACAAACCATATCTAATCATTTTGGCAACTGAGAAGGTCAGGTCATTTTGTAGGGATATTTCTATTATTTCAATCAAATTTGCTACATGGGCAACGTTGGGTATTTCTGCGAATAACATATAAATACACTCACATATTCAAGCGTCTTTTTAAGTTCTCTGTTGACTTCTTGAATCGACTGAGAGGTTGACCACAAATAATAGATGATAAGACTGAAAAATGAAAAAGAACATTCACTGGTTAAAATTTTGACAAAATTTAAATCATGATGAGGATTGATAATTTGTATTGTTTAGATTACAGTTCTCATCTTAAATGTTATTTCCATAACGTTTCAGCTAGTTAAAGTATGTATTGTCAAACACTAGAATCTTTATGAGAACCCATGACGCAAGTGTTAGGTATAATCAGTTCTAAGTTAAATTTATCTGGAGGTTTAGTTTCACTCGCGAGATGAATGCCACATAATAGAACTACGTTCATCCGCCATCTAAGGAATGTAGCTAAGTTTTACAGGAGGCAACAGTTATTACTGGAATCATAAATAGATAAATATAGAGAAATGTGTGTTCCACCTTTAACTATGTTACATTTAGTCAAGGCTTAATACTCTGAAACTGTTTGAATTTTTGCTTTTGCTCTTCCAAGTTTTCTATACGTGTGTCTACAGAAAAAACTCTCTACGTTAAATAATCTGGTAGTCACCAAGCCATTTCTGTAATTCATTTCCACAATTCTCTGATTAATCTTATTAGAAGAGAGATGGGGTATGTGGATCAAGCTTTATCTCTGTGGCTGTGAAGGTGATCGTGCAAACACAAACATGGGAAGACAACAGAAAAAAAACAAGATCAAACGGGAAGACCAAAAAGCAAGTAAAAGACTAATCATTTCAAATCTTCCTTAACTATTAAAGAACTTCATAGATCTTCTGGAATTAAAACGATTTGCGGTGGTCAACTTTCATCTCGAAGGTGACACATGATATCGAAAGACGCGGTATTTTTTTTTTTTTTTAATGGAAATTGCTCCAGACAAGACATGAAGCCACTTGATATAAGGTACTAAAAAATACTACTTCACGGTCAAACGATTGCGTTAGATGGATAGATATCGACCCAGAAAACAGCAATTCTTGCCCCTTTTGTCAGAAACATTACTCATGGAACGTGAGGACTAAAGGACAAAATAAGGGAAGCGAGAGTTACGCGGTTGCTAAAAGTAACCCCAAGTTAATCACTTTCTACTCTCTTAGGAATGACAATTCACATTGACATTCTTCTAGAACGTATTTCCTTTTACTTTTATTCAGCCAAACACGGCATATTTCTATTGAAGCGTAAAGGGGCTACTGTGATAGGGGGATACCTGGGTGGGGAGTTGGGCTGCGAAATGTTTGTTCACATTACATTTGCATTTCTGCCTATTGGTACGCTCAGTGAAACAGGAGGCAGGGAAGGAGTTCAAAAGAGTATTAGTTTTAGCAAAGAAGCTATCGGAGTAGAAAATAGTCCGTCATCTAGGAACCTCGACAGTGAACGGGTGGAGTTTAGTAGTAGTTGGGTGTAACGGGGGTATTTTAGTTCATGGGGTACAAATGTGGTATATTAATCGGAGTCATTAAGTAAGTCCATGACACCAAAATGGCATCGTCTATTTCTTATCAAATCTGACTTACCTGAACGAACCGAGCAGTATCAACGAAGTGGCCGGTTTGGAGGCAAATTTAAGGATTTCAGCTACAAATGGGGAATTTTTTACTAAAAGTTCCATAATGTCATTGATTTCTCTGGAAAAAGCATGAAAAAATATAACGATCATTAATAGAAATATGATAAAAAAAAAATAGTGATAGTGTAGAAATATGATAGAATATCGGTACTTATTATCGGTGCAGTTTACAACCCGCGTTTTCATCGGCATATTCCGGGAGGTTGCGTAAACCACCGGAAGCTGCAGAACGAAAACTTTGTTTTTTTGCGTGTCGAAAATAATGGCCAATGTTAAAACGCTAGAAACAGGCATCGTATGTTATTTTCAACGAAATAAATTCAATAAAAAATTAGAAACAGTCTCAATTTGTAAGAAACTTTCAAATTGTAGAAACAAAGAATCCAAATCAAGGAATAAAACACGCATCGTATGTGGTAAGTTTGAAGAATAAATACTTATTTTTGTTTGGTGAAGAAAATATGGTGCAACAACTGATTGCAAACAGTTTTTTAATGATATTTTTTAGCAAACTCTACCGACTAGGTAAGGGTTAATTGATAGCAAACATTTTTTTCTTGCCAATTCTTTTTCTATCTTACCGACTAACTTTCGTACTGTTTGTTGTAGGGTTAGGTTAGGGACTGTTTCTTTTAGGGTTAGGTTTCGTTTTGTTAGGGTTTGGTTAGAGTTAGGTACTGTTTTTTAGGATTGTGTTAGGGTGTTTTTCCACTGCCAACATTTTGCATGTGTGCATCTCCACGAATACTTGTATCTCAAGGCTTTTCCTGATTTTCAATTTGCATCTATGCTGACATGTTTGACAAAACTTTGTTTCGGCTATCAGTTTTCTTTTTTGACAATAGTCAATAATTGCTTTGGGCGAGTGAAGTATCTGTCCCAACGCGATAAGATTTATGCTCTGCATTTTACCAATTTTGAGACATTTTACTTTTCTGCACTATTTTCATTGCGTTTTCCAATTGTCGGCTGCTGCGAATATTATTGGCTAAATTTAAGCTCTTCCAATTGTCGGCTGCTGCAATTTTCGTTAGTTAAGCGTTTCGGCACCTTCCGGCGGTTTACATAACCTGCCGGAATGTGCCGATGAAAACGCGGTTCGTAACCTGCATAAGTACCGAAATATGAATATCATAAAAATATAATCGAAATAGGTTTTGTTCAGTTTATACATTACTATTTGAAGAGTTTGTTGCGGTCCTAACAAATCTGCTTTTTTTTAAACATGAAATAAAATCACAGATACTATAATCGAACACAATAAGGATAGAACTCAAATGTTTTGTGAAATGACGCAGATAAAACAAAATTAAGAAAAACATTTTTATATCTAGACAAATTTACAAAAATATGAAAGTCGTTTGTATGTGTGAATTGTTTACCGTTCATTTTTGTTATAAGCTTAAAAATTAATTTGTTTTCCTTTGTTTGTAAAGTGGGAGCAGATATGAATGCATAAGAAGTAAGTATACATATATATTTGCCTCCATTTTTCAATGTGATTATGTGTTTGATATTGTGTGTAAGTGCAGTAGTTAATTTAGACAGTATGTTTGTATGCTTGCCTTCTTTTGTGTAAGTCGGTATGTGATAGTTAATAGGAAGTGATGGCAGGTTTCATTCTTTTCTTCCCCAGTTACGTAACTGGAAGCAGAGCATAGTTATCGGATTTGATTATTACTTATTACTGCTAAGTGACTGGGTTCTTAGCTGTGTGGATTTATTTCATTAACGCGTTGGGTGAATTTGTTTTTGGCGCGCAAATGTGTTTTAGCCTGCGGACGTAATTGAAAACACTTCACATGATTTATCATTGTTTTCAATTTTGTCTTTTTTCTGTTTTGAGCCGATTTCAGTGAAAAATGTGTTAGGTATTTTCGGATGTAATTGCATGCTTATTCTATTGATTAAAAATTATATGATTGAAAGCATGTTAATCCATAAGTTTGAATGTAAAACGCGATGAATGCAATTTCTTCAAATTGAGAAATTAATGGATGAAAAGACAACCAACTCAAATAGAGAATTCGACAGTGTGTTTAAAATGATATGATAGAGTGATGAAACCGAAAACTTTTTGTAGCGGTAACTCAATAAATCTGAAAATAGCGTTAATCTCTTTTTTCGTTCGAGCTCTTCATTTATTTGATGCATGCGTGATTAGAAGCTGAGGATTTGCCTTAGGTGATTTACTAACGAGAAGAAAGAAACTTTGCCAAAAGATTTTATTTAATATATACAAAAAATATATAATATTGATTAAATGGTACTGGTTCAGCTTTTGAACCAGACAAAACCGAATTTTTTGTTCAGCATCTTCCTGTAGTTTACGTAAATAGCCGGAACATGCCGAAGCGCTAAGCCTTGTGTTTTTTTTTACTTTTTTTCTTTTTTCTATTTTATTTTCTTTTTTTAATTTTAGGTTTCAATTCACTCTATTTTTTCCGTAGCGTTTAATTTTATAAATAGTAAACTAGTATCTCTCTACTGGCTGTAAAATTCGATGTTCTTGTAGCTAAATGTAAAAAAATGGAAGAATTGATAACCAAACGTGTTAGAAAAAATGTTCCACCCACCCTCGATATACACTCCCCACCTCCCATCTCCCTTCACCTTCTTCTTAGATGTACATGTTATCATTTCCTTGTAAGGGTCATATGTAAAGCAGCCGGACTTCCAATAATGCCAGACAAATGCCTGCTGAAATGAAAATGACTCACCAAAGTTTTCAGCTGATTTTTTGTTCTTTTAACTATTTTAAATGTATTTGCCATTTTTTACTAATTTCTAATCATGTTATCAAATTTACTTGTATTTACCTTGTGTTTTTTAATTTGATTTTGAGTTTCAATTTTAACCCCTTTTCTCCGTAGCCGTAGCCTTCATTGTATGAATACTTAACTAGTTTTTCTCAGTTGTTACTCTACTGGCTGTCTATATCTTATCTGTACTAACTTGCGAGAGGGAAACATATCTTCAAATCTCCATTACCTCTGATAAGTGTACAGCGAACTTATTATCTACACATATATATATGTGTGTGTGTGTGTGTGTGTGTGTGTGTGTGTGTGTGTGTGTGTGTGTGTGTGTGTGTGTGTGTGTGTGTGTGTGTGTGCATAAGTGGATGAAATTTTTATTTACCTGGGGGGGGGGGCTCCGAAATACCCGACTAGTACACGCTATCCTCTCTCGGAGTGTTGGACCCGTAGACCTATTCAGCTCATCCATCTAAGAGAAGGAAATCTCTGATAATAAAACCTTGCTACTTACCACTTACATCTTGGCAGAAACCGTTGGGGAGGGAGGCCTCCGTTGTCTTCATCGACAACTTTCCTAGAGCTGGAATCTCAAACAAAGTATCTGGTTTGCAAGCCTATAATTGCTTAAGGAGTAGATGAGCTCTGCTAATCGCCCGACATCCGCACTCCTTCTCTGTCTATTAGCCAGGCGTAGAAGCACAAGCACTGAGACGCTTTTAAAGACACCTAGCTTGTCCTTGTTTCCTGACTAGGGTAATGAACGCCGTCTCTCTTTCTTTCTATCTGGGCAACTTAGGGATATTTTTCGTTACTAAGTCCTACATGACTAGTCTGACAGGTTGAGGGTACTAGTTAGACAGCTTGTCTGGCTGCTATTTCCGACATGTAGTTAGGAGCCCTAACTCTTTGGTAGCGCTCCATCAACAGCTGCATAATATCGTGGATAACTGTACGTGCCATGTTGCGCATGGAAAACGGCCCTACGGTTATGGACCAAGTCACGACTAGTGGACTGGTTGTGTGATCTTATTGGCACCAAACAAGCATCCACTTTTCCGTCCCCACTCTATCTCAAAACAAACATGAACTTACAAAATAACAAACAAACAAACCAGACACTCAACAAAAAACATCTTCACCTCCGCCCTTGAGGATTGCATTCACAAATATCCGGGGACTAAGAACCAACATCAACGACATAGAAAGTGTTCTCATGAACAACTCCCCGGATATCCTAGCACTAAGTGAAACGAACCTTCAATCCTCAATCTCCTCTCACCACTTTGACATGACTGACTACCTCCAAAGACTCTGACAAACATGACTGATCACCTTCAACTCTACTGTAAAGATACTTAAAAACATATGCACGGGCTAAGAGTTTATGTTCGGAACACCCTACCCTTGACTAGAGAACATAGATTAGAATCAGATGACCAAGCCTACATGTGCTTTAAATTGACCTTACATAACAGAGTTAGTTACTTATATTTCTTATACCGTTCTCCTTCGACTCAGGAGTGTACCCTGCTTGACTCTGTCTCTGAAAGCTTAAATACAGCACTCTCACTCGACTCGAATGCCCAAATACATGTATTTCGGGATTTTAATGCACATCACCGTGACTGATTGGGATTCTCCAGTTGGGAACTTTACGTTTAATTTCTCTTTAACTCACGACCTGTCACAGACTATCACTTTTCCGACCCACCTTCCTGATCGTGCGGACCCACAAGCCTCATTTCTCAACCTGCTCTTGACTTAACTACTCGAGCCCGCTCGGAAACTCTGATCATGCTGTGGTAATGATACTTATCACCTTAAAAACTCGTCCAAAAGCTAATAATCCGTTGCTCAAGACGACGAGAAACTATGAGCAGGCTGATTTTGAATCCCTCAGGTATAACATCAGCGACACCCCATTGGGTGAAACCTTCTCATTCCCTGCTAATCAGTGTGCAGATGAGCTAACCGAATGGGTCAAAGCGGTCATTGATGCTTATGTCCCCACGCGAAAATTATTCAGCAAACCCCACTCACCTCAGAATGTGCAAATTCGGCCGCCATGAGTCAACTACGAATAGACAGAAATTCATAGAGGCAAGAAATAATTGCAAAGTAGTGATAGATGAAGCAAAGAGAAGGTATACAGAAATAACCAAAAAACGCATTCAGTCACAGAAACTAGGTACTAGTGATTTCTGGAAAATCTACCATAGTGTGATGAACAATGGACAATGGACAATTCCCCCGCTATCAAATCACAACGATGTTGTTAGCACGGCCACTAATAAGGCTGAACTACTTGCCCAGCGTTTCGCCTCAAACTCCACTTTCGACTCAGCAAACCACCCCTCCCTATATTCCATTGCGAACTGAAGCCACACTTGAGAACCTGGTCATCACCCCGTCTCAAGTGAGAGACATAATAAAAAACCTCGACACCTCCAAAGCCTGTCGTCCTGATCTAATACCAGTAATAGTGATAAAGAAATGCTCTGCTGAGCTGGCCTCTGTCCTCTCCAAACTATACAACAAATGCCTTACTGAAGCTTGTTTCCCTGATCGTTGGAAAACTGTCTCTGTGGTACCAGTCTACAAGAATTCTGGAGATAGAACTGATCCTCTAAACTACCGCCCAATCAGTCTACTCCCGATCTTTGCTAAAATCCTTGAATCATTAATCAATCTAGCGAAAGTCCGGCACCTAGTTAATGTTAAACTTCTTTCTGATCATTAATACGGATTTAGACAAGCACAGATATCCTAACGGTCATCTCTGAACGCATATATCATACACTGGACAAGCAGGTGAAGCTAGGGCGGTAACGCTCGATATATCCAAGGCCTTGACAAGGTCTGGCATGAAAGGCTTTTCCTGAAACTGCACTCATATGGTATTACTGGAAAAATATTTAATATAATTAAATCCTTCTAAACAAAAAAGAAAGATCCAGGCTGTCCTCGATGGCCGTTCTTATAAGGAATATGACATAAATGCTGGTGTACCCCAGGGATCTATCTTTAGACCTCTACTCTTACTGCTTTTCACAAATGACCTCCCTGATATATTAGAGACTGAGATAGGAATATTTGCTGACGACAATATGCTCTACTCTCGTCATGTGGGCAAAATCGACGCGCACATATCTGAAGCAATGGCTTAATCCTTAGAAAATGACCTCCACTCTGTAGTGGATTGGGGTAAAAAAATGGATGGTAACTTTTAGTGCCGCAAAGACAAATCTCCTTTCCTTCAATAACTACAAGAAATCTCTCCAACCACCGATTGTCATGGCAAATAACACCCTACCTGAGAGTTCATCATTCAAACTCCTCGGCTCAACTTTCACAGATATCATGAATTGGAACAAATACATTGAAGACATTTCTAGGGTTGCTGCAAAGAAGGTGGTCTCCCTCTACCGTGCTAGTAAACTTCTCACACCTGACATTATCCTGTATCTCTACAAAGCCACCATGCATGGAGTATTGTTGCCACATCTGGGCTGGTGCATCATCGACTAGTCTCTCCCTCTTAGACAAGGCCCAAAAAAGAGTCGCCAACTTAATTGGTCCTTCACTAACCACCAAGCCACAGCCCCTGTCCCACCGCTGCAATGTTACCTCCTTGTGCCTGTTTTACAAGTACTTCAATAGACTATGCTTTGATAAACCTGCTACTCTGGTGCCCCGAATACGTTAATTCACTAGAACAATCCGACAATATGCCAAAGCCACTCCATTCACTGTTGAGGTCCTCAGATGCTGAAGAGCTTTCTACTCCAAAAGCTTCTTTCCTCGTGCTGCTGGACTCTGGAACTCCCTTCCTGTAACCTGTTTTTCGTATGGTACTGACATGCAAACATTTAAAACTAATGTAAACAGACATCTCGCTGCACAGCTCCCAATTTAGTTTACCATCCTCAAACTTTCACCCTTTTTCTCAGTAGCCCCTTACGCCTACAGTGGCGGCCTGCCTTGTTTAGGGTGAACTATGTTTAAAAAAGAAAACAATCGGAAATCTTGAGAAGCAGACGACAAATTTAGCTGTACTAAATAACATTTTAGCTAAAACAAAAAAGCTCGTACAGCTTTTGAACAGGACAAATAAACGAATTTTTTTTTTTACACTTACTATACCCAAAACTAACCCTAACATAACCCTAACGTAAAAAACGTAAAAAAACAAAATCTGTAATAATCGTTGTTTCATTGATTATGTACTTTACAATCTTTAGTTTATTCATAAAAAAACACAATTTATTGAAATAAAAACAAAAATTGACTTTTAACATTCCCTGTCAAAAAGAGAACATTTTTCATTGATTTAATTTCTTAAAACATTGTCATAAAAATAAACATACGGTTAGTGTTTTTCCTTCATTATTTTTTCTGTTTGAATAGCGCCTCCTTTTCGGTTTTATGCTGGTTCATTTTGATTCAGATTTTCCGTATTTCTGCGTCGGCAAATGTAAGTTTTGTCTGGTTCAAAAGCTGTACCAGTACCAATCAAATTTAACAGTTTTCAAAGATTTCAAAGAATCCAAAATACAGAAACCAAAAGATAAGTAAATAAAGTATTATTATATCCATAATTGATCAAGACGGGGCTCTTGAATGAGAAGAGAGTCGTCACGTTCAATAGATCATGTTTAAATTGTATCGTTGGGTACCGTTTAAATTCTTCAGTGTCGATACGACGATGATGTTTGGTCTCATGAGACGAGGAGATGAATACTCTCAAAGACTTACTTCGCTTGTTACACTGGAACTGTCCTGTCGGAATGGATACGTCGTTACTGCGTGCTTTTTTATGTGAGTGTGTCTGTGACCGGTTAATCATTAATTACAATTAACTTACACATAGGCATTTGTACCAAAATATATGGTTCTTTTTTTTTTACTTTATCTTAGGTACAAGCTTCAGGTAGAGACATAGAAATAGATAGTTAATATGTAATGCTCGCTATTTTTAAGAGCTACATGCAAGCACGTGCGTTCGTATTGTCCTAAAATTAAATCTATCACAGCGTGCTAATTGTTACTTCAGGTGTTCTCTCCATTCCCATGTATCAAATTTGATCTCTTAAATTCTTGACAATTATATCCCATATTCGTCCTTCCCAAGCCAACACAATAGAAACAATATTTAAATTATGAAAGAATGTTAACTGAATTCATATCGTAATTATCGATTTTGAATGGTTATTTACATAGATATTTTTAATGGAAATAAGCAGCGTGTTTCAGATTTTGACGTTTCGATGGAGAATGAAAATGAATCTATATGTCAAACTGTTTATATGTCAACAGAAGTCACTACAAGTGGAGACTGTCGATTTGGACATAGATCAACGGATGTGAAAATCGGCAGGTGATATTTTATTGACTAGTTCATGGAACGAAATTGGCAGCTTACGTTTGAATATTTCAAAAGATTAGAATATCGAAAGACGAGGAGAATGTGTATGATGTTCGATTGATAAGGAAAGGGCTTATAGATTATTTCCTTAAACCTAGAAATGTGATCAAAATAAAATGAAAACGCCTGCTGCCACACTATGGAGAAAAAAAACTATACGTGCATTAAATTATCCGGCATCTAGGGACCTCTAGGGCGAAGAGGTGAGATTTTGCTGCTAGTCGAGGGTGTCTTGTGTATTCTAGTTGATAGGGTACAAGTGCAGTAAGTTCATTGGTGACATTCCGTTGTAATATTTGTAAAAACGCGCACAGAGATGCAACACTGCATCGATGTGACAGAGGCTGGAGATTGAGAGACAGCGCAGGTCTGTCAATAACCGAAATGTAGTATCTGTTTAGATACTATACTTCATATTTTCTGTCCTTCGTCAGCGAATAAAGGAATCCTTCTAGATTCAGGAAAATGTTATTTTTGTCCCAATCCAATGTTCCTTTTGGGGTAGCTAGATTTTCCACATATTAAAAGCCCGACCGTGTGTATTACTCTGCCCATGTGGGAAACCAATAAATAAGGACAATGCGGAACTTATGAGGTTAGAAACTCTTTTTGTACACTATCCAAGCGGAAAATGCTAGTGGTTAGTGCACCAGTTCAGATGTAGCAACCGTACTCCATGAACGGGTGAATGGTGGCTTTATAGAGATATAGGATACTGGCAGATGGGATAAGTTATATAGCCCAATAGAGGGAGCCTAACTTATTTACAGCAAACTATGTATTTACTGCAATTCAGATTATCTGAGAATGTCAGACCGTAGAGTTTGGACGTTGGACTCTCTTCAATTCTTGACAATTATATCCTGTCTCCGTGATGGATAATAGCCCTGTGAGGCCCGACGCATATTAAAATGGACGTATGAGTGGGAGATCGTTTAATTTTGCTTGCGCGATTTAGTGCGGGTGAACCCGTACAACCGAGTGCAAAATAAAGCTGTTCTCACAGTCGGAGCTCACAGGCGTTGACAGGGCCACCACATTGACGAGACGTCAGGTCAAGGGTCAAGGTGCACCTGCGCATAGGGGTTCTGTGACGTCACAGCCTTTTGTGTGGGAAACGGAGTTTTGTGAGTCTGATTTTTAGAAGCGAGCTGAACGGACGTATTTTTCTATGTAGTCCGAAATGAAAAATGGGAATTTATTTCCCTAAGAGAATACAGACATGAGATTCCTTCTTCCCCCTCCTCGAATGGCTAAGGACTTAAGCGATGAATTTACTACGATAAAGTAGTAACTTGGTCTCTTCCTCAACGTTAGTGGAACATCTCCAGCGGTGACAATAACTGACGCCTGAATAAAACAGAATCAACATTTAAAAGATTGTTTGTCTCGTGAATCGAATTATGAAGGTTTTGTTGCAGACACAGCGGACGGCAATGTTCACGGCAGTACAGAAACGAAGAAAGAAACTCAACTACTAGACGACATCGAGACGACACCCCTTCAGTTGACGAAGAAGAGAAGGTACGAGAATGTAAATGTATATGTAACGTCCGTTTTTCAAACGACCACTTGATATATAACAGTAATTAAACTATCAAGTTATTTTAATTGAATTCAAAGTACCTTTAGCGAGTCGTTTTAAATGAATATTTTAATGCATATTTATTATGGAAAGAAATAACCTTATTCCATATCGCAAATAAGATCCGAATATATAATTGTAAAGGTGTTGTGGTACGAGCACCAGGGTTAACATATAAAATGATAGTAAAATTAACACAAGTATTAAGAAGTGGGAAGATAGTTACTGACCAAAAGACAAAGATGAACTGAGCGATCGCTAGATTGAGCTAGAAGGTTCCAGGGATGTATTTGACTCCTACTGGTCAAAATATGTATAGTTGGAAGTCCAGCAATAAGACGGACGCAGAAATACCGTGAACAAACACATCTGGACACATTTCTTGATAAAGCGATAAGACATAAACAAATCCACAATGGAAGTAAATCCTATCGACCCCGTTGAAGGAAGAGGTACAATCTGGGATAGTGATGTACTGAGACCGTGCAGGGAGCAGTTAATCTCAACTTAACCCAGAGTTTAGTCTGTGAGAAACTGGACGAACAAGAACTGCCCGTGAGATCTTGTTACTTCGTGTTCTTTCTATGGGAAAAAACAGACGATACCATTATCATCATTCAGATACTATAGGAAACAAAAACAAATAAAATCTTAATTTACAGTTCGTCTTTACCATATTCCATTTATAGTTTGTCACATTAAAAATTGTATAATATAGTATATAAAGTAAACTTCTAAATATTTTTAAAGGAAAAGAACTCTTTCCCCTAAAGTTACCTACCTTGATAAAAAAACAACATTTTGGGAGCATGAGTTGTCTGCCCTTGAATTTTCACCGGACAATAATAGAAACAGATAAGGAAACATTAATCTAGTGACAGAATATTAAATACTTCTTTATTTCAAAGTAATTTCGTTTCAGTTTTAATCTATATAATAAATAATTATTAGTGTTTATATACGTAATATCGTTTTCATCCACATTATTACTTCATATTTGTGACTTATCACTCACGAAATAGCACGTTATTTCGACAATGAGCTTGAAATAAAGTGTTATTTTGTGAGTGGCCAGACACAAATATGAAGAAATAATTCCGTAGATTAATAGTAATAACGAGGTAATGTATAAATAACAACTAAAAAATAATTAGTTTTCAAAAGAGGAGGTATTAATTTATGTTGCTGAGCGAACCTCTATTGAATGTTTTTCGTTTCATTATGTTTCAAAGAATATTTCAAAGAATATTTCAAAGAATATTTACTCTCAAACTCGACAGACCCGTGAGATCTTGTTTGTTTCTGTTCTTTTTATAGGAAAAACAGACGATTCCATTATCATTATTTAGGTACTAAATTGGAAATAAAGCTTGCTGAATTTTAAGTTGGTTCCATTTATTGTTTTTGATATGAAAGATTAAGACTATCTTGGTTTCAAATATATATTAATCGCGACTTACCCGGCGAAGACGAGTACTTTATCTGGTTTATATATACTAGGAAAAACTGTGACCTGTTGGGTTATCCATTAGATTGTTTTAATAAGGAAAATGGGTTGTCAAAACTAGTCTAAGATTAGGAAAAAAAAGCAAAATCCAAAATTGTCGTATTTCGCTCTATTTATCTATCTCTCTGTCCGGATTAATTTTATTATTTTCTTTCTATATTGACTTTGACTCTTAATAAACAGCGAGTGGGATATATATATATATATATATATATATATATATATATATATAGACAGAGAGAGATAGAGAAAGAGAAGGAAGCGGAAACAAAAAAATAGGAACCATATGAAATAAGAGCCCAAAGTGAAATAACATATAGAGGATGAGAGTGATAGATAGAAACTCAGCAAGTTAGTAATTAGAACAATCAAAATTGAAGTTTTTGAACATAACTCAATCCCAAATCTGAGGAATATTTGAGCATGCATTTTGTCAGATAAAAATATATAGGAAAAAGCCTTAGGGAAACAAACGTTGATTAACTCAGTTTTAAACTTCTAGAATTTTGGCGATAGACCAACATAACGATATATATTCTGAAATTGTAGTTTAAGAAATATATATATATATATATATATATATATATATATATCCTTTTACTCCATATCATTATGGTGGTCTATCGCCAAAACCTATGCACTTGGATAAGTATATCTTATCTATCGCCCAAACAGTATATTTCATTTTCATCAAAGGAGTACAATAATATTGTGAAACCTACATTCGTGCTAGACGCCCGTGATAAGAAAATACTGTTTTTTTAAATTTATTTTGATTTGATTTATAACTTGAAAAGTATAGAAATTTAAAAAAAATAAGAATAGAAATGATCAGATGGGGTTCAGGGTTTGGAGCAGGAGTGTACAGGAGTACATATTGGTTGTTTAGAAATGTCTTGTGTCTTTCCAGTGAGTTAAAGGTCATACATTTGCAGACAAATATTTTAATGAATGTCACTTCACTTTAACCTTCGCTCGCCTAATCTATTCTAGGTAGATCGTTGAATTCCACTTTCAAAATTGAACATGAAATGTAAAAAATAATAATACAAAAAAAACAATAGAGAGATATTGGCTGGAGATAGCAGGACATATAGTTCTTGATTCAATCCCGGAAACCCCCGAGTCTTCTTGCTAATATATATATATATGATAAAACTCTTTTGCATACCTGAAAGGTCCACAATCCTGCGAGTATTTGTTGAAGAAGACGATCATTGATGGAATACAGCAGATGAAGAGCATTATAAGGAGAAGGGCGTAATAAAAGTTGTTTGAGCGAGAAGCCCGGAATATTCTTTTCTCAGGGACGTTGCAGACCAACACCGACCAGAAACGGACATAAGCAAGAACGACCAGCTTGACCAGATTCATAACGGAAATGCCCGGTGAGAAAAACCAGCCCAACCTAAAAAAGGAAAAATGCAAAAAGTACAATTGTAGCTGTTGCTGTTTAGTTTCGTGTTTAGGTGGCACGCGTATAAGACACGTTCTTATCTTTGACACTTGGCCTAGTGGCTAAAACGCGTATGGGATATTTTTTCAAAAAGATGCCCCCTAGAGTAAATGTGGTATTATGGTGACTGCAATGATTCTAGCCAAGTGTAGGATACGCTAATGTATTACATTCGACCAAGGATGACCAATGACTCCTATTTTCCATACACTTTTAATGGGTTTGTGCCTAATGTTTCAGGGTGTATTTTATTTTGTTATATGGAAAATAAATAATTCAAAGTGTAGCATATGTTCTGTTATCGGTCACTGAAGAAAAGATCATTCGAGATTAGGGCAATTTTTATTTTTGTCATAATACAAAATTCGCTTTTGGAGGGAACTGGATCACTCCCACATAAACACCGACCTTTTATCTGCTTTATCCTCGTGAGGAGGCTAGTAAACAATGACACGTTCTTCCCCTTCTATTTCTATAATTTATAAATGTAGTATTTAATCTCTAGTAACCTGCAGATTCTTACTTATTCATTAGTTAACAAACATTTTACGTTGGGCGTGACATATGTCAGAGAGAGAGGGGGAGAAAGAGAGGGGGAGAAAAAGAGAGTACGGAAGCAACAGAATTAGAAATCGTATAAAATAAGAACCGAAGGTGAAACACCATTTAGCGAGAGAGGGTAAGAGTGTGCTCCGATGAACTTGATGATCTAATGGTAAATACACTCAACAGACCCGACAATCAGATAAATCCCATCTATTCACTGTGGAAGTCCCTTTTACTCCAATAGCTTCTTTCCTCGAGCTACCGGCCTTTGGAACTCACTCCTTGCTCCCTGTTTCCTCGAAATGTAAAACTAATGTGAACAAGCATCTCGCTGCACAGCTCCCAATTTAGAATGACCCTCTAAACTTTCACCCTAATTCTCAGTAGCCCCTTACGTATACAGTGGTAACTTGCCTTTTGGGGCTGAACTAGTTTTTTAAAAAGATAGAAACTTAGCTAATTAGTAATTAGAACAATTAAAATGGAAGCTTTTGAACATAACTCAATCCTAAATCTGAGTAGTATTTGAGCATCCATTTTGTTTGATTCCAATATATAGGAAAAAGCCTTAGGGAAACAAACGTTGATTAAGTCAGCTTTATACTTCGTCTAGAGTTTTGGATATAACCCGCCATAACGATATATATTCTGGAACTGTAGTCTCAGATATATATCGCTACAACGGTCAATCGCCAGACTCCAATTATTTGGATAAGTATATCCTATCTATCGGCCAAACCAGTGTACTTGGATAAGTATATTTCATTTGGATCAAAGGAGTACAATAATACTGTGAGATCTCAATCAGCGCTTGACGCCTGTGAAAATATAATACTGTTTTTAACTTTATTTCATTTGATTTGTAACGTGTAAAGTATGTTTATAATTTAATACTAATGTGTTAGCATTTACCAAAGCCAGAAGCCACTAGAGGACACGAGTTAGTGAGATTGTCAGTTGGATAATGAAAAATACTATTTGTAGATTGGAAACGATGGTTGGAATGGACATAATTTTATTAATAAAGATGGAAGCACGGCAAGTATTTGTTTACATTAGACTTGATGACGACTATGTTGTAGTCGGGAAGGAAGCAAATATTTGTTGTCTTATAAAATGTTATTCTTTCTGATTTATCTTTAATATTTTTAACGGAACTTTTATATTTTCATTTTTAAAATCTATAGAAGAAATGCTTTCATTATCCCTGTATTTGTGTTGTGTCCTCGTACGCTTAAGTCCCCTATTTTAACTTCAAATAAATAAATGTCTAATCTCAAATAACTATTTCCGTCGTTTGATAAATTAACGTATCCTCAATCATTTCAAATGAAATGGCTTGACCCTTTGAACCATAAACTGCCACTAAAGGTTTGACGAAGTTTTGTACTAATCTCATTGTATCTATTCTGCTCGTGTTGTTGTTATGGTATTGGTACAACTTTTGACCCGGATAAAACCGACTAGGTTAGTGTTGGGTTATGGTTAGTTTATGGTTAGGTTAGGGTTAATTTAAGGTTGGGTTATGGTTAGTTTTGGGTTAGGTTATGTGAAGGTTAGAGTTAGAGTTAAAAAAAACAGTTCGGTTTTTATCAGGTTCAAAAGCTGTACCTGTACGGTTGTTATTTATATACAAATTTATCTTGGAATTCATCGCATGTTAATTCCGTTTCAAATTCAACATAAATCAAAGAGGTTTTAGTACTTTACCATATCATTCCTTGGTTGTTTATCAGATGGAGAATATTTTCTGCTGTTTTAAATTCTGCGTATTCCGGCTAGAAAACAACAGAGAATTGAACATATAGGATTTCAAAATAACTGTTTTTAATATCGTATCGTTGTAAACTATGGATATTTTTGTTAAAAAGAAACATCATTTGTAAATCAAACATATAACATGACATGAAAACAAAAGAATGTTATAAAAAACGTTAATGCAACTGTTTTTTATGTGAAATTAAAACAAAAGAAACGAAAATGAAAATTTCTCAAATGAAAAAGACCCGAAAACGTAGAAAGTAATTTTTTCATATTTTTTATTGGAAAACGAAGCAAAATTTATGTGAAGTGAAGTATGGGTGTATGTTTACATAGTTGTATGTATAACATTGGCTCCTAAACTAATCAGCCGATCATTATGAATTTTGGAAGAGAGCTGCTAGGCGCAAGGGATCCAAATTTAGGCTATATTTAGCTTAATTTAGTTTTATGCAAATAGGGAGGGAGAAAAGCCTTTCGTGAACATTCACTTTTTGTCAAATTTGAACACCATTGCAAAAGAAGACTTCCAGATGTGTTTCCGGCAGTGGCTGAATAGGTGGGCAAAGTGTGTGCAAGCATAAAACGCCTACTTTGAAAGGAATCAGGGTCCCAACTCCGTCAGGTATTTGAAATAACATTTCTTATTATATATATATATATATATATATATATATATATATATATATATATATATATATATATATATATATATATATATATGTATACAGTATGGTATACTTACAAAAGTCTTTTCTAAATTCCAACACCAACAACAATTACAAAACCGGACAAAAAGTCCGCGAAGAAAGTCTTGCAGGAGTATCATGATAATCGTCATTAACAAATCCAAAACTGTGATTTTAAACACTTCCTGTGGAATAGAGAAATGGTTGAGAAAAGTTATGGAAGCACCTCAGGGCAATAATAATAAATATTATACAAAAGATGTTGAGGAAAAAAAAATTTTTTTACGGATTTTCTTTTAAGTCCGGGTGTGTTTATTAAACAATTCAAAAACGAAATTAAGATATATTACAAATGAAAAAAATAATATAAAAAGGGACCAATGGCCAACGTCAATAACATTTCAGGAATGTAACAACAAATAATAGTTAACTAATAACATATCTAATTTTCGAAACCAATACACCACTAGTCGATGGTGCAGGGATAAACACATTTGTTTTAGAACATGTGAGGTAATTTTTATTCGCGTTGTTTTGTACAGGTTACATTATTTCATAATCGGGCTCTGTTCACGAGTTACTTGTCTTAGGTTAACCTTCGACAGATTAAAGGTAGTCATAGCCAGGTAGCTTCGTTCCCACCTCTTTATCTCGTAGGCGTGATTTCGTGTAATAAACGTGGCGTACGCACACACGCGTATGGTTTCAGTTAACGTAATCGAAAACTGATAACGTGTTTTCTCCTCATTTTAGAAAGACGTAATAAAAGTGTGTGACTAAATTTTACTTATATAGTCTCAACGATGACGATTCGAAATGTTGAATGAAAAACGAACAAAGTCGTATTGTCCTTCTACCATTGTATGAGTTGTAACTTTGAAGGGCCGACAATAAATAAGACAACACGGTGGTATACTTACAAGAGTTTGTATTTACAAGAAGTACAGAATAGTATGTTACAGAAAAACTGCTCTGAGATTAGCCCGTCGTAGGCTCCTCTATGCATATTGTTTAGAAGGGTCTATATAGTCACGAAATACGGTAGATCACTATCACACCATAATAATCCCTCTTTTAGACTTTCTCTGTATGTAATCAATATTTTTTACTTTCAGTGTCTAGAACCTGTTTGCGAGATTGGTATCTTAAATGTTGCGAACACAACATCCATTAGTTCGTCCTCTGGCGTACTGTTCTCGCCAGCATCTGAATATCATTTTCTCATCCGGTGTATGTGTCTTTTGTGAGTAAACTTGGGTCCTTTTACTATGTTAATCATGTTCCCAATCTACTATCTCTGTTTATCAGTAGGATTTATAGTTTTTTTAATACTTTTTCTCCTAGATTGTTGCCTCTGCTGACATTATGGAAGATGCAACATTGTTATTTGGTTTAATTCTATATACCTTCAAATATTCTTGAATGGCCTTTTCGTAGGGTGTACTCCTCGCTTTCTTAAGCGCTCTTTCAAACGAGTCCACGAACCGTTCTGTCAGACCATTGCTTTTCGCATGGTACGTTGCGATCGTGATATGCTCCGTTACAAGGTTTTCATAGAATAATTTAATTTGCTAGACGTGAATTGCGTTCCGTTGTCTGATACAATACAGTCAACGACCCCGAACTGGGTGAACAATCCCTAACCCCAACCCTAACCCTAACCGTGGGCGAACAATCCATGTAAAAAATTAATGCTTACTTCGGTGCTTGGTTTCTAACGTTTGAATATTTCCGGCCATTTCAAGAAAATGTCAACCAATATTAGGTAATAGAAAACATCCAGTGGATCAGTAAAATTCATTCGAATCTTTGACCACGATCAGTTTCCGGCCAGGGTCTGAAATTTATAGGTGTCTTTGTTGCCAAAGCACAACTTTTGCATAGTTTCACCACATTTTCAATATCTTAGTCCATACTTGTCTAATACACAAAGCTTCTCATAAGACTTTTCATTCTCGAAATGCCCGGATGACCAACATGAAATTCTGTTAGTATTCTTTTCTCTAATGCTGCCGGAATAACCTTTCCGTGATGCTGTAGAAGTAATCACTTGATCGTCGTACATAACTACTTCAACACAGTCTTTTTCGAAAATCCAACATCGCCACTTATAGTAATGGACATGTTGTATCCGACATAAGTCCAAGTTCTTGTTGCCAGTATTGTGTGCAACATAAACGCAGGTGATGTTGGGGCCGAAGAAGTCTGAGTTCTCGTCGCCTGTGAAGGGTGGATAACAAATAAGACAACACAGTGGTATATTTACAAGAATGTGTATTTACAGACGTACAGATGATGACCCCCGTCTTATATATAGTATCTAGAAGAGTCCATATAGTCACGAAATAGGGTAGATCACGATCACACCATAACAGTCTAAAAGTCGGTTGACTCCATCAGAAAAAGAACATTAACAGTTTAAGTCCGTAGAGTTTAAAAAGCACGCCAAGAAGCTGCGTACCGGACATAAATCCGTGCGACATTCTTGTTTTTGAATTTACGACCAAATGGATAACAGTAGCGTCATCTCGCGATAAAACCAATATATACAAGGGAGATTACTCTGGTCCTAATGTCCTTTTCGTTTCCCACGCCGATTCAAGTATTTCTTTGCTAAGGATGTTCAACTGTCAATTTAATTATGTATTAACGAGTTGGTATTCAGCTTTACCAAGTCTGCCACAATGCCCATTCAGTATATAATAATAAATAGCAGTATAATCATAGAATAAAGGCTTTGTACAAATAATACAACGATCCACTATAGAAGATTTTTGTATTATTCGCACTAAACTTGTCTTTATGTTTTGGGTGTATTATAATATTTATAATGAAAACCTATTTGTAGTTATATATACTAGTAAATTACTCGTACCAGGACAGATATAATCAATAAATATAGCATTAGTTTTAACTTTTAATGCTTTCTTATTTCTTTGAGGGATATGGTACGATTGCAGTGGCATCCCTTAAATGTTATAGTTTAAAAAGTAATAATCTGCCTACGTTGCCTTGTTGCGTAGAGTAGATATTTCATAATTCAGGATTTTACCAAATCAATACATATTATTGTCTTTCATGCGCGCGCACCGATACTTTTACAAATGTATTATTTTATATAATATAACTTGGAATCTTATGTAGAGCAATTCTTTTATCCATTCATTTTTTCGTATCTAACTTCTTTCAAAGATTTTTTAAGGGCTGGTGCTAGTTTTGGTTGATGTGACCCCTAAATGCTTTAAGCTTACAAAAATAATAATGTGCTCATGTTGCTCGTCGGGTTTCTAAAAATAAGTATTCCTAAATTCATAGAAAAATAAATAAATAAAAATTAAAAATACGCTCTATATATGCACTTCTTAAATGTTAATATCTACAAAGAAATAATGTGCCCATATTTCTCAGCGTATTTTTTAGAATATAATTCAAAAATTCATAATGATCCGTTTATTACTTTATATATATATATATACCTAACTTTCTAAAAAAGAAAGTTAGTGGTGACGCGTATTTAAGTAAAAGTCTCTTTTTAATATTACTTTTTATTGTCATTATTTTGTATTACATTTTATTAGTAGTATAATGATTGATTTTACTTTTAAATTATTATATTGTATGAACTGGCAATCGTAGTATCTTCGTTCTTTAGTGGACTTTTGCTAAACGCCATCTACAACATGCACACTCCAGGAATAAAAAATAACAGTGTCGCTAGACCAACAGTTTTAGTGGTATTGGTTCTTTAAAGTATATATTATGATCTTTATATATAAAAGGAAAGTCGTCTGTGTATGTGTGTCGTGGCATCACAGTTAATAGGTTGATCTAAGAGTCAAACTCACCGTAGATTTGAAATCAGCACCTGCGATCTGATGTGCTTATCGTTGTCAAAAGGTTCTTGAGCCGTTTTTAAAACTCATTATTCGAAATTAAAAGTACGTCAAAATAATGTTAGAAACAAATGTTCCGACATTTTAGCGTTCTCTTTTAGCCGACTGAACAAATACTTTTCACTTCAAATCATGGGAGGTGATGGTAGCTAAGTGGTTAACGACACGGACTGACGACCTGGATGTGCCAAGTTCAAATCCAGTTCGTTCCACAGAAACACTTTCACTTAGGATGTTGGCAATCTTCATGCGGTCCCTCCCATCAGTACCCAGTATTTTTCTAAATAGAAAAGTGTCAGGGAAACCAATGCCAACAATAGAATCATTTGACTTATACGAAATTAATGAACTTCAAATGATCCTATGTGTTTGACGGATTGTGGACTTTAAAAAGAATACATTTTTTTAATATTTGATAAGCGTTCACTAAAATATTATTACTTTGATAATATTTATTTTATTATATATGTATGTTTATTTATGTTAATAACCCTAACCCTAACCCTGATCCTACCTTGAACTCATGTAAGTCGGTTAAAAAGACAAAATATTTTTGGCGGCCTTGTGTTCCAATAGTTTATTCCATCGTGGGTTTTAATTTCACACATGACCATTGTTTGTTTGTTTTTTGTTTGTTTTTTTTGGGGGGGGGGTGTTATCGAGTTCCAGTCATTATCGATGATAATCATAAACCTGAATAATTATTGTTTTTTTTATATTTAAAATTGATGAAAAATATTTTATAGATGTTCGTAATGTCTAATGTTGTCTAAAAAAATTAAAAGTTGAAAAACCTAGCATAGACGGTTACTTGAGTTGGTTCATTATAACCTAAAGTAGTGCTTATGTAGTATCTGTCTTTATATCTAATGTATGAATTGTCCGTGTGTAGCAACTATAAGTAAATCCTAACCCCCTTCAAAGTAGGCCCTATGTGCTTGCACACACTTAGCCCACCGATCCATTCACTGCCGGAAACACCTCTGGAAGTTGTCTTTTTGGAATGGTGTCCATCTCCGCCGTCGCGTTCCGCATTATCTCTTCTCCTACTCTCAAAGCGGGAACCTTTCAGTGGCGTCTTCAATTTTTGAAACAACCAGAAGTCCCAAGGAGCCATGTCTGGGGAATATAGAAGGTTAGCGAACGACTGGAATTCAGTGTTTGGCCAAGAAATGCAGTTGCCACATGGCTTGTCTTTTGCGCCGAACTGCGTCACGGAGACGCCGGAGAACATTTTGATAGTACTCTTTCGTCACTGTTTGTCCTTTCGATGCGTATGAGTGATGCAGAATTCCACGGATATCAAAGTAGACAGTCAGCATCACCTTGATTTTGCTTCGGATCTGTCGCGCTTTTTTGGCCTTACACCCATACACCCATGACTCATCTCCAGTTATCACGATGTTCAGAAACCTAGGATCAGTGTTGGCGGTTTCCAGAAAGTTCTGTGCAACATGAAAACGGAGGTTCTTTTTGTTCCTGCGTCAACAACTTGGGCACACATTTCGCAGCCACTTTGTGCATGTTCAAATCATCACGCAAAATTGCATGTGCGAAATCTTCATCACTCCAAGCTCTTGGGCGATCTCTCGCCCGGTTGAACGACGATTTTCTATCACCAAATTTCGCACCCTCTCAACAACCGCTGTACTCCGAGAAGTTTTGGGCCTGCCAGAACGCTAGTCAGTCTCCGCTGATGTTTGTCATTTCTGAATCGGTTGAACCACTCCGTAATTTGTGTTACACTCATCGCATCTTCTCTAAATACCTGCTGTTGCTTTGAGAATCACCAAGCTTTTGACTAAATTTGATGCAGAACTTTTGCTCAACACGTTTAGTCTTCTTGAGAGAATCGGTAATCCGACGAACGCGTTGTGTATCACCTCACTCAGCGACCGACAGTCAGCGACTAACGCGTAGGAAGGCGGTGATAAAATTCACACATGCGCATGAAGGTGTCTTCTTTCACTGGAAAAATAAAGGTCGAATACGTTTTAGACAGATCTCGTATATTGTGTATTCTACACACACGTAACATTATTTATTACAACTTAGTGTTTTTCAAGAGTTTGCGAAGATTTTAGTTCATATATTGACGTTTATTGTTAATGCGATTATATAAATAAGTGTGTAAATATACACCCTCTTATTCTTTCTATTTGATATCTAGTTTAATGCAAGTAAATAAATAGTAAGTGCATCAATATATATATATATATATATATATATATATATATATATATATATATATATATGTTGCCGACATTTTAGACGGTGTATAGATATAAATATTTTGCCGTCTAGTTTTATAGAAAGTTAGAACAGAAATAATGTTTAATTTGTAAACATTGAAGAATTTCTTAGATGTGGTCGAAAGTGGGAGCCTCTGGTTAAGCGCATTATTATTCATAGTGTGTATTTGCAGAAACTAAACTATCTTTCCTTGCGTTTCTCCGTATTAATATTCTTATATATTAAATAACGACCTAACTATTACATTGCCTGGTCAAAATAATATTCTATTACTTATTCTTATTTAGCTAGAAATCTTGATGTTAGCCACTTGATAATAGTTAGTGAGATTTTCAATTGGATAATGTGAACAGTACATCGAAAATATAGAGAACTACGAATAGTTCACAGGACGTGAATTTGTTAAAATTGGATTTGAAAACGATCATGTTGTCGTCTGTAAGTAAAACTTCCCGCGTTAACCTGTTCTACAGATGAGCAGTTCTTGGAAAGAAACATTGTCCATGGAAGTTCAGTTTGATTGTAAGTATTCAAGGGAAGAAATGGGAGTTCTTTGCAGTGTGTGTAGTAAGACGACTTCTTTGCTAAGAAAATTATTCAGGGGGAACCAGAGCTTGAAGCTCAGTCGAGCACCTACCATGGAGATATAAGTATGTTAGGGAAAGACTACCAACGTCTCTTCTGTAAGAAAAGTACTGCAGAAAAGAGAAGAGACCATCTCTCACTAGATTGCGAAGTTTTTTTTACTCTGTCAAAGCAATAAATACTGCTATGAGCAGCACCTCCTCACATGGGGCAGCAGTACTCCATCTTGAGCTGAATCTGACTCGTATACAGGAAGAAGATTGCACCATGAGTAAGGTACTTTCTAGAGCAGTGGAATGATCCAACCAGTTTTCCAGCTTATAATTGCATATTCCTATTCAAGATTTCGTCTTTCTAAATTCCTAAAGCATAAGTTGTTATTTGATTTACTTAATGAATGTTTTCCAAACATACAAAATTTGAAAATCCAATAATAAATTGCCCTCTTTTTGGAATTCATGAGTTAATATAAACAAACTGCGTATTAATGGATATGCTGCAAGACTGATTTCAGAACTGCGCATGTTTATATATATATATATATATATATATATATATATATATATATATATATATATATATATATATATATATATAAGATATCTTCCATTGAGCTGATACCTATATCTACAGTGCTCGATTGTGGTAGTGTCCCTCTTGGGGTGTCTATTCTTAACGCACCCCAGCCATTTGGTCATTTACCCTCCGTTAATGTCAAAATTACCATTGATATATATATATATATATATATATATATATATATATATATATATATATATATATATATATATATATATATAAAATATACATACATACATATTTATATTATATATATATATGTGTGTATGCATATATATATATATATATATATATATATATATATAAAGTGATAAAGAAAATAGTATATGCTATAAAGATTATAGAGAGGGAGATAGAGAAAAAATTAATCAAATAGAAACAACATTAAGTCCGGGAAGAGTTTCTTTTTGCTTGAAAAGAGAAGGTCTCAAAGATGTAAATAGTTTCTAGAATCTTCAGATAAAAGAGAGAGTGTGACTTACTGAGAATGTAGAAAAAGTCAACACTAAATTTTGAGGCACAGGAACGGTTATTTATAAGATGTTCAACGATTGAAGAACCATAGGTATTATACAAAACATCAGTTGGTAAATAATCTGCTTGGCGAATTTTAGTAGGCACGTGTTGTTTGACCCAGATGGCTAATATTTGCTACGTACTCCCAACGTAGTGCAAACTGTAACTACATTTAGATGAATAAATAATAATTATGGTGGTGGGGAAGAGCATCGTTTTGAATGGACGTCAAGATGGGTCTGGTGGAAAAACAATCGTGTTTTCGAGGCAAAGTAGCACTTTTGTACAGAAAAAGAGAGTTGTGATCGCGAATCTATCACTTATGTAACTTAGCCGAGGTAGGCGAAAGTAAATAGGTCATCTACTCACAGAAGCTCTTTTAGTTTTGTAGAAGTTTGAAATTTTATTTTTGATTGTAGATTCAACAATTTCTAATGGATAGCAATTCTTGCAGAGCGTCTTAGCAATATATTTAATGTCTTCATCCAGTTTGGTCTGAAAACAAATCATTAAGGCCCTATGGGTAAGAGTTTTTAATAAATTGAAATTTTGTTTTGTTGGACAAAATGAGCCGCAGTTGGTGTAGAGGCCAGTGAAAGTTTATTTCCGGTATACTGCAGTTAATAAACCCGGTGGAAGCTTTACAAACTTACACATAAAAAATGGAAGTGCAGAATTAGCTTCCTTATCTAAAGTAAGCTTTAGAACTGGATGAATATTGTAAAGGGACGTGAAAATACGTCAGCTTCCGTCTCATTGTTAAACAAACAAAAGTTGTCATCAACAAAGCGAAAGTAAACGTCTGATCTTTTAAAACCAGATAACAGACCCTCTTCATAAAAACCTACAAAGATGTTGGCGAATGCTGGCCCAAAGAGAGAAACCATAGAGACCCCATCAAACTGTCTGTACATAATGTCGTTAAAACTGAATTCAACCGATATAGTGACGAATTTTATTAATTCCACGAAAATATTTTCGGGAATAGAAGAAGTGAATAATTGACTACGGTATATTTTTTTTATGATTTTTAATCCATTATGTTTAACAATAAATATGGTTTTTATATAGCCATAATACACTTTTGTACCACGAAATATATTTATATACATTATATATATATATATATATATATATATATATATATATATATATATATATATATATATATATAAATGTAGTTGTTTAAGCTCTCACACAATTAAGATCAATAGAGGGTCCAGAATAACACTCGGTATGGTTTCATCTTTAACTTATCCAGAAAAAAATATAGACAATTACACTAAATTGAGCACAGTGGACGCGGTAGTTCATGTTTATATAAATAGATATTGTATACACCATTACGGAGCGCTTCTCCTGTTGGCCTAATGGATAGAGCTGACGATTGTAAGTCGGTGGTTTAAGGTTCGATCCCTGGCTAAAAGAGACGTGCTATAGCCGCTTTGATACCGCGAAACAGTCTATCTGTGGATGACTATATATATATATATATATATATATATATATATATATATATAATAAGGAGAATATTTTGAAAATATATTTTGAAAAAACCTAGACAACGCAGTTTTTTATGTTTTTAAAAATGAATTATTTATTTATTTTTAAAACTTGAGCACTTTCGGTGTCAAAAGTATAAGCATCTCTTTTTTTCGTTTAATCCCTCTTGGTTGAGACATATTTATCGCAGTCAAGTTCAAATTCGTCTTGATATTATCGACGATTAATTTTGATATGCCAGTGTGTGTAGCACGCGGTTACGTGAATAGGGTAAAATGAAACGTTCACACATGGAAGCGTTGATGAAATGGCGATAATAAAGAGAATATTTTGAAAAAAATATTTAGTAAAAAAACTGGACAACGCAGTTTTTTTATGTTTTTTTTAAATAAATTATTTATTTATCTTAAAAACCTGAGCACATAAAGAAAATAAAGATATGGAATATACCTTTAAAAATATAACCTACCAAGAACGGTTGGTGTACGAGATAAGTTGTTACAATTAAACTTTATGGTCAACATTTGAAAAGGTATATAAATATTAAAGAATAAGAGATTGTAGAAGGAGGAGGCTAAAAAAATTCACTGTTAAAGATGCATGAAGAGTTCATAAGATATGCTTAGAGGATTCTGGTGTATGATAAAATTATGGTTCAGTGTATGGAATGAGATTAGGCGGCTTGAGTTGTAGAGAGATCCTATTCTTAGAGGTAAGGCTAAAATAGATCCTGTAGGGAAAGGAATTTCGTTTGCAGTAGTATAGAGAAAGTTCCAGAACCATGGTACGACGACATCCGTCCAGATGGAAATTCCGACGATTTGGAAAAGTTTAAATGCTTGCGACAAGAAAGACCATTAATATATATATATAGTTTTGTAGAAGTTTGAAATTTTATTTTTGATTGTAGATTCAACAATTTCTAATGGATAGCAATTCTTGCAGAGCGTCTTAGCAATATATTTAATGTCTTCATCCAGTTTGGTCTGAAAACAAATCATTAAGGCCCTATGGGTAAGAGTTTTTAATAAATTGAAATTTTGTTTTGTTGGACAAAATGAGCCGCAGTTGGTGTAGAGGCCAGTGAAAGTTTATTTCCGGTATACTGCAGTTAATAAACCCGGTGGAAGCTTTACAAACTTACACATAAAAAATGGAAGTGCAGAATTAGCTTCCTTATCTAAAGTAAGCTTTAGAACTGGATGAATATTGTAAAGGGACGTGAAAATACGTCAGCTTCCGTCTCATTGTTAAACAAACAAAAGTTGTCATCAACAAAGCGAAAGTAAACGTCTGATCTTTTAAAACCAGATAACAGACCCTCTTCATAAAAACCTACAAAGATGTTGGCGAATGCTGGCCCAAAGAGAGAAACCATAGAGACCCCATCAAACTGTCTGTACATAATGTCGTTAAAACTGAATTCAACCGATATAGTGACGAATTTTATTAATTCCACGAAAATATTTTCGGGAATAGAAGAAGTGAATAATTGACTACGGTATATTTTTTTATGATTTTTAATCCATTATGTTTAACAATAAATATGGTTTTTATATAGCCATAATACACTTTTGTACCACGAAATATATTTATATACATTATATATATATATATATATATATATATATATATATATATATATATATATATATATATATATATATATATATAAATGTAGTTGTTTAAGCTCTCACACAATTAAGATCAATAGAGGGTCCAGAATAACACTCGGTATGGTTTCATCTTTAACTTATCCAGAAAAAAATATAGACAATTACACTAAATTGAGCACAGTGGACGCGGTAGTTCATGTTTATATAAATAGATATTGTATACACCATTACGGAGCGCTTCTCCTGTTGGCCTAATGGATAGAGCTGACGATTGTAAGTCGGTGGTTTAAGGTTCGATCCCTGGCTAAAAGAGACGTGCTATAGCCGCTTTGATACCGCGAAACAGTCTATCTGTGGATGACTATATATATATATATATATATATATATATATATATATATATATATATATAATAAGGAGAATATTTTGAAAATATATTTTGAAAAAACCTAGACAACGCAGTTTTTTATGTTTTTAAAAATGAATTATTTATTTATTTTTAAAACTTGAGCACTTTCGGTGTCAAAAGTATAAGCATCTCTTTTTTTCGTTTAATCCCTCTTGGTTGAGACATATTTATCGCAGTCAAGTTCAAATTCGTCTTGATATTATCGACGATTAATTTTGATATGCCAGTGTGTGTAGCACGCGGTTACGTGAATAGGGTAAAATGAAACGTTCACACATGGAAGCGTTGATGAAATGGCGATAATAAAGAGAATATTTTGAAAAAAATATTTAGTAAAAAAACTGGACAACGCAGTTTTTTTATGTTTTTTTTAAATAAATTATTTATTTATCTTAAAAACCTGAGCACATAAAGAAAATAAAGATATGGAATATACCTTTAAAAATATAACCTACCAAGAACGGTTGGTGTACGAGATAAGTTGTTACAATTAAACTTTATGGTCAACATTTGAAAAGGTATATAAATATTAAAGAATAAGAGATTGTAGAAGGAGGAGGCTAAAAAAATTCACTGTTAAAGATGCATGAAGAGTTCATAAGATATGCTTAGAGGATTCTGGTGTATGATAAAATTATGGTTCAGTGTATGGAATGAGATTAGGCGGCTTGAGTTGTAGAGAGATCCTATTCTTAGAGGTAAGGCTAAAATAGATCCTGTAGGGAAAGGAATTTCGTTTGCAGTAGTATAGAGAAAGTTCCAGAACCATGGTACGACGACATCCGTCCAGATGGAAATTCCGACGATTTGGAAAAGTTTAAATGCTTGCGACAAGAAAGACCATTAATATATATATATATATATATATTTCACCCCAAACAAAGCAAGCCGCCACTGTAGACGTAAGGGGTTACTGAGAATTAGGATGTAGGTTTTGGGTGTTATCCTAAGTTGGTATCTGTGTAGCGAGATGTCTGCTTACATTAGTTTAAAACTTCTACATGTCGGTAGAGTCGGGGAAATAGGGAGCAGAAAGGAAGTTCCAGAGAGACCGGCAGCACAAGGAAAGAAGCTATTGGAGTAGAACGCTCTCCGGTATCTGGGGACCTCCACCGGTAATTGTTGGGATTTAGAGCAGCAAGTTCATCGGAGCACACTCTTACCCTCTTTTGCAAAATGATGTTTCACCACATGACGACAGTAAAGTGTGGTGTCATCAGCAAATATACCTATCTCAGACTTAATGTTATCAGGGAGGTCGTTTATGAAAATCAGGAACAATAAAGGCCCAAGTATAGATCCCTGGCGTACACCAGCATTTATTGCATGTTGCTTAGATGAACGACCTTTTGGTTAGGAAGGATCTAATTATATCAAATATTTACCCAGTAATACTATATGAGCGTATTTTTAGGAAAAGCCCTTTAGGCCTTAGATATATAAAGCGCGACTGCCCTAGCTTCAACTGCCTTGTCCAGTGTATGATATATGCGTCTAGAGATGACCGTTAGGATGTCCGTAGTAGATTGTGTTTGTCTAAATCCAGAAAGAAGCCTAGCATTAACTAGGTGCCGGACTATCGCTAGATTGATAAAGGATCAAAGATTTTAGCAAAGATCGGGAATAGGCTGATTGGGCGATAGGTCTGAGGATCTGTTCTATTCCCAACATTCTTGGAGGTATTACAGAGGCAATTTTCCAGCTATCAGGGAAGCAAGATTCACCAAGGCATTTGTTGTAGAGTTTGGAGAGGACAGGGGCCAGTTCAGCAGAGCATTTCTTATATATATATATATATATATATATATATATATATATATATATTATGAACAAAGCCGTGGTTTCATACTGACAGCGTCAGTAATTGACATTGCAAGTGGACCGAATCTACGCATATTTTCTAATTTTATGACTAGATTGATTAAGGATTAAAAGATTTTAGCTAAGGCTAATTGGATGGTAGTTCTGAGGATCAGAATTCTTGAATATATATATATATATATATATATATATATCTGTAGGTAATATATATATATATTACCTACAGACATCGATGTTTCATGCTTACACAATCTTCAGTGCAGGAAGTTAATTCACGACGGTCGGTGGGCGCGAACTCCGATCACAAATCGCCACTGATTCGCAGTCAAGAGCGTTACCCGTTAGCCACCACAAATTAGCTTGTAAGTTAGAAGGAATTTAACTTTGTAAATATCAAGTAGGCGGATATTTACAACAAGCAACGAAGAGTGATCAACAACAACAAACCATGTTGGGTCTCGCAATGTATCTAGTGGTATTGCTTGTTATTAAACTCTCCCAGAGTGTCTGACATTGGTAAAGGGGGCTTCACTAAACGCCTGGGTCTCCCCCATAATCAATACTCAAGTGAGATAAATCGTGATCGATTTAATTCTCTAGCCCTTCAGTATTTCACTTTACATACTTGGTTTCGGCAGTGTTTTACACTGAATGCAAACTGATATACACGTTGGATGATATCGACACATTAAGACGTTCCTTTTTATTTATTTTTCTCATATATATATATATATATATATATATATATATATATATATATATATATATATATACAGAGAGAGAGAGAGGGAGAGGGAGAGAGAGAGGAGTATTAGAAGGCCATAACAAGGCAAGAAATGGAAATATGTCGGCGTTGAGAATTAAGACAAAAACAAGTGATTTTTGTTATATATATATTTTCAAAACAATTTAATAATTTTTTATATAGCAAATCTTACTTGATTAGCCAAACTTCAACACTTTGGTGTAATGTGTGTGACCGTGTCCCATAATATATTTCGAGGAAGACCTCTTTTTTCAAATGGTTGGCGTTTCAAATCTCAAAAACACGTGTGGAATGACAATATTGCTTATAACGCAGTAAATATCAATCCGCAGCAAATGTAATAAAACGAACACTATAACTGATTGTTCTTTTTCTGCTTTTTTATTTTAATTACTTATTCATTTTATTCATTTTTTTTCTGAATATTTTATATTTGACTCAGCTGATGAAGTTTTATATATTTATAATAAAATATAAAATTAAATATATATATATATATATATATATATATATATATATATATATATATATATATATATATATATATATATTGTGGAGGGGAGGTACGGTTAACAGCCAAGAGCGGTGTTCAATTAATGTTTTTTCTAATATTATTTATTTAATATTTTTATATATACTATTGTTATCTTATTTTATTCTAACAATATTTACTTATTTGCTTTTCTGAATTTTTTTTTCAAATTTATTTTCATGATTAACGGCTAAATATGTTTTGATTCATACCCTGGCCAGATTGTGTGTAGCACGCAGTAAATGTAGTAAACGAAACAAATTCCTTAATTCTTGTTTTATTTATCTGTAATATTATCATTATCCACTTACTCTGAAACTATTTCATGTCGTTATGATTTCAGTAAGATGTTATTAAAATTCAGAGTTTAATTCACTAACGATGTTTTTACTAAAATTTAATTTAATTTTTTATTACGAATAAGGGGAACAACTCTTGTAAAATTTAATGAATTATCTCCTTTATAACAATGTGTACCAACGAATACACACATACATGTACACCAACACACACAGACTATTATATCCCAGTTATAATAGGAGCTAAAGGCATCATGAAAAAAATTTCAAAATGTATCTGGAAAGTATTCCCGGAAAACCAAGTGCTAAGAAATCCAAATAATTGCACTTAAGGGAACGGCCAAAATCCTTAAAAGAGCACTCGGTTGGAGCCTCTAAATAGCATGTGATAGTCTGGCATTTGGAAGAATGCCCCGTCCCTATGCTAACGAACACAGAAATAAGAAACTTAAAAAAACGGTATATATACATACATATATATATATATATATATATATACATACACATACACACATACATACAAATATAACACTAAATTTTAAATCTCCAATATATAATTTCTTTTAAGTGATTTTCAACACTTATTTGAAACTTTTAAATCTGTTACCTTACTTTTGGATATATATCATTGAATTGTAGAAAAGTAAAAGTGAATCTATATAGTAAGTGTATTATTCTATTCTATTTTTCTATCATTACATTTTTATAACTAATATATTTATTAATATATTCCTTCTTCATTTATTTTATTAATATTTTTTCTATAACTATATATATATATATATATATATATATATATATTTAAGATTATGATTTTAATATTTTGTAGAGGAAGAAGATGAAATGTGTATCTATATACTAACGTGTTATTTTATTAATATAAGAATATGAATTTTTATTTATTTTATTGTATTTATATACTTATTACACCATTTGTCTATTTTAACAGCAATGCTGTAATATTGCATACAACAGTGAATGTGAATGTGGCATGAAGTATGCATATTAAATTTATGGTTATTTTTTAACTATTATTATTAATAATACTTTTATTTTTTAATACATTCTTTAATTATTTTTTTCCCCTGTATTCTTTTATTGGGGGTGGGAGTAATTGTAAATCCATATACCAAGTGTGTTGTTTTACTGATGCTTCTTTAATCTATATGCTTTAAACTGATTCAAGTTTGCTTAGAATTGTGTTAATGCGATGTGTGTTGGCTGAGGTTAAATACGATATATACTATACTACATATAAATTAGGAATTCAGTTCATACTTTTTTAATATATCTTGACCGAGGCAATGTTTATTTTTGTTCTAATACAGAGCGCCCCTTTTCGTTTTCCTCACATTTAAAGCCGAAACAATGTCTAACTCTGCCCTCGTAGGTAGGCAAGTGAATAGGGGCACTAAACCTTGGACTAGGAGCAAAGTGTTGCATCTGTTTTGATAATACACTTCATCATATGAGATCAAGTATATACAGGAACAAACTGTTTTACCTGGCCAACGTATGTTTCCCAACATCGGAACGGTTTACATTCTATTTCGGAGTTTTCAGGTGTCGTCGTTATTGTCACTCCATTGATGGAAGAGTTGAAAAGCGCCGTCAACCACACAGACGATGACTGTGTTAAAGTAACTCTACCTTTGACCTCGGAGTCAGTTTCACTCGACTTTGACCCAACTGTTGTATTCACTCTACTCGGGGAACAGTGATCGGCAATTATCTGTTAATAATTAATAAATAAATAAAATTAGAATAATCTTCTGAAATATTTATTATCTTCTGAAATAGCAATCATTTTCTGAAACTGCGAAATAATAGCAATCATTTAACAATTAAAATTAAATAGCAATCATAAAATAAAAATATCAATGATTAAATAAAATAGCAATCATAAAATAAAAGATCAATTATGAAATAGTAATTTTATAACAATCATAAGATAAAATAGCAATCATAAAATAAAAATAACAATCATTAAATAAAAATAGCAATTATAAAGTAAAATATCAGTCATGAAATAAGAATCATAAAATAAAAGAGAATCATAAAATAGCAATCAAAATATAATAATAACAATCATAAAATAAAAATAGCAACTATAAAATAAAAAAGCAATTAATAAATACTAATCATAAAATGAAAATAGCAATCATAAAATAAAATAGCAATCATAGAATAACAATCATAAACCATTAATGCAATCATAACATTAAAATCAAAATATAGTAACAATCATGAAATAAATATAGCAATCATAAAATTTAGAAAACAATTATAAAATAAAATAGCAATCATAAAATAGCAATCATAAAACAAAAGGGCAATCATAAAATTAAAATATAATAACAATTATAAAATAAATATAGCAATCATAAAATAAAATAGCAATCATAATATAGCAATCGTTAAATAAAATTAGCAGTCATAAACTAAAATTATAATAATCTTCCCTGAATCTGAGAAATGATAGCAATCATTTATCGATTAAAAGATTAAAATAAAGCTCATGATCGATGTGATGCTACCTTATAAATAAATATATTGATTCAACTGTAGTTCTTGAACAGTCAAAAAATGTGCTTTTATGCTGTATGGTGTTGGCCTTTTGGCTAAGATCAAAGTGTAGTATCTGTTCCGATGGATACTAGTCCTCATAAACTGGTATTGTCTTGGCCTTCGGGGCTTGATTTACGCCGATCTATGGGTCTGTCCTGTGCGTTTCTAGGAGGTCCACCCTCCCAAGGTTCGCCTCCCCTCTTTGGGGAGGAGTAAGTTTATTGCTTACTGCCTGAGGCGCCTCTACCGGGGAATGCCGACGGGGCTGCCCAGGCAATTTTTAATGGGCAGAGTGCTCACCTTCTCGGGCGCTGGCTTTTCAATCCCACTTTCCCGACCCGACCTTGGGTCACATCTTACCTTGTGGGAGTAAGATAATCCTGGGCTTGTGCCTAACTCCTGGAGAGGAGTAAATAAATACTGTATGGTTTTGGCCTTTTGGCTAAGATCAAAGTGTAGTATCTGTTCCGATGGATACTGTACCCCATAGACTGGTATTGTCTTGGCCTTTGGGGCTTGATTCACGCCGGTCTATGGGTCTGTCCTGTGCAGTTCTAGGAGGTCCACCTTCCCAGGCTTCGCCTCCCCTCTTTGGGGAGGAGTAAGTTTATTGCTTACTGCCTGAGGCGCCTCTACCGGGGAATGCCGACGGGGCTGCCCAGGCAATTTTTAAACCCCACTTTCCCGAACGACCTTGGGTCACATCTTACTTGTGGAAGTAAGATAAAAACTGGCCTTGTGCCTAACTCCTGGAGAGGAGTAAATCAATACTGTATGGTTTGCAAGTATATCTCTTTCTAAATAAAATTAGGAACGAATCTTCATGCTACTATATATATATATATATAGTTATCCACAGACACGTATTTCGTGATCTCCATGACTCATCAGTGCGGTTAGAAACCGAAATTCGAAACCAGTACCCCCAGTGACTGATGTCCGACGCTCTACCAACTGAGTTAAGAACTTCCACCTAGTAGTGGGAGAAATTGTATCGTATTATAAATGATGTTATTTATTTCTTTATAGTTGTTATTCCCGATACTCACAATTTAAAGATATTCAATTATTTTTACGGAAGAACATTGCCTCAATTCTAAATGGAAATCATTATTTCTTTCACCAGTGTGCACCAACTATAAGGAGGTTCATATATATATATATATTTATATATATATATATATATAGTTATCTACAGACATGTGTTTCGTCGCCTCTACGACTCATATATATATATATATATATATATATATATGTGTGTGTGTGTGTGTGTGTGTGTGTGTGTGTGTGTGTGTGTGTGTATATATAGTATGCGGGTCGTGTTAGCAGTAAAACATCAAAGTGTTCAAACGTAATTCATACAAAAACAAATATTTATTGTTTTATGTAAACGTTATACATTACGAAATACGGAAAAATAAAATCACTCTTATAAAAAAACACTGTCTTATATTCTATACAACGGGAAGTAATTCTTGATCCGACTAGAAACGAAAATGCCACTTATATTATCTACCTTACACCCAAAACTTTGGATAAACCAAAGGATGTATTCACTGAATACATTACAATAACAGTCTTTGAATTTTGAGTGTAGTTCTCTGCAACTGTTTTATCCATGTCTATTATGTGTCGTTGCTCGAAATAGACTGCCATAATCTGCAAATCACATGTATATCAAAAAGAAAATGATTTTTGTTTAATTCCTTTTTGTATCTGTTATGTTTAATTTCTCCGTGCGAATTCACGTTGAACAATGTGTGCTAATACAATTTGGTTGACAATATTATATTCCGGTGATGGATCCTTATAATCTTCATATAATAGCGAGCAATAATAAATGGAGCTGTTTATTTTGTTTTTATATATTTTTAGTTCTACAGACATGTTTGAGTACACATTGGCCTTCATACTAAGAACTTTGCCTAACAATGTTCAGCTGATTAACAGCTAGAACTGTAGCGTGACTGCAAATGTTTGTATAAATTAAAATACACAAATAAAGAAATATATATATAGTTTAAGATAACTACAAATAAATACTGAGTGTGTAATTACGTGTATAAGGACATCATTCTTTTTAGTGCATGCTATACAAAAATAAAGTTTATGGCAATATGAAACCATTTGCTTTCAAGTCTGATACACAATTCAGCCGGTAAACTTATGAGAAGATTATAGCGAAATTACTTGCTGGAGACTGAATTAAATATCGAGTTAGAAACCAAATGTTTGCATATGGTAAATCGCTTTGGTTTTGTATAGTATCAGCTAAAAATGAACTAATATATATATATATATATATATATATATATATATATATATATATATATATATATATGCATCAAAAGTATTATACTATGAACAGACTTCCGGTTTATGCGTGTTCCACCAGCCCATCTAACCGAGACTAACTACACTATCTACGGTATTGTAACCCAAACTTTTTCCTAATTCCCGGAGGACTAAGAAAATGGAAATTCTCATCAGCAGTAAGACACTGACCAGAGATACGTGTTGTAAGAAGTTAAATTTTTGTAAAAGACTGAAATTACACGTTGGGGGGAAGGGAGGAAGGTGTTTCTCTTGTAAAGACAAGCTAATTGTGTTTAGTCGCAGTTTTTTGACGCTCCCGTTTTGTTTAACGCCCATCCTCAAGAAGACGATAATAAGCTTATATGTAAACTTACACATCTATCAGAGAATGGAAGAATAAAACATCGAGGGACACGAGCCATTGGACAACACTGTGTTGTTCTTTTTTATGCTACTTGGTAAGAGAGAAAGTTCGGCTGCCATCTTAGAACTGTGACTACAAAACGTTCGGCTGACGACTCAGTACTGTGATTACAGAAAGTTCGGCTACCACCTCAGCACTGTGACTACAGTAAGTTCGGCAGCCATCTCAGCACTGTGACTACAGAAAGTTCGGCTGACACCTCAGCACTGTGACTACAGAAAGTTCGGCAGCCAACTCAGCACTATGGCTACAGTAAGTTCGGCAGCCAACTCAGCACTATGACTACAGTAAGTTCGGTGCCACCTCAGCACTGTGACTACAGAATGTTCGGCTGCCACCTCAGCACTGTGACTACGGTAAGTTCGGCTGCCACCTCAGCACTGTGACTACAGAAAGTTCGGCAGCCAACTCAGCACTATGACTACAGAAAGTTCGGCTGCCACCTCAGCACAGTGACTACAGAAAGTTCGGCTGCCACCTCAGCACTGTGACTACAGAAAGTTCGGCTGCCAACTCAGCACTGTGACTACAGAAAGTTCGGCAGCCATCTCAGCACTGTGACTACAGAAAGTTCGGCTGCCACCTCAGCACTATGACTACAGTAAGCTCGGCAGCCAACTCAGCACTATGACTACAGAAAGTTCGGCTGCCACCTCAGCACTATGACTACAGTAAGCTCGGCAGCCAACTCAGCACTATGACTACAGAAAGTTCGGCTGCCACCTCAGCACTGTGACTATAGAAAGTTCGGCTGCCACCTCAGCACTGTGACTACAGTAAGTTCGGCTGCCACCTCAGCACTGTGACTACAGAAAGTTCGGCAGCCAACTCAGCACTATGACTACAGAAAGTTCGGCTGCCACCTCAGCACAGTGACTACAGAAAGTTCGGCTGCCACCTCAGCACTGTGACTACAGAAGGTTCGGCTGCCACCTCAGCACTGTGACTACAGAAAGTTCGGCTGCCACCTCAGCACTGTGACTACAGAAAGTACGGCGGCCATCTCAGCACTGTGACTACAGAATGTTCGGCTGCCACCTCAGCACTGTGACTACAGAAAATACGGCTGCCACCTCAGCACTGTGACTACAGAGTGTTCGGTGGCCATCTCAGCACTGTGACTACAGAAAGTTCTTCTGTCACCTCAGCACTGTGAGTACAGAAATTTAACCAGTTTATGCACAGTGTGTGTATTTATGAATACCCCAGCTACTTTATTTACCTTCTTTATATAAAGTTAGACACAAGGTCGGATGGAGGTTTTATGAAAGTGTTTCTGTTAAACGAACTGGATTAGAACTTAGTGCAACCAGGTTTTTAGACCGTGTCGCTTACCACCTAGCAACCATCACACACACCTGAACACCCCAGCTATGCTACAGTTTTTCCGATGTTATTTTTCTCAATCCATGAAGTCATACACAACGCGATAAAAGTAATCGTATAGAGTGTAACGTAAACGTTCTTGAAAAACACTTGTATTTAAATCACCACAATTATATCTTCCTCTCAAATTACAAACAGTCTCGCCAACAATGTTTGTATTGTTTATAAATGCGAGTGTAAAATCTGACTACAAATCAATTAAGCTTTAACAGACAAGACAAAGAATAAAAGCTGAACATTGTGTAAACCTTACAGCAGAAGCAAATGAATTATTTTGTCAAAATATCAACTGTCGATTGGATAAGTATCTTAATACAGAAATGTTATTCCAGCCAATCAAAAGCGCAGAAAATATACACTTTCACACCTTTACAAATAAAACAGATTTCCTTGAATATTTCTTGGGTTTTTATTGAGTATCAATTAGATAGCTCCCACATTTTCGATCAGTAAAATCCACCATAATCATCACAGATGCGTAAAAAGAGAAGAAAACTTGTTTACCTTTTCATAAAGCGAATACATGAGGGTCATCACATTCAAAAAATTCAAGATGAACACCCTGAAATAAATAAATGAAATGTGTAATATTCTTATCGAAAAATAAACATTTAAAGTTAAAAAATATGATTTTCTGTAAACAAAATTCACTCATCTCTATTTATATAAAGTTAGGTGTGTGTAATGTTTAAATATATACATATATATATATATATATATATATATATATATATATATATATATATGTATAGGATTCACTCCTAAACTAATTAACCGGTCATTATGAATTTTTTGAACAATGCTGCTAGACGTAAGGGGAGGGGGGATTTGAGTTATAATCAGAATTCAGTTCCATGCAAAGGAAGCAAAGTCCTTCGTGAAACTTCAGATACCTCCGATTTTAATGAAATTGTAACAATAGGTATTGGACATCAATTAATAAATATTTCCGAAATTTCAGTTTCTTTGAGTATTTTAAAGGGATTTTAGGGGGGATAATATGGGCAGCGCCTCTTATTTGAAAATTAAAATATCTTAGATTTTCATTGAATTTGATTCATAGTTACTGGCCAACCAATTAAGCAAGATTCCCTGAATTTCAATTTCTTCTTAAGACCCCTGAAAATTCAACCGTAAATTTGATACACTTTTCAAAATCAAAACCATGTAATAGATTTTGATCAAAATTGTAATAATGATTATAGACATAAGGTTTAGTAGCATAATATTCTGATTTTGATCTTCGTAAGCGGACATATAAAAGTGGTGCAAAACTGTTTTGTACGGGGAATTAATTTTACCGATCCTGGAATGGGTATTCTTCTAGTTTATTTATATAGCAGGGGGGTTCACCGTGTGTAACATCTAGAGTTAAAGAGAATGCGTGTGACTGTGAAGTCACACAAGAAATATAATATACAATCTCTTTTTCAAGTCAGTCAACGTAGAGTCGAGCAAAGGGCAAACAAAGTTCTCTCGCCCCACATTTGTTTACGCGTGGCATGTAGAGATACATAAAATGTTCAGGGGGGAATTCTGGTCGACGTTTTGGGAAATTGATGTCCGAGAACCAACATACACATGACAATAAAACTCCATTCCATCTTGATCTGCTGTATATTCGATCTCGGGGAAAAGTGACTGCTTTCACGAGCACCGTGTTTAGACACTGACTGTGACGCGACCACGAGTGTTTCTGTGAACTCTGAAATCGGTTCAGCAAAGTATGCAGCAAGTCTTCGGTGATAACATGACATATAGGGGAGGAGAGTGTAGTATACGTTTCAGAAGTGAAGCTTTTGTATATTTGTTTTTTCCAAACTGCCACACTCTTTAATTATAATAAAACTTAGTTAATCAACGTTTGTTCTCCTGACGCTTTTCCTATATGTTTCCCCTACAAATTTTTATGACACATATACGTGCTAAAATATTGCTTAGTTTTGGGATTTAGTTATTTTTTTCTTACCCATAATTTGCAGTTAACTCACCAAGCTACCCATCTCTTACTAAGTTTCTGTCTGCCACTCTCACCCTTTCTCATTGTATGTTGTTTGACTCACCCCTACTGGTATTTCGTACGGTGTCTATCATTCTCGCTTCTTTCTCTCTCTCTCTCTCTCTCTCTCTTTCTCTTTCTATTAAAACTAACTATAAAGCCTACGATTGGAATAATCTGTTATAAACGAAACTGAAGAGGTAAAAAGAGAAAAGCAGATAGAGAAAGAGGGAGAGAAAGAGAGAGAGTGAAACAATAGAGAGAAAGAGAGCGAGTAGAAACCAAGTAACTTTAGATTTTGTTCTTTTTATTCTGAAAAATTAAACTGACTTGTAAAACCCACGTGTTACTGTTTTAAACAATATAAGACAGGCTCAATGGATGACCCAACCGGTCGCGTTTTTGTTTTACTCTTCATATAAAAGGACGACAAATTATCTTGTGCAAAACAAATATAATTTTATTTGCTGTAAAGTTTGTTCCTATTTACTTGACTCTCCACGAGCGCAGAGACAGGCATAAAGTGGGGAAAACCCAGCTGCCAATAAAGGGGCACTGGCTTTGAAAAAAATTGTAATTGCCTCACTCTAGAATGATTTCTTTTTCATTGATAGAGAACAGAAAAGATAGAGTGTAGTATCAGAACAGATACTACACTTTGTTCCTAGCAAAAAAGCAATATTTTCGTTGTATTTTAGGGGAAAAGGTCCGTTGTTTCAAATGTTTTGTGATTGTTTGTGGCGAGGAGTCAAAACCGTACATTGTTCAAACAAGTAGATTTTATTCATGATTTCGCTGTTTAGCAAGCCACGACTTTTGTTTATATTCACGGATGCTGTTTCTCTTGCATATTAATGAATCATCTATTACCAAAGCTAAAAGCCATTCAAGGATAAAGGTTAATGAGATTATCAGTTGGATGATGAACAATACTATGAGAGGATTGAAAACGATGGTGGAAATACAGAATTCGATTACTTAAGAGGACAGCTCGACATGTATGTCTTTATATTGGACGTGAAGACAACCATGTTGTAGTCAGCAGAGAAGTAGTCTCGTGTTATTTTGTTCCAGAAATTGAAAATTATTCGAAAGAAACTATGTTCATGGAAGTTCCATTTGGTTTTAGGTACACAGACGAAAGAAAACAATATTTGCAGTGGTTGTAGCTAGATGAGTTCTTGCTATGAATGTTTGACAGGGGGCGACAGAGATTAGATATCAATCGAGCACCTACTATGAAAATAAAGATAGAGTTAAGAAAGACTAGCCACATCTCTTTTTGGGAGAAAGGCGCTTAGTGAAATGGAGAGATCACCACCCCTACTAGATGTTATATCCTGTCAAGGTAAGAAAGGATGCTCTGAGCAGCACCTCCCCAGATGTGGCAACAGCAGTACTCAATCTTAAGAGGTATCTGACTCTTATACAGGTAGACGACTGCGTCAGGAGTGAGGTACTTTCTGGAGCGGTAGAATGATCCAACTATTTGATGTAAGTCTTTGATTTCAATTTTGGGTTGAAAATCAGTCGGAATGGCTTACCAAAGAGAAAACCGTGCATTTTTACTAAGACAAAGCAAAGACCTGAGCGTTTGTGGTGAAATGAGAGGAACTCGGTTTTAGATATGTTAAAAGAAACATGACAGCTTCCCCCATTTCATTATATGCACTGGGTCGGAAGAGAGAGAATCAGCAAGATCTTGATCATCAATGCTCTTCGAAGTACTGCCATAGAAAGTTGTGTCGTCAACGTAGATGTTAACGAATGATCGCAGAATATGATTTGGAAGAACAGTGATGAAGATCAGGAAGAGGGTTCGGCTCAGAATGGATCATTGAGGCACGCCGGCGTTAATTCTGTGTGCTTCAAATTTTTATCACTTAACAACTACTTCTTTTTTATAGACCTACCAGAGAGAATCGATCTGGTGGCTGCGAAGACATTACCAGATATTCCATATTTGTGAAGCCAAACTTTGTGCAAAATGTTTTGGAATATTATTTTGAATAAAAATGATTTATTAATTTAATTCAAATAATACGCAAAGACAATTTCATCTTTGTGCGTTTGCTATCAGCCCTCCCACTTTTTTTTTAAATGAGATCGCCCGATTGTTGAAGATACAATGGAGAACAAGTATTTTTTTTTCATCTGTTGTGTCGAACGTGAAACTCAAACTAAATACATTTTTTTGTGCCTTCTGGCTAGGATCAAAGTGTAGTGTCTGTTGTGTCCAAAGATACTACAATAATATCGTGAGGTCTGCGTTTGTGCCGGACGTCAATAGAATGGAAATATAGCACAAACTCCTGCAAGAGTTTTAGAGATAGACTCCTATAATCAGATATATTCTGAAACTACATTAACCAGAGTAATTAGATAAGTAGGTTTCAGGTTGAACAAAGATGGTATAATAATATTATGGGGTCTGCATTCTCGTCGGATATCCATAGAATGGAAATATTTTAAGCAAAGCAGCAATATTGAACAGGTAGAAGGATAGAACTGTAGAATTTCCGCGGGTTCCGCTTGTTCGTAATAATTCGTACTTCTATTGAAAGCATACCGCCAAAATCTGCTTTTATTTTTAAACTCGATATAATATTACGTCATTAGCTATTTTTACGAGAGACAAAAAAGAGTCCCGCACTGTCTACCAAGCTCCAGCCTCTGTCACCGCTTTTCTACAAGTACTTCCACGGAATGTGCTCTGATGAACTTAGTGTACCTGCACATTCTAAACGTAAATAAAAATTGCCTCAGTCTAAAAGGATTTCTTCTTCGCTGACCGAGGACCGAAAAGATAAAGTGTAGACTTTAAACTTTTCTCGTTGTGAAGCTTGCACTGTCTGCCAAACTGTCACATCGCCGCAGTATTGCATCCCAGGGCTTGCTTTACAAGTATTTTAACGGAATGTTCTCCGATGAACTTACTTCACTTGAATCCCCCTAACAAAATACCCCCGATGAACCTGACTAGCAACAAAATCCACCCCTTCACTATAGAGATCATCAGATGCCGGAAAGTTTTCTATTTTAATAGTTTTTTTTTTACTTAGGCCGCTTCCCTCTGTGAATTCCCTGCCTGCTCCCTGTTTCCCCTAACGTACAGACATGCCGAAATTTAAATGCAATGTGAACAAATATCTGTCTGCACAACTCTTTTTACATGGCTTTTATTTTGTTCCACTTTGCTATTTTTGTTAAATTTTTGTTTTTTTCATTTTTATATATGATACTTACGTAGAGATTACCTTAATATATATAAATATTATATATGATACTTACGATATATATGATACTTACGTAGAGATTACCTTAATATATATAAATATTATATATGATACTTACGATATATATGATACTTACGTAGAGATTACCTTAATATATATGAATATTATATATGATACTTACGATATATATGATACTTACGTAGAGATTACCTTAATATATATAAATATTATATATGATACTTACGATATGTATGATACTTACGTAGAGATTACCTTAATATATATAAATATTATATATGATACTTACGATATATATGATACTTACGTAGAGATTACCTTAATATATATAAATATTATATATGATACTTACGATATATATGATACTTACGTAGAGATAACCTTAATATATATAAATATTATATATGATACTTACGATATATATGATACTTACGTAGAGATTACCTTAATATATATAAATATTATATATGATACTTACGATATATATGATACTTACGTAGAGATTACCTTAATATATATAAATATTATATATGATACTTACGATATATATGATACTTACGTAGAGATTACCTTAATATATATAAATATTATATATGATACTTACGATATATATGATACTTACGTAGAGATTACCTTAATATATATGAATATTATATATGATACTTACGATATATATGATACTTACGTAGAGATTACCTTAATATATATAAATATTATATATGATACTTACGATATGTATGATACTTACGTAGAGATTACCTTAATATATATAAATATTATATATGATACTTACGATATATATGATACTTACGTAGAGATTACCTTAATATATATAAATATTATATATGATACTTACGATATATATGATACTTACGTAGAGATAACCTTAATATATATGAATATTATATATGATACTTACGATATATATGATATTCCGTAGAGATTACCTTAATATATATAAATATTATATATGATACTTACGATATATATATATGATAATTACGTAGAGATTACCTTAATATATATAAATATAATATATGATACTTAGGATATATATGATACTTACGTAGAGATTACCTTAATATATATGAATATTATATATGATACTTACGATATATATGATACTTACGTAGAGATTACCTTAATATATATAAATATTATACATAATACTTACGATATATATGATACTTACGTAGAGATTACCTAAAAATAACTACTTTTTCATGTATATATTATTTTATATTATTCTTGATAAAAATGAAATAGTTTTTGAAGCAACTTTTAAATTTGAAATTTTAGCAATAAAGCCGCTAGAAGCTATAAATACGATCTAAATATTTTTTATTTATGTTTTTTTTAAATTTATTTATTCATAAATAAATAAATAAATAAATAAATAACTTAAATGAATAATTTTAAAGATAAAATAAAATTCAAAATATTTGCATCGTATGTGAAGATTCTCGCGACTGTTTTGATCAATTTTCAAATTTATTATTCTTTTTGTTATATATATATTTCTCAAGATGTACTTTGATTTCCGATTGCGTGAGTAGAAACTGATTGATAACAATCGAACGGAGTGTAAATAAACTCTACTTTCAAAGCCATGACACGTAGTATACCGAAGCGGTCACCCATTTAAATACTCACCAAGCTCAACGTTGCTTAACTTTTGGCGATCTAACAGGAATCACTTTTTTCAACGTGATATACGGACTCTTGTATTAGCGTCATCTAAATCTATAATTTATATTCTACGCGAATACCCTTATTGCTACGGCTGGTTTGGTATTATTACACTGGGTTTGAAAGATAGAGAAATGAATAATTTATTTTGACCATCTGTAATCATAAATGTTTGACTTTAGTAAATATGTTTGATTGGATTGTTTTTAATGTTTCGGTGACTTATGTGCTGTATGAATAACTATTCTCATCAATAATGGTTCAGAAATGTCGTACTCCGCAGGCCATCCTCACGGATATTAACTCATCTTTCCAACATGGCGAAAAGTTTACCTTTAAGTGTTTCCTCTATTTTATTTCTAGGGAGTAGGGTGGTTTTTGACTGAGGCGCACCAACCGAGGAATGCTAAAGGCTCCGATACAGGCCATTTTTAATAGTCTCTGAGAACTCTTAGAGTGCTAATGACCTACCCCAAATTTAACTCCACCTTGTGTCATATTCGGCCTTGATATGGAGGTTGGTAAAATCGATCCGCCGATGTAAAACGGAAAAGACATGTCTTTTGTCAGAACTCATTAGTCCGTAATAAGTCCATTATTCCGTTATTCAGTTAGCCCATTATGCCGTTAATCCGTGATTCTTTTAGTCTGTTATTCCGTTATTTTGTTAGTCTGCTATTCCGTGAGTCTGTTATTTCGTTAGTCCGTTATTATGTTAGTCAATTATTCCGTTAGGCTGTTATTCCGTTATTTCGTTAGTCTGTTGGGCCGCTATTCCGTAAGTCCGTTATTTCGCTATTCAGTTAGTCCATTAATCCGTTATTCCGTTAGTCCGTTATGACATTAGTCTGTTATTACGTTAGTCCGATAGTTCATTAGACTGTTATTCCGCTAGTATGCTATTCCGTCATTCCATTATCCCGTTATTCTTTTAGTCCGTTGGTACGCTATTCCGTTAGTCAATTGGTTCGTTAGTCCGTTAATCCATTATTCCGTAAGTCTGTTATTCCGCTAGTCCGTTATTTCGTTAGCCGTTAATTTGTAAGTCTTCTGTTTTGTTTTGTTTTGTTTTTTTTTTCAAAATTAATTCATGAGTTTATCACGAAATTGTATATCAAGTTATGATGACCATGAACGCAAAAAAACTGGGTGAGCCAGATTTGGGGGAGGGGGCTCTGGTTTATCCACCATGGGGCTAAAATGACCCAAATACTAATTTTGTATAAATATCTAAAATGTCCTTCGATAATTTTTAAGACTAGATGTTATTCACAGCAAACAAATACTGGTGACCCTAGAAAAGCTCTGGTTCACCCCTTAAGCAAGCTGAAAAATGTCCCCTCCCCCGAAATTGACACAAATTGAACTTTTTAAAAGATATCTAAAAATAAACTCATTATATTTCTCCAAAATCCAACAAAAGTTGTGATTAATGGTTGTTTAAATTATTCAAGTAGTAAAACAACAAGGAGGACAACTCATGCTTTGCTTGTTTCATTTTATTTTCCTCTGTGTTGGATAATGGCCCTATGGGAATGGACGTATCTGTTGGGAATCGTTGGTTTGACTTGCGCGAATTAACGCGGGTGCAGTCGAGTGCAGATTAGGGCCTGTTCTCACAGTCAGATCTAACAGACGTGATAAGGTTACCGTGTGACGAGACCCCAGATCAAGGGTCAGTCTGCACCTGTGAGAGGCTCTGTGACGTCGCGGGCCTTACGTGGGAAAGAGAGGATCCGTGACGTCACTCGTTCTCGTGAGAAGCGAGTTTTTAGTCAGTCTGATTCGGAAGGCGAACCGAGAGGACGTGCGATTCACGATGTAAAACTAGGGGAAATATTTCCCTTCAGGCAAGACAAGCGCGATAAATCCTCCCCCCTCTCTATGAATGGTTAAGAAACGTTGTTAACTAACTACGATAAAGTAGAATTTGCTCTCCCCCACTCTCTCGGCGTGGTGAATGACTCCCAGTTTAAATAACAACGCTTGTAATAAAAATAATTAAATTTAAAAGCAGAGTTTGTCTTCGGAGTGCGTCATGGCTTTTGTTGCAGACAACGGACGGCGTGGTTCACGGCAGAGAAGAAAGAATTCATCAACTAGACGACCCGACCGCCCTCTACAAGTGAGGGAGAAATCTAAGGTATGCATCACTGTGTTGTCAGGTTTATCTGATCCTCAACGCTTTTATATTACAGAACAATTGTATTGTTATTTAATCTAACAAAGAATAAAAAGAGAAAAGACAACTTGTTTTATTAATTGAAAATTTGCCCACCAAAATAAACTCGTAAATATGGCGCCTAAAACACAAATATTTTCTTATCGAACTCGTCAAACCTCGAAACTTTTAACGCGATGAGAAATCCTAGGCCAATGGCAGATGGGTTAATGGATTTTTTTCTCATCTTTTTTTCTTCATGTTTTTATGGTTTCTTTCATTAACACAACTTTCTAAAAAGAAGAGAAATTAATTCTTTTAAAAAACGGAGTAAGGATAATATTCCGATGAAACAAAACGAAAAAAGTTTAATTAAAATTCTGAATTATTCAAAGAGTAAAAAAGAGAAAGAGCTGAAATAAATGAAAAGTTTTTGTTTTTTTCTTTCGAAAATCAAACTGAATGTAAGAGTAGATCATTGAATTTAATCAGAAGTGGTAGACGCAAAATAATTAAAATGGCGATCAAACGTATTGAAGCAAATGAATAAAGGGAGAAAATTAATTATACAGATCAACTAAACTAGCGACGAAAATATATTACATAAGTTGTATTGAGTCTACTGAAATATGTGAAACAAAACCTCTATTTCTTCAACCCTCTCTGTTTTCTCTCTCTCATATATATATATATATATATATATATATATATATATATATATATATGAGTGAAATATTTTTGAAAATCAACACATGGTGCAATTTAAATGAAAAATCATTTATTTCATTGTAAAACAACTTTGACAGGCGAGATTATCTTAGAGATTTTTTTTTCTTCATGTTGATAGTATTAACACCGAGGAGTCGAATCACGGTAGAAGAGCACGTCAAGTTCTAAAAGACGTTAAGATAAGTAGAGTCCGGTCGATGTTATGCGCAGATTTGCGGGTTTTTAATAAAGAAATTGACAACATCTTTGAGGCACGCATGAAAATGTATTTAAGTGAAATATTTTTTTAAATCAACACATCGTGCAATTTAAATGAAAAAATCATTTATTTATTTTTTGCAAGCTTTAATTGTAACATAACTTTGTTAGGCGAGATTGTCTTATAGTTTTTTCCTATTCTTCTTCTTCCTCATATATATATTGACGTTCGAGGCAAGCTCAGTTGGGATTGAGTTATAACGAACCGTTTTGAGAAGTACTTTCAAATTTCGGAAAGAAGGTTTTCTTTGGGGGTCCTGGATTTTTGTCACCCTTCTTCATGTGAATTTTTTACTGTATTTCGGCATGCCAGTATTTACTGTCAAAACTACTTAAACTTTTCCCATCACCTTTTCTTCTGTCTTTAGAATAATATGTTTTTCTATAACCATTAAATTTAACTATTGCTCTGATTATCAGCAATGTTATCTAAAGACTATATATTTATCTTTGATTTGCTGTGAAACGCGCGTAAGATATAGAAAAGTTATTAAATTTGGGAAAAAAAAGTTATAAAAATGTTCTTTATGAGACGAAGAAATACAAGTATTCACCGAAATATGAAAATAAGGAAATTGTAGGAATA
>OY744516.1:209466365-209468865 GCA_963556195.1 Sepiola atlantica | reverse complement strand
AAAATCTCTTGTTTTTGTTTTTCTCCTGCACTTTAACTTGTTTTCGGTTTGTCATTTTTTCACATATCTTGTCCATCACGACATTTCATTTTCATGAATTATCGTGTACATTACCCCATATATATATATATATATATATATATATATATATATATATATATATATATATATATATATACACATATGTATATATAGAAAGATATGTAGAAGGATGAAAAGGAATTAGAAAAGCAAAAGTCAAATCTTTTTTCAATTCAGTTATATTTAGCAAAAGGCAATTTATTCAAGTTAAATTTTTCCTTAAGCCAGGCTTTTCAAAGATCAAAATCTTATCATCAGAGGAAATCGTTGGAATAGATAAGTATATACCTTGCTATGAGCAACTGAATTGAAAAAACTTTTGCTTTTCTAATTCCTGTTCATCCTTCTACATATCTATCTGCTCTATCCTGGATATTGAGCTGTATACTTTTCACACTAGGTTTTACCTTTCCTAAAAGTTCGCTTTTAGTTCACCACTTAATATATGTATATATATATATATATATTTATCTATATCTTTTATTCTATTTCATTTTTTTTATTATTGTCCTGATATTATTAATAATTAATATTAAATTAAATATTGAAATTATCATTATCCTAATTACTATGTTACTTATAGATTATTATTGTTACTACTTTTATAACTTCATTACTTAATTAAATTTGTTATAATACTATAACTAATTATATTCACTATTATCGTGTTTCTTTATCTTCAAATAATTTTAATATTTCTTTATTTTTACCTGTACTTTATTTTAATTGTTTTTTCTGTATTAAAATATTTAAAATTATATATACTATATTATTTTTATCATTATATATCTTATAAATAGAGTAGCATAAAATTATATAATAATAGGTTCTGTTTCCTATTTTAACTGGATATATATTAGTTTAATTATACAAAGATGTGATGTTTTGGGGGCGTGACTTCTATATGTTATATTATGAGAAGACTTATGGAATCTTTTAAAGTACAATGCAAAATAAAATATTCTAAATTGTTTTAGAAACGATCGTATGCCAAATATTCGTTGTTGTTTTTTTTTAATTTTTGGAACTTATATAAATAATCTGCTGATTTCGTTTATCCCAACTTTTTCTGCATTGACACCGTCTTCCCGCCTGCGAAGCAGCAACATAAACTGAATTTCAGGTTCTAATCTTTACGATAACCAAACCCGTCGAGGTAATCCTGAAAGAGATAATTTTGACAGCGCTCTGGAGGCCCCTTCAAGTTTAATTATTGTCCACTTTAATTAAAATGTTGCCGCAACAATTATATAAAGTCATTTTAAACAAAATATTTTTAAAAAACATACGAGAAAACGTCATTGCGCATGTGCGTTAATCTGATCCCAACATAAATTCTGTCAAATTTCCACTCTTTCTAAAATCGCTACGATGATAGATTTGAAAACTTATATCCCTCACTAGCAGAAAGGCCCGGCATTGCTCGATTTTAATTGAGGAATTTTATGTCCTTTTGCGCCAACCCAATTAACATCATAATACCTTTTTTATTCTTATTTTATCTTTATTTTATAATATTTAAATGTTAGAGTGGGGCTCAAGGATGTATTTAGAAGTGTATTTACGTTATATATATATATATATATATATATATATATATATATATATATTAGAATCAAATATAAAAATAAAAGTAAACTTTTAGTAGATAGAACCTATAGTAAAATGGTTTAAGCTCAATATACGAGATAGAGCAATTATAAAGATAGATGAAAGAAGAGTGATAAACATGTACAAATGTCCAGATTTATTTCAAACTTCGATTGTTTAATGCAAGGTATATTCTGTAATAAAATTATGTTTATTATTCTTTCCTTCTAGCCAAGGCTTTTCAAAGATCGAAATCTAATCATCAGAATCAAATTTAGATGTATTTATAAAAAGAACTTAGAAACAATATTTTCAAAAGTGCTCAATACTAGGTAGACATTTATAAATATTTAATTCAATGATTATCATATTCTGTCATGTTTTATTATTATCTAATAACTTTTTGCTTATGAAAATATATCTTATTTAATAATTATCCTAATTATAATTAATAATTAATTTATTATGTAAAATTAATTATGTTGCTTATAGATTATTACTACTATTCTTAATTCATTACTTGATTACATTTCTTTTCATACTATAATTCATTATATATGTTCACTATTATAGATTTTATTAATCTTAAAGGTATTTTATATTTCATTATTTACACCTGCACTTTATTTTATTTGTTCTAATTGTTATTATTTTACTTGTATATATATATAGTATGTATATATGTGTGCGTGTATATATATATATATATATATATATATATATATATATATATATATATATATATATATAAATATATATATATAAATATATGTGATTTTATGAAGGCTTACCAAAGCATTCCTTTCAGGACACCAATGATCACCATTAA
>OY744516.1:209358865-209461365 GCA_963556195.1 Sepiola atlantica | reverse complement strand
ACGAGAGACAAGTATATATGTAAAGGAGTAAGGCTACCAACATTTGTAGAATGTTTTTTTCAACATTTATTTATTATTTTGTTGTTTTTTTCAACATTTATTTATTATTTTGTTGTTTTACCATTTTATGATTTTATATATAACGCGTTTCAAGCGGTAGCCCGCTTTCATCAGATATGAAAATCCATTTGAAGAAATGTCTTTCGATTCGAGCAAATATTGTTTCATTTGAGGAATTTGTTATTGTTTTTGCGCATGCGTGGGTTTGCGGGTGTGTGGGTATCTTTGATTTTTATTTTTATTTTTTATTTGTCATTTTTCCTGCTTCTCTTGGTCAAGTGCGTGTTACCCATCGGTCATCCCAGCCTCCTAGGGCGTGGAGAATTTCTTTTGAAATTTAATACTTTTTATTGCTTTTTGTCGTCTCCAAAAATGAAGTGGTGTCTGCGTGCGTGCGCGTGTCCGTATGCGTGTGGTCTAATCTTGAGTCTTGTGAATAGGTGAGCGATACATACACACACACACACATAAATACATACACACACACCCATGCGCGCGCACACACAGGCGTGTGGTTATAGTGACAGAGAGGGGGATAAAGGTTGAATTATATAAACATACATACATACACACACACCCACACATATATATATATATATACATATACACATATATATATATATATATATATACATATATATATATACATACACACATACATACACACATACATACACACATACACACATATTTGCAAAAGATAAATTAATGCAAACGGTCCAACTAGATTTGAACTTGGTTTGGCCGATTTCATAGTTCGGTATTTTATGTGCAAATTTAATGTCTATTTTAAATGATTCATTTAACACAAGTTGCTATTTGACTCATAGCTGTAAGAAGTGCGCAATAAGAAGTTATGTACTAATATTATCTTCCTTGAATAAGAATTTTCCAGTCTATAGATAACTATAAATAGTTATTTATGTTTGTACTTAACTAGAGGTGGATAAAGTGTGATCAAAGTGTGTGTTGTTAGAGTTATGATCTGTTTAATGTTGGATTAAATTTAAGTATGAAGTTTTTTTCTTGTGTTAGTAAGTAAGTGTAGTCTTGGCTTTGGAAAATTGGCATTATTTTGAATTTTCCTCCGCTGCATGAGTGCACATGTTGGGAGACGAATAATTTACGGTTTTCTTTGATTTTAATGTTGCTTTTATGTAAAGATACTCTATCATTAAATGTTTTCGTCGCACCTATATAAGCTTCATTACATGTTGTACATTCTAGCACATAGAGAACGTTCTTGGAGGTGCAGTTAAGGTCTTTTTTTATTGTGAATGTTTGTGTTGGGTTTTTAAATGTGTATGAGTTCCCCTCCATTATTATGTCACAGACCCCACATCTTTCCTTTTTGCATTTTGTGACCCCTTGTATTGTGTGTTGGTTGAGTTTAGATGAGGTTAAAATTTGTTTGAGGTTTTTCGGTTGGCGTTTGCTTTTTATTATTTTTGTTGTTTTTAATATGTCGTTTAGTTTGTTGTTAATGTTGAGTAGGGTTAGGTTTCTTGTTATTTCTGTGAATAATTCTGGATTGTTTTTGTTGTGTGTAGAGATGTATGCCAATATTTGTTCTTTGTTTCGTTTTTTGGGGATTCGTAATTGTTCTAATGGAATGTTTTCTGCTAGTTCTATACCTTTATGTATTATTTGTAGCGGGTATCCTCTTCTTTTTAAAGTTTTCCGTAGTTCCTCCAGTCGGAGAATCCGGAGGTCTTTGTCACTGACTATAGTACAGATCCTGCGTGCTAGGGAGTAGGGTATAGATTTTACGCAGCTTTTGGGGTGATAGCTTCTAAAATGGAGATATTGTTGGGTGTCTGTGGGTTTGTGGTAGATGTCTGTGATTATGTGAGTGTTTTTAATTTTAATCAATACATCTAAGAAGGGTAGTTCTGTTTGACTGTGTTCAATGGTGAATTTAATCTTGGGGTGTAGGTTCTGTAGTATGCTGTGTAATTTATTGATGTCCCCCCATGTGGGTTCCCAGAGGATAAAACAATCATCCAGGTATCTTTTCCAAGATTTTATGAAGAGAGTTTGAATATTCTGTCCATATATTTCTTCTATCTTTTCATATAAGATCTTCTCTAGGTAGGCTAGTGTTAGGGTGGCATATGTTGGTGCCATTTTGGTTCCCATTGCTGTACCTAGAATCTGGATGTAGTTTTTGTTATTAAACTCAAAGGAGTTGTTGTTGAGAATAATGTCTATGCTGTCGAGGATGAATTGTTTGGTGAATCTGTGGTGTAGTATTTGTGGGTGTTTGTCCATCCAGTGTGATATTGCGTGTTTACCTAAGTCATGGGGAATGTTGCTATATAAGCTGCTGACGTCAAATGTAACTAATTTAGTCCCGGGATTTACTATTTGTGGTAAGGAGCCTAGGAAGTGTATGTCGTCTCTTATGTAGCTTTTGACTTGATCGGTGAATGGTTGTAGTAATATGTCAATTAAGTTACTCAGTCTGCTTGTTGTGCATGATGGTCCTGCTACTATGGGTCTAAATGTAAGGTCACTGGGACTCGGGACACTAATATATTCTGATGCCTGTGTGTTGATGGCATTCCTTATCTCATTTGATTTATGTATCTTAGGTAGTCCGTAGAAGTTGTTTGTTTTAATCATGAAGTTTGTTAGGAAATCGTTTTCTTTTTTTGTTAGTATATTATTGTATGTTGTGCAAAGTTTTGTGATTTTTGAAATGGTGTTGTTATCAATGTTGGTGCTAATTGATTTGTAGTAATCATTGTTTTCTAGTACCTCTGTAATTTTCGATTTATAGTAATGTTTGTCCATGATGACTACCGCACTGCCTTTGTCAGCTTCTTTTATAATTATGTTATTATTATTTAGGATGTTATATAGTGTTATCTAAGTGTTGCATTACCCGTTCTTTCAGGGTGTCCAGTAAGGCCCAACAAGAATGACAAAGAACAGAACGTATATGAAAAAAACTTTGGTTTTCTTTATTTCCCATTATCGGGTGGTTTACGCCGGCTACGCACACATATTAAACAGTCTTTTGACATATTTTTGTCTCATGAAAGTCTTTTTTCTTGCTGAGGTCACAGACTTGGTTTACGCTAGAAACTCGTTCGTATATACATCCGATTGGAAAGCAATTTGCTCTGCATTGTCTATCCGAGCGTGGACTGAAACAATTGTTCTACAAGCACTTTGGTGAAGTACAAGTCAGGGGATTCCTTCATGGAATCAACTTGCGTATCAGCCGCATTGTTAGTCAGCGGACACTAATAGCAATAGCGGTCTAATAGCAAGACGGGCTTGGGTACCATAGCCAATAAAGCTTTATCGGTGCCAAAAATATCGGTAAACCCGCATTCTCCCGGTACATCGATACCCCGATCACCAAGCGTTTCGGCTCTTCGCGTTTTTGAAACCGTCGTTGTTAATGTCCCTTCTGCACTGCGGAACCTTCTCCTTTTTAACAGCTATCAAGTCGCCTTTATTGCTTTCTCGACGTCCCACCCACAATGGACTCGTCCACGATTTATTTTTGTCAGTCTTCATTATCTTACATATGTATATATAATATTAAATTGATGTGAATGTCTATTTTTAATCTCCGAAAGTATGTTTTAGTAAAAAAATGTATTTATACAAACTTATTATTCAGAGAACTCTAAAGGTCTGAAGAAGTTGACTATCTATTGGAGAGGATAACGGAAACATTGTATAATCATATGTAACCAATAATGTTTGTATAAATAACAATTTATACTATATATTTATATATATATATATGATTATTTTTATTTATACAGACATGTACATATAAATACAAAAGCATACATGTATAAATAAAAATAATCATATATATATATATATATATATATATATATATATATATATATATATTAATTCTTTTTTCCCCCCGCTTTACTCTTTTCATTTTCTTTTCTAAAACTTAACTTCATGAACTATTAAATTATTTATTTCAATCGTCATTTGTCAATGTTTCAATTTTAAAGATGCGTCGCCCGAAAGGTACCTCGAGTTTCTAATATTTAGTCGAATATTTTTTTTTTTTTACTTTTCTTTCTACAAATTTTAGTCGGATGATATTTTGACTATCAAATTTAGTAAAACAAAGTTGTTTTTTATTCTTGCTCTTTACATGTAATAATGTCCACTGATTTATTATGACTCTGTTCGTTTTATTTAAAACCCTAATAAAATTTTGCACCATATATATATATACTATTAGGATACTCGACCCAGGACATGTGTAAGCAAGTAATATAGCATTAGTTTAAATTTTAATGTTTTTTTTTCTTTGGTAAGGTGATTATGTAAAACTATTCATAAACAAATGAAACACTCTTTGGCGGCTGACATTCATGTTTCACTTATTCTTGGCTTGTGCCGATGGTTTGATAGTTAAAATCGCCAACTGTCGGAAATAAAAACAGTCGAGTTTCGATCACAGCTGTGGGTACCTGCTTGTCTAGGCTCATTGAACAGCTGTTATACAGGAAAACATCTTATCCATGGATCACACACATACACGCACACCTACCCACAGACACACGCACACACTCACACACACACACACACACACACATATATATATATATATATATATATATATATATATATATATATATATATATATGTGTTGGTGTTTGATTCCATATCATTATACGCACACGCACACGAACACGCATACATATGTAGATATATATGTGTGTGCAGGTGTGTGTACGTTCGCTGACCTTACCTAGCGTTGCTCAGGAGTATCTTCCATTTGTTTACCAAAATATTTTTATATAATCTATCGAACGTCTTCTTAAAATTATATTAAATCTTGTAATTGTCAACTCTTAAATTTATAAATGATAAGAAGTTAAGAGCAAGAATTTAAGTTTCGTATATTTTATTTAAATAATTTTTCGTCAATATTATTGAAGTCAGCGTGAACCTGCCAAAATATCTTTGCTAAAACTATTTCTTTTTTATTTTTATAATGTTATTTTTTATTTTTGGTACTGGAGGTAAAACTATAGACATTAATACCGAAGGTTCGATCCTTGTCTAAGTTAGTCATGCTGATGACGGCTGTGAGCCAGAAACAGGTGCTCATGAATTACTTTTATGTTTATATAATAAGAAAAAAAATATATAATAATATTTATAAACAACTATTAAATTATATTTACCTACAGACGACGTTGCTTCGAGCTTATTGCTCTCTTCAGTGTAGGGAAATGATAATTTCAGACGGTTACAAGGCGCGAAACCGGTTCACAGAGCCCTCTTTGGATTTGCATGCTTTCACTCTACCATACAATCATTTTAAATTACCACGTGGTACGGAGAATTTAAGTTATATTATGCGTAAACGTCAAGGACTCGACGACCTTACTCGGAATCTTTGTAGCTTAGTGAATGTCTATTTTTAAATATCTCCTAACAGGGCTAAACTTTAATTTTACATATAGGGGTTTAATAATAACATTTATAAACCTTCAGGCGACGTCTTTCGAGCTTATTGCTCTCTTCAGTGTCGGAGAGTGATAATGTCAGACGGCTTTAAGGCGCGAACCCGGTTCACATAGTCACATCTGAACGCTTTCACTTTATTCTCACAGCCATTTCAAATTACCACGTGGTACGGAGAATTCAATATATATATATATATATATATATATATATATATATATATATATATATATATATATATATATATATATATATATATATATATATATATATAAATATATATATATATATATATCATAAGTGTTAGAATAAATACTTAAAACGTATTCTTATGGTAAATAAATTTAAAAAATTAATATATATATACGCCATTTTAAATTTTCCATTTGTAAGAAACGTAGCGTTTTCATTGGATAATCAGCAGAGAGGATTAGCCAATGAAAGTAAGCGGTGAATTTCGCGACGTGTAGATAACACAAAGAATTATCGGTCCGGATTGAATATGCAATCATTTAAATCGATTGGAATTTATTTTGTATGTGAACATCACTGACTGTAAATTTCAGTAAATCATTGCTAGCAGGATCAAATATTGATTGGTCCGATATCATGCTATTTAGGTCAAAGTTGAAAAATACGGCAATGCATAAATGCTGAATCTGTTCTATGGATTAAGTTTCGAACTTACCGTGCCAACTGTACCCTGAGGTTTGTTCGGGGATGATATTGTTCCATAGTTGAGATCAGGTCGAATAAATTTGGAAAGACAATGAATATTGCCGTAATTACCCAGGTTGTCTTAAAAGAAAAGTAAAGAATATAGCATCATATACAATGTCACAAGAATATTTTTCACTCCAATAAGATGAACTCATGTACATGTTATGTGGGGTATGTTATGTGATATTAGTGTGTTCAATAAATAAAAAAGGTATATCTGAACAAAGAAAGCATATTTTAGTGAAAAGGTGTCCACATATTCTTATATAGTTTTATTACAGACTTATTTGATTAACAGCCTTAAACATTAATTACTGCTTTTTGGCTGGAGCAAACACATTGACACGTGCGAAACAAGTCGCATTTATCTTATTATTCAACCAAATACAAACAATCAAATCCGGCGTTGCATAGGGACATTGCCGGTGAAGAATTAAAATATGTGATATTCTATTTCAACAAGTAAGCATCACGTGGATAGAGAAATTAAATTAATCTTCAACGCACGTGGAGTTTTCTCAGATTCGTCATGTAGGGGTTGAGAATACTGATAGGTGTTGGAAAGTACAAGACAATTAAAAAGCTGTTGGGGTCAAAGACATTTCATTTATTAATTGTTTGTTTACGACAAACTATATAGATAGTCAATGAAGCATGGTATACATAGATTAAAAAATACAGAATACATTGTTCCCATCAAAGAGATGAATGCGCAAGCTATTCCTGAAAAAATATACAAGGAAGTGTATGCAGTACAAACCAAGTACGTATAATTCTCCGTGATATTGTAAGACTGAATATTAATTGTTATAACAGTTTCTTAGAGTAAATTGGATACCTCTTTACTAGAGTACAAATTCAAGAATGTAACCAGCTGAACTCATGTTTGTCAGATATAAAATCAATCGAAACTAATACCAAACAAAACTGATAAGTTTTGAAAAATGTTATACCGATAGAAAATTATTCAAACCTAGTGAAAAAGATATACTTTAAAGATTATAACAATGAAAAGGTTAACTGGAAAGAAGGCATTATTGGTAAACGAATTGAAATTCAAATATTCGAATGTATGATTAAAGTACACTATACCCAACTGTAAAATTTGTATACGGCTGAATTAAATACTCGTCAACATATTTAAAGAAACAGACAACGATTTTAGTGAAAGTTGCTCCAGACAAGGCATGAAGCCACTTGATGTAAAGAGACAATCATAATAATAAAATGCGAGAAAGAAGGTAGAATCACTTTAAGAAAAACCAAGCCTGAAAGCGATCCCATCACCAGCATTCAATGCCCTGGACTACAAACGGACTAGCCAAAAAGTAAGCCCTTCAAGAGCCCAAATAGAAAGTAAGGTGTTACATGGCTGGTTAATGACTGACCGGAAACAGGTGTTTCCCTAAAATGCAGATATTTTGTGCATTATTTTTCAGGAATATCATTTTATTTTCTACCATTTCTAGTGCACATTCGATGATACGCGTCTTTATTAATCTCCCTCACTCGAGGAGAAGATTAGACACAAAGTCAGGAAAGTTAGATTTAAACATCTAGCGCGCTAGAAGAAGAGCATTCTGGCCGAACAAAAATGGTCTTGACAGCCACGTTGGCATTCCCCGTTAGGGGCGCATCAGGCGATTAGCAATAAAAACAAATTTTAAAATGTTAACATTTTTTTTTAATGCCGAAGAAGATGGACCTCTTAGAACTGCATAGGACCATACCTCCCATCGACAGAGAACAAGTCATCCTGAAAAATAGCCTAGGCTCCGCCGGTTTGATTTTTGGTATGAAACTTACCCCGAAGGGGGGTTTATGATATGTGTTATTGTGTATGGTATTTTTGTTTTTACTCAGATAGCAATTAGGTGTGTAGTTTTGAGTACTCACCAATTCTTACCTTGTTTAACTCGAAGAAATTCTGATCTGAATTGGTGTTGTTACTCGGTGCCATGACTACCAAATACGTTAGATAGCCGCTGGCACAGAGAAGACCCAGCGTCAATAAGCAACCAATAGTGCGAAGAAAGATTAACAGATTTCTGCAAAGATAGATAGATAGATAGATAGATAGATAGATAGATAGATAGATAGATAGATAGATAGATAGATAGATAGATAAAGAACGAAAATAGATAGATAGATAAATTTGTTTTATATTGGTTGGACTTGAATCCATTAAAGAGCATTACCAGAGGAAGTAACGCTCGAAGGTTCAATTGATATTTGTAAGAATAGCGTGAGCGGAAGTCGATATAAGAAAGTAAAGGAGGTCACGTGACGTAATTGACAAACTTAGGTGTGAGTTTTAGGCAGTTCCCAGTGGAAGCCAGTAGGAAGATCTGTTTATTCTTTTATTTATTTTTTACTTTTATTCACCCCAAACAAAGCATATTGCTACTACTGTGATAGGAGCTAGATTTATAGGGGCCAACATTGGTGGGTAGTTAGTCAGCAAGATGTGTGTTCACATTGCATATACATTTCTGCATATTAGTACGGTCGGGGAAACAGACAGGAAGGAAAATTCGAAAGACAAAGAGTCCGAGGAAAGATGTCATCCGAGTAGAAAATCGTCCGGGATCTGGGGACCCTTACAGTGAAGGGGTATGATGTTGCTGTTAGTTGCGTGGATCGGGGGTATTTTACTTAAAGGAGTACAATATAACGGTACAAATCACGTTGACGCACCGGTTCCCGTTAGATCACCGAAGTTAAGCGACGTTGAGCCTGGCCAGTATTAAATCGGTGACCATTTGGGACTACCAGGTGCTGTATGTGCTCTCTGTTTATCTCGGCATTGTTTCCAGTCGTCTTGAACTGCTTGCCATTGGAATCAAGCAGTGCCGACTCAGGAGAGGTGTTTTTAGGGTTTGCGCAACCCTTGCTTCATAATTACACGCGCAGCCAGCCCCTTATAGGGGTATCCATAGTCTCTCTAGACTGAACGGAGGGCCTACAATATAACAAGTACCGGAATGCAACACTATGGAGATCTGACATCAGCTGGAGCTTGGCAGATTGTGAAGAACATATTAAGTCAAACATTCTTTTTTGGCACCTTGTTCAAGAAGTAGATGATAATTAATTGGCGCATCAACCCAGATGTGACAACAATTCTCAATGCACGCGCCAATGGTGACTTTATAGTTATGTCTATAAAGTCACCATGCTCGCATATATGAAAAGTTATCTAGCGCGGTACAGTGAGCCTACCTCCTCTGCAGCGAACTTGGCAACGTTTATGTACTTATTCAATTTCATATAGCTTGGGAATGTCAGGTCAAAGAATTCTAAACGTTTTAAATATGTAGCGATATAGATCATAAGCTGTCTTTATGCATCTCTATCTCTAACCCGACGATATAATTCGAATGAATAAATGAATAAAAACGGATGCCTACATTATAATCGTCTGTGTTAGTTTATTGTAATTAACGACAATGCAGCCGAACAAGAGACTCCAGAAGACTTCATCAGAAGTTCCACTCAGAGCAGATCCTGCTATCTGGCCGCTAGTAGGTTTTTCTGAATGTACATCGTCCCATATTTACTTTGATCCATAAGATCATCATCATCATTGTCGTATGCAACAGATAGATAGATATGAAGTAACTGCAATATATCGATGCAAAGACACATACAAAAAGTATAAAAACAGATAGATATGAGAAGGATCAGATGTTAAATAAATAGATACTTAATATAATAAGTGATATGCTGATCTACCCTATTCTGTCACTAAATGGACTCCTGTTAACACTATATATAGAGTAGGCTTGAACAATCAGCAGAAGCGCGAAGTGGGGAAGGTGTGCTATGTAGAGAATTTTGCGTTATCCGAGTACTTTTTTCCCCTTTTGCGATTCTTATTTTTTCTTTTGTTGTTGTTATTGTTGATATAAAAAGGCTAATATCGATAAATCAATCGATACACACACACACATATGTATATGTATATATATATATATATATACATATATATATATATATATATATATATATATATATAGATCTGTCAAAGACTGTTAGATTTAATTAATTAATGTAAGTGTCCCAATTTACCGCTTACCAACGCTGGCATCATCAGACACAAAGGGCGGTTTAATGTGGAGAAAATCTAACTCCTTCAATGGTGAATTAGGACAAAAATTTAAATTGTCTCGGTCATGTAGGATTTTCGTCTCCTCTGACTGAGAACAAATCAGATACTACACTTCTATACCAGTTCAGAGAATGGGAAATGTTGACAAGGCAAGCTGTGTTTAGATATGAAGTCGTCGATAGCTCGTTGAAAACTGTAATTCTGAACAATTCAAAACTGGTAAAGTTTTCTGTTGCTTTCAAGAGTCCCTATTTACTCATCTCCCGACAAGAGTTTATATAGGGACACGGTCAGTTTTTAATTTGGGGAAATTTAACTCCCCACAAAAGAGCACTTTGGTTGGGTTAGCTGCAATATAGAAACTAACAAAGGATACACTTAACTTTCTTTACCCAACCAAGGTGCCCTAACCCTTCCGTATTCCATTTATTAAATGTAATTTACTAAATATTATATAATTACTTATCGCGGATGGCGGACACTTTATATAGATATTTGCTCTGTAACACTCAATTAATTCAAATATAAAAAAAAACAAAATCAGGAGAGTAAAATTTCTCTTAGCGGCAAATCTAACCCGTATCACTCAGTGATTATCAGGGGAAATAACCATTTATTGAACGTTGGGAAACCGGAGAATATTAGTCAAATGTAAGTTAATGACATGAAAGATTACTTTCGATTATTGTTCGAATGTATATTATTATTAAAAATAATGTTATTTGCAATCCATTTAAATTGTCAATTAATAACTTAATTCTAATACGTTTCATACAAATAATATCAATATTTTGGCGGCAATAATATGTTTCTTTTAACTGTTTTACTCAACTTCTATTTGGAAAAAGTGGCGGCATTTCTTAATAATATGAATTCATTAACAACAATAATAAAAGGCATACTTTTTCTCCACTTTTTGCTTCTCTTCCACTTCTCGGATTGATTCCTGCAAAAGAAAAGGCAATAAAGATTAATTGAGTTCATAAATATATATATATATATATATATAATTTTAAGTTATATTCCAATGACAAATACCTGTATGTTTCCTTCATCTTACTAACAATATTTATTTTTTCCAATTTTTAAATGTGTTCGTATTTTATGCCCGTTTCATAGTTTAGTCAGAGAAAATACATAGTTTATATTTTAACATAGCTAAACAGAGAAATAGTTCATTTAATAGTAATGTAAAAATATCAATCCAAAACAGAAGAAAGGAAGATGAGAAAAGTCCAAGTTGAAGCCTGTATAAAAACAATTGCAAGTTAAAAGGCACACAAAACGCACATCAAAATTTAACAAAAAGCTTTGCACCCGAAACCTGAAATGATTTTCCTGCTATCATATAGATTCAAAACCAGTCAAGTTCGTTTCACCAACTCTTTTTCCAAAACAGGTCACTGATGGAAAAAAACTTCCACAAAACATTGAAAAGTGTTAATGTAAAAAAGAATAGTAAAATAGTATTCATTTTGTTTTTAAAGTTTTTTGTGTTTTTGTGCGCAGATAACGAGAAAACGCGCAGTGCGCAACAATATATTAACGCATGCACTAAGAGTCCAATTCATACCTTGAAAGCTGTTGTAATGGCGGCATATTTGTTATTGGCAGTCTCAACATGGCCGACCATATAGTCCCAACTATTGAATACTTTCCAAGAAAATGAAAACTGTTCATCTTTCGACGCCATCTTATTCAGTCGAACGTTGGCAGCCATTCTTCCGAGATTAGAAGAAAGAAAGAAAATAACGAAGTTGATAAAAACTAGTATCATCAGAAACCATATAAAATATTACAAGTCAACGAATCAAAAGATTAAAATAAACAACAATGAATATTCTTAACATGCGTCCATTTCTCTGCTCTATCGCTATTGCCATGGTAAGTGCTCGACTGGAAGTAAACCTTTCGTTCCTCCTTGTAAAAGATGCACAGCAAGAACGTGTCTTTTTACAAAAACGAAAAACATTAGGCGGAATTTCCATGGACAGAGCTTCTTTGCATAGTTTTCCGCATGTGGAACACATTATTGCGGGACTGCTTCCCTGTTGATTACAACTGGGTCGTCTTCAAATCCAATATCAACAAATTCTTCTTATAAGCCGTCTTCATAAAGGATCAAATGCAGTTCTTACCATTGGTCAATGTTAGTACTCCTATAGTGTTCCTCATCCTTCGGCTGTCAATCATTCCGTCTCATTGAACATTATCCTCGAGTGGATCTTGGCCTTAAAAGTGTTATATTTCTTGAACCATCCATCAATCGATTGTGAAACATTCACGAATTTCGTGCGCCATGATGTTCGCTCACTCATTGCGGCCAGAAGCTCCAATCCCGGAAGGTCAGTGTTCTTCTCCAGAAGAGTGTTGATTGTAATATGAGACCTCGCATCCCGTCACTTGAATTCTTGGGACCACAGTAGCACTTTTCCAGCAGGTTCACCCTGTCATGGTTTTTAGAGAGGCAACATAATTCCCAGTTGGCCTCCAGGGGTGCTACTAACTGGTTTCCATGCAACCCACTCAATGTGATACGCAAAATATAGCCTTTCCATAGTGAATGAGTGTCCGTGCATAGCGAGGAGCCATATCCTTCTCGAGGTTACTCTATTTATATGCATGGGCATAAACAGAACACGGCGGATCTAGCAGAGTAAACCTTGACTAAAAATCCTTTTATTCCAAGAGCACAAGTAGTTTCAGTTGCACTTATTGACAAACTGATGATCTTGTTCTGAGAACAGCATGGCTTTACAGATGATTATATATATTTGCCAATAAAAAGGCATAATTGTTCCAGTTAATGGAGTATCATTGACTATATTCAGGTGTGACGCATGTACCATAAACAATAAGAAAAATATAATAGAAATTGTATTAATGGTGACCGAAACAGTACAAATAAATGCAATCAGTGCGTTTCGCGATGAAAGTGCTATTTCAAACTTAAGCATGACAGACTGATTATGGAAAGAGAGAGTTTTTCATACAGAAGCGTGGGCGCATCTAAAAATGTTATTTCAAGCTTACGTGTGACAAACCGACAAAAATGGTAAATGAAGCAAAATACTTACTTACGGAGCACAATGATGATACTTAAGCCATACACCACTAGACCAGTGGCCAGATAGGCCAATGGCATCATATAGCCATGTCCGATCACGTGGTTTTCATAATAACCGTAGAAAAATGGAGAATATTTGATGACGCCCTGAAATGGAAGCAAATCGGATATTCTGAAAATATGTTTGAAATGTACAAAGAAAAATACATCGCATACACTGATCGATTCTTCGTCATCTATCACACTCAACTCCACAAACGAAGCGATGCAATCCCTATAGCTACATATCTAGAAAACGGGGCTGTTAGACTTGACATAGTTATATGGTACAAAAGGGAGAAAGTAGCAACCCTAGTTGAAGTCAGTTTCTCTAATGATGCTGGCTTAAACAGAGCAGAAAGGGAAAAGATTACGAAATACCAAAGCCTTATATACGACTTGAAAAGAAACTGGAATCTTAGGAAGATCTCCATCATCCCAGTAATTATAGGAGCAACCGGACTAATGAAAAAGAATTTCAAAAGCTACCTGGCGAATATACCCGGCGAACCAGGTGCAATAGAGATACAAACAATTGCACTTAAAGGGATGGTTAGAATCTTTAAAAGATAGCGGGAGAATTTCTGGCATCCTAGCATCCGGTAGGATGCTCCATTCCCAGCAAAAACAAAAATATAAGAAAAAGCGAAAACCATCGACACTATGCGTCATCGTCGGGTTCTATCGATTGCACCTATTATTCATTTACTCACATTAATGTTGGTCCGTTGCAAATAAGTTCACTTCACTTATATACGTTCTGTTTCGGATAAAGTAAAGTAAATTCGTATGAATCACAATAGTACAACTTTGAATGAGGGACCATGTAATTTTCGCCAACATCCCTAAATGAGAGTGGTATTATGGAATCAACTGGATTCGAACTTGACACACACATGTCGTCAGTCCGCGTCGTTATCCACTTAACCACCATCACTCCCATGTTTTAGGGGAGGATTGATAATTTTTTTATTGTTTAGATCATTTTAACTACTGTTCTAACCTCGGAGGCTATTATCACATGCACCCATGGCGCAACGGATAAAGTACTAAGTAATAATCAGTTCTAAGTGACAGTCTTCTCAGTGTTAAAAGTTCAGTACAGGCGATACTAAAAGATATAATTAAGAATTAATTAAAACTTCTACCGGATAATGGCTGACGGAATGAGAACAATCTACTCTCGTGGATTAAATAAAGGGTTAAGCTCCAAATTCCGTACAGATTTGCGAGACGCAGCTGAAGAAGGTCGGAGGTTACATCGACCGAAACGTTGCAATAATAATAATAATAATAATAATAATAATAATAATAATAATAATAATAATAATAATAATAATAATAAAAAATAAATAAATAAAAAATATTTTTTTAAATAAAATTTTAATTTAAAAAAATTAAAATAAAAAAAATTTTAAATAAAAAATTAAAAAAATGGTACCAGCCTAGGCTGACACCACACAAAATATTTGCATAGAGTCAATGAGGATGAGAAGACCGAGGAGGGACAGCACAAACCAGACCTCCACTGGAAGTGCAGAGACTGCTGGGACCTTGGGGAGGCTTATTGCCACCCAAATCCCAGAGAAGACTAATGGTCCTTACCAGCGAGAAATCAATGGTAAACGGCTGTTGTGATACTGCAAATTTATTTGCGGTGGCTATCGAAAAGAGGTGGAGAATACTGGAAATCTGGGGAGACTTGTTGTCACTCAGACTCCAGGGAATACCACCGGTTGTCGGTGAGCAATCACTGATGACCTGTGTGAGAACTCCTAGTGAGTAAATAATAATAATAATAATAATAATAATAATAATAATAATAATAATAACATACAAGATAGAAAAGAATAATCCAAATAGTACAATAATACATTCTTCTTGATGCAATTCTGAGCCTATTTCTAGATTGCCATTAATTGTATAAAACCTTGTTAGAAGACGATTGCAATATTCTATCTTTTATTCCTGTTATATCACTCTTCATTCGTTATAATGAATACTATTTTACTCTGGCACCATTCATGAAACATTAGTGAGAATTTGCTGCCAGCGACTATCTAACCAAATGTCACCACATCCCGAAGAAAATTTTCTTTTTTCTCTCTCCTGTCGTGTCCATCCGTTTAAAGTTAGGGATTTCGCCAGTAATAATCGACATAATATGATGATCAAAACACTTTTTTAAATAGAAATACTTAGAAATAGTAATCACAATTGTGTTTCATAAACATAACTACTTCGGCGTGAGAACATGGGAGAGAGATGCTATAGGCAGAACCAGGAAGCGACGCATGGTGTCTGCGGTAGTCAATTTGTTTGGACCGTTGAGACTGATAAAAAGATACTGGAGTAAAAATTGTCCAACAAGAAATCAACGAGTACTCCTACCACCACTCACTAGTTCGTATAACATGTAAAGGATTGTTTCAGGTTAGAGTTCTTGTTCTGTATTATACGGAATGTTATTACATACTCACTAGGAGTTCTCACACGAGTCATTGTCAGTGATCGCTAACCGGCTACAGCTGATGGTGTTACCTGAAGTTTGACTACGAACAACCTTCCTAGGGTGGCCATTACTCCTCGTTTCTTTCGATACCCGTTGGAGATGACTTTACGTTTTCCCAACAGCTGTTCACTATTGATTTCTGGCTGATAACAGCCGTTGGTTTTCTCTGGAAGTTGAGTGGCAATAAGCTATGAGAAGTAGTGGCAGCGGTGAATGTTGCTATTACGTATCGATTGGATAACAGCTAAAATCAACAGTTTATTTCAACCAATCAAAACACCAGAAATATTCAGTTCATAAATCTCACGCGTACTATAAAAACCTAAATACAGCGTTTTTCTGCTACTTTATTTCGGTTTTCTGTCATAGTCCACGCATGTGAGAACAGATTTCACAAAATAAGGCATAACAGCACACGTAACGAGAGGCTCACTGACTTCTACAAACAGTGTCGGCAATATACACACTGCTTACCGAACTATCTAGCACACAAGTTAGTAATACACTCTCTAACTAACAAAACAGGCACGCTAATACACACATCTTAATGATAATCTCATTTGAATGCACGTAAACGCACGCGGCGCCAACCGAAAAGAACATATGTATTCAATTTCTCTTTACACGAAAAACAATTATTTCACTAAGGAACGTTTCTTGAACTCTGAACTATTGTCCGTTACACAACCTTTAATTTTACATTGTCTTAAACAGTTGTTAATAAAAAGTAATTCATTTGTATAAATAGAATTTGTTCTTTTTTATATTGCGTTTCCATTTACAAAGCCTCATCAGGATTCAAGAACTATCTGTGCCCTTCCAATAGAGGTCTGAGTGGTGTTCTCTTTCTTCGGTCTTTCAATTCTTTTCCTCCTCCTTCCCTCCTTCGCCCCCCCCCCTCTGCCTCATTATTATTATTATTATTATTATTATTATTATTATTATTATTTACTCACTTGGATTTATCACAATAGTCGTTCGCAGTGATTTCTCGCTAATAACAAGCATTGTCATCTCTTTGGGATTAAGTGACAACTAGTCTCAATACATTACCAGTTCGCTGCATTCCATTATTATTGTAACCCACATGGTGTTCTCTCACCACTGGTTACCAGTGATATAAATCACAATAGGTGTCGGTGATTCTCTTTGGATACTCTTTGGAATTAGAGAGAAAATAAGTCTCTTAAATATTCCAAGACTCTGTATATTTCCATCGAGCTCAGGATGATCCTATACATCATCTGTCTTTCCATCCTCTCAGAAACTACGCGGATACTTTCTTAGGTACCACTGCGTTTCTTTTTTATTATTCTACTACTCCTATTTTCACTGGCGGCTTAGTATTCTTAAACTAGACTAGTCTTCAAGAGAGATGGAGAAAAGTTATAGTTATAAAAGGCTTATTGTCATCAATAAATGTGTTTAGTTTTCTTGGATTTTTCAATGACATGAGAATAAATCAAAACCTTGCGGGGTTTTATTTTTGTATGACGAATTAGCAATAGATGTAACATGTGTTTAAAGTGCAGGAAGAGATATAATGTGCTAATGTACGTTAGTTGCTGTTGCAGACATCTATTACAGGTTATCTGGTATCTATAGAGACGAAGATGAACCGAAAATATGCTTTCTGCAACCACCATTGTTGTAGTTCATGTTTAGTGGGATAAGGCTTGTTTTTCAACCTTTTGTTATCTCTACTGTATACACATTTCTGGCCAGGTCTCAACCCGAGACGTATGGTCAAAATGGTCGCCCTACTATTTCCACTGCACAATTATGTAGATGCATACATGATGATAATTCACTACATCTTCGTAGATAATCGCCGCCTAATCACGTTTCTCCACTGTCATCTCGTTCTCGTCCGTGACTTTGTTTCTATTTACTTGCCCTCTCCCCGAGAGTTAGCCACAAGGTCGGATTTAATGTGGACAAAATCTACCTGCTCAAAACGGGGTACTCTGGATTGGAACAAAAATAAAATTTGCCTCGATCTAAAATAACTTCTTTTTCACTGACCGAGGACAGAATAGTAAAAGAGTAGCATCATAACAGATACTAAACTTTGCTCTTAGCCAAAAGGCTAACGTTGCTTTTGTTCGTGGCCATTATTACCAGAACTGTAACTGTGTGACACCCGACAGGTCATATCTGCACATTTCTCCACATCTCCATCGCCGCTCAAGATGTTTAATAAATGGGGGTGTATGGCAGAACACGTGATATACACAACAATAAAATAACACAAAAAGTCTAAAAAACGGTTTTGAAAATTTATAGATTTAACGGATGGTACAGTTTAAACAATATCAGTTAAACGATTATAAATCTTATAAATACAAAAAGAAGAAATAAAAGAAAATATCTATACTGTGGTTTCTCTCCCTCTCTCTCTCTCTCTCTCTCTCTCTCTATATATATATATATATATATATTCGTGAATACAATAACAAACAAGGCACAAACATAATTCATTATGATAAGTTCATTTGTTTATGAGCTTATCTCGCGCATGCATATTATTTACGCTTACGCGCGTGCACCAACCCGATTACAATTTTATTACATAATATAACTCAAAATTTAATGTAAAGCATTTCTTTGTATTATGAAAATGTTTGTATCTCGCTTATTTAAAAAAAATTCTTTCAGGGGTTCCAGGGTTAGAGAATGCTATAGCTTGCAACAAAATTACTGTTCCGAGATTACTCAAGGTGTTGCTGAGAATATATACTCCATAATTAATAATGATTGGTTCATTAGTTAATGGATAAATTCTATACATAGAAATATATATGTTTATAAACATATACACATACCTAACTTTATATAGAGAGAAATATGCATACTTACCTCTGCGTTAAATAAAGTTTCAAGGTCTTTTGATTTCGAATTCTCAGCATGAGGTATATGTACGTTGCCTGCGTTCCCGACGGTCATCTGAAATATGGGAAGCAGCAAGTTTTTTATTTCGACGAAATGGCTAATTATAAAACAACAAAAAAGTTGCTGCAAAAGATTTGCTTCCGTGTACATTTTAGTAGGCAAAGGCGCAATTCAAAATACAAAAAAATATTGGAGTGTTGTATATCGATAAAAAGAGGAAGGCGTCTCTTTGGGGGGGGTTATAGTTAGGGTTAGTTCGTGGTAAATTAATAGATGCGATTTTGAATCACGATCAATATCGACAGGGTTAAAAATAAAATAATAAAACGCTAAAAAGTTGTGGTCAATCCGTGGGACAAATATATAAAAAAAATCTGGTGGCAAAACACAGTGGTTAATCTTTTTCAACGTCCAATCGGTAAGCAATAGTTCAAGAACAATTCTTTGTACTTCAGTCTCCTCTTTCAGCATCACCCTGCTCTCCCTACCGCTCTCCACCAGCTCAATGAAAAGAGTACAGTTTATATACTACTTTTTGCCCCACCTATGCAAATTGACTGTCAACCAGAGCCATCTAGCTTTCAAATTCTCCAAACAGCCAATTTGCAAAGGGGGACAACTCAAACCACACTTTCTGGATCCATTCCTGGCTGGGGTAACTTTGCTAACCACACGCCCCCTTGATCTACACGATCATCACTAGTCAGCCCATCACGTAGTCGCTCGACTAAAATGGCGGGCGTCTCTCTCGCTGCGATCTCCGCGGTGCCTCTCCGTGAACGTCGTGACTTGGCTCGACGTCGCTGTCTTCTTCCTCTGATGACACCACTGCCGGCCGCACATCAAGGATGTGTCGAGGGATGCCGTTGATGGATACATTGTTCGGGGACTGGACACTTGTCACAATGCCCCTCCCCCAGCGTGTGGTACAGCGAGCGTCAGGCGGTTTGATCCACACTTCCTCTCCCACTCGCAAAGACGATTGCTTCTCCCCTTCCTCCGTGGCTACAGGCGCAGTTCGGGGATGCCGCTACTCGTACTCTGCGGCACTGACTCTACTTTTTGCCCTGACTTTGGAGCCATATTATACCAGAAAACAGCTTCTGGTGGTGAAATCTGGCCCCTTTCAGCTACAGCCTTGATGGTCCTGTGATGTCGCTCCACAATTCCGTTTCCGCCTGGTCTATATGCAGCCCTGAAATAGCGCCGCACTCCCCACTTATCCAACACATTCTTCAGGGCTGCTGAGCGAAAGGCAGTTCCATTGTCCATTAGCACTTCCGTCACTGGACCCCTCTCCAAAAACACCTCTTCCAGGACCTTTGCAATCTCACCTGCGTTTTCCGCCTTGATCTCCCTCCAAATGGCCACTCTTCCAGGTCCACAGTCGACCATTGACAGGTACGGCCTCTGTCGATAGTGCGTTACGTCTATCGCCAACCGGCTCCAGTTCTCTGCCACCTGAATCTCACCACCTTCGTGTCTACTTGGCGCAGGGTCGACTGATTGACATTGGTGGCATCTCTCAACCACTGTCCTGACGGCCTCCTTTGTGATTCTGGGGTCCACCTTCCTGGCCAAATTCAATTCTTACGCCTCCTCGCAACGTATGCTCGTAGCATTCCACTCTGTTGTTCAGTACGGGAGGTTCTCCCTTCCATACCCACTTAACTGTCCATTTCTCACCATCAAAGTGTGCAGAGAAATCTTGGTCCTCTATCATGCACTTTTGTCTGACCCGACCGTTCCTGTTCCTCTGCCACCTTTTTAGGATCGCACACCTGCAGCCCCTCTCCAGAGAACGTCTTCAGCATTTCATTGCTGATCCTCTTTCCTGCCATAGTTACTGCCGAAATAGCTTGTGGGCAATCCGTGAGACAAATATATAAAAAAATCTGGTGGCAAAACACAGTGGTTAATCTTTTTCAACGTCCAATCGGTAAGCAATAGTTCAGGAATAATTCTTTGTACTTCAGTCTCCTCTTTCAGCCTCGCCCTGCTCTCCCTACCGCTCTCCACCAGCTCAATGAAAAGAGTACAGTTTATATACTACTTTTTGCCCCACCTATGCAAATTGACTGTCAACCAGAGCCATCTAGCTTTTAAATTCTCCAAACAGCCAACTTGCAAAGGGGGACAACTCAAACCACACTTTCTGGATCCATTCCTGGCTGGGGTAACTTTGCTAACCACAAAAGTTGTTTGTTAAAATTTTAACAAGCACATGGTTGAAAGTAAAAGATACCTCAGACAATAATAAATGGAAGAAATACAGAGGGGATGCGATATACCTATCAATTCTATTGCCTGTGTTTCCAAAGAGAAAAAAATTAAAAAGTTACCACAGCACAAACAACGAAAGATGCGTACCTGATATGGATATATGAAAAACTCTTTATATATGTAAAATTATTTGCTTCAAAATTGAAATTAAATCACAGTATGGTATAACTCTAATCTCTCTCTCTATCTCTCTCTCTCTCTCTTTCTGTATATATATGTATATCTATATATTTATACATATATATATATATATATATATATATCCTGAGGAAGTCTTACAATAAAGACGAAACGTTGATGAATATATTAAAAAATATCTTTTGTTTTTTTTCTTTTTTCATTTCCCATTACGTCGGATAACTCTCATCCTTCCTTAGTCATATATATATATATATATATATATATATATATATATATATATATATATATATATATATAGTGTGTATATTTCAATTTTGTGTAGAGAATCTGAATAACAGAGCTCAATGTAATTTAAACAGAGCAAAACAGAATTATAAAAAGAAAAACTATACACACATTAAGGTTGTACACATAATAACTTATTTCGACCCCTTTAATTAGGTCTCCTCAGATGTATAGACAACCACGTCAAAAAAAACAAATAATGAGAGAAATTGATCGTCTTAAAAAGATAAATTCACTTTTTTGATTGGTCTATGTAAAAAGGAGGTAAATGTTAAAAATGTAAAAAAAAAAAATATTGAGCACACCGAGTAAGAAAACTAAAAAGGGGGAAAAAATGTAATTGTCAAATTAAAAATAACTGCCCACTCAAAGGTAACTGTAACGTCGAAAGCGTTGTATATAAGGCTACGATTTATCCTAAAGAAAATACTAACAATAAGAAAATATACATAGGAATATCCGCCGGGAGTTGGAAACAACGATTCTACGTACACAAACACTCATTTTTAAACCCGAACGTCACTAATAAGACGGAATTAGCCAAACACTGGTGGTTTTTAAAAAATAACAAATTAACACCAACTATTTCGTGGTCCATACTATGTCATTCGAACACTCCTAAAGGATTTAGACATAGATGCAATTTGTGCCTGGAGGAAAAAATTAGAATACTAAAATATGAAGACAAGAACATTTTAAATAGACGAGACGAACTGATGGCTAAATGTAGACACATGCACAGGTTTAAAATCAACAGCACGTTTTAAAGTTCTTTGAAAATAACAATTCTTTTAAAGTATAGTTACAATAAGAGTTATAACTGTAAAGGTAAATGTTAACAAATTAGTAATTTTTTTTTTTTTTTTTTAGTAAAACTCTAGTTTGTAAATTAATCGTGCTTAAATGTCGCCAAACTTTAATTCCGTATTGACGTTATAACCAATTAAGTTTTCTTATAATTTCCTATATAAATCGAAATCTTCGTCCTGAATTTTCGTCTTTTTATTTCTAATCGTAAATAATTAATCGTGAACGCCCGAATCTTTACCAATTTTGTAAATAAACCGTTTTTAAATTGTCGCTAAACTTTAATTCCATAGTGTAAATCATCTCGAATCTTGACGCTATACAACTTAAATTTTTAATATGTTCTAATCTAAACCGAAATCTTCGTCCTACATTTTCGTCTTCTAATTTTTAATCGTAAATAATTAAACGTAGTTTTTAATCGTGAACGCTCGAGTATTTCATCATGTATTTTTGCCCATAAGGCTCACATTCGAAATTTTAAATGAGATGATTTATTTATTTTATTTGTTTAAATAGCAAAAAAGAATTCTTTTATATATATTTTTATATTTTTATATTTCTGCATATATTAAAAAATTAATCTTACTTCTGTCACCCCTCCTCGATTATTTTAACATTTACCTCCTTTTTACATAGACCAATCAAAAAAGTGAATTTATCTTTTTAAGACGATCAATTTCTCTCATTATTTGTTTTTTTTGACGTGGTTGTCTATACATCTGAGGAGACCTAATTAAAGGGGTCGAAATAAGTTATTATGTGTACAACCTTAATGTGTGTATAGTTTTTCTTTTTATAATTCTATATATATATATATATATATATATATATATATATATATATATATATATATATATATATATATTTCTTTTGCCCCCTATCTTCTCTCTGGTTTCTCCTTCTTTTTATATTACTATGTACATTTGAAATTACAGGTTTATTTATGCATACATCTATTTATTTTTAAAGAATAAATAAATAAAAATAAAAAAATATATATGTATGTATAATTATATGCTGACATTTTGCCCACTTATTTCTGACACTTTACATATTTGCACGTATTTCCCTCCATTCAAACCCTACCACTATATATATTCCCCAATTATATGACCTTCCCGTCTTTTAGCATTTTTAGCACACTTGTCATCCGCTCTTGAAAAAGCCCACATCACATCGCGAGAAACGTTGAGCTTATGGGTCTTCCATTGTTCCATTTTTAATTTCATCATTTTCGACGTTCGAAACATGGTTTGCGCGGTTCGAGGACATTTTTCGAGTGGATTTCAAAGATCAAGCTGACAACTGGAAGGTGAGACTTTTGTTACGTAAGCTTGAGACGTCGGAACATGATCGGTATGTAAATTACATATTGCCAAAACATTCTCGTGACTACGATTTTCAGAGCACAGTACAAATTCTCACTCAGATTTTCGGTGAGCATATTTCATTATTCAATATGCGTTTTAATTGTCTTAACATAACGAAATCTTCCTCGACCGATTTTTCAACCTATGCAGGCCTTGTAAACAAAGAATGTGAACGTTTTAAAATCTCTTCACAAATGCTCAGTTCAAATGTTTGATTCTTGTGTGTGGTTTGAAAACAACAGACGAAGCAGACATTCGCACAAGGATTTTGTCAAAAATAGAACAAAATCCAGACATAACATTGCAACAAGTTGCCGTGGAATGCCAGCGTCTAGTGAATCTAAAACATGATTCAACTATGGTACAACAAGCATCCGCATCCATGGTAAACACAGTTCAAAAACAACGTCGGCCCACCTCACCGACTTCAAAATCAGTCCAGCCCCCAACAGCTTGTTGGAATTGTGGCAACTGGCATTTTGTGCGATACTGCACCTTCAAGACACACCGCTGTCGCAGCTGCAATCGACTCGGACATAAAGAGGGGTTTTGCACCTCTCCAGGACGAAAACCAACACATAATAGGCAAACCTCACATACACACCACAGGCAACATCAACACAGTTAAAAAACAAACAGTTTTTCAAAAACAAACAGTCTGATAGCAACTTTTCTCTCAAAACAAAAATCCAAACGAAAATATGTTACAGTACAATTGAATGGCCATCCTATTCAATTGCAGATCGATACAGCATCAGATATAACTATTATTTCACAAAAACTATGGGAAGCCATAGGCCAGCCTTCATTGACACCAACAAGTCAGGTAGCACAGAGTGCTTCTGGAGATTGTGTTCACATCACGGGTCAATTACCCGCTACCGTCAAAATGAAAGAAAAACGGTGTAAGGCACCGTATACATAACAAACTCATTCCATAATTTGCTGGGACTTGATTTTATCGAGTTACTAGGTCTTCTCGACATCCCACTCAACCAAATATGTGAGGTGGTGTTCACATCGTCACCTCAGAGCAGTAAAGACGACCTCAGCAAGAAGAAACAGCAACGGCGGCGGCGGAACAATCGACCAACCACCAACCTTTCGTTTGGACCAACCTTTGGCTCCACTTCAACAGGAACTCCCACAATAATATCAACACCAATGATTACCACAGTGACTCCTAAAATCACCACAACATCAGGACCTACTTCAACAACATCAGTTCGATGTGAGTCTACTAAGGGTATGACTGATAAAACCCTCATACCTGATGACTACATTAGTGGAACACCAAACACACCAAACTCTCCAGTAAGTGATGGCAGACCTGATGGACCTGGATGGATTGTACCAGCGCCGATTACATCTACTGAACCTAAACCAAGCATCACCGTTAAACTGACTGATGACCCTCAAGGGGTAGAGCTGCTCAAAGTTGATGCGACCGGGAATGCTGAGAAAATCACAATTCTTGTACAACGTCCAGGATCAGAAGATTTTGTAGAAATTCCTTATGGCACTAAAATCACTGGTCCATTCATCTCAACCACATTTGACAAAGTTATGGCAATCAAGGTGATTTTGGAAGAAAAGGCAGTTGATCAGAATCCAGACTACAAAGTATGGCTTGATATTGAAGCACGTTTCTATTTGCCAACATCTCCAATAACATCATCTACAGAGAAAATTACCACAGCAAGACCTCGACCAACCACCTCCTACATGAAGCAAGCACCAATTCACCATCGAGTTAATTACCCACCAGAGGTGTATCAGCCAGGATCCCACCTCAATTGGTATGGACCGCCACAACCTCAACAACAGGCTCCCTACTTTTCTACACAGCATTTCCCGCCTGGTGGTCCAGCAGCAGCAGCAATGTTCGGGTCCTCGCAATACCACAGTCCTAAGCAGAAATTGCGCACAATGTTACGTGCTCGTCAGCCATCAACCCAGGGTTACATTCAGCATAACACACGTTCGGTCGCTACCGAACCATCCTCAAGCCAACGAACAAGTCGAAAGATTTGTAGACACATTCAAAAAAGCACTACTAAAAGCAAGAAGGGAGGGAACAACAGAGAAGATACTACATGCTTTCCTCCTTTCCATATGGTCTATCACCAGCAGAGGCACTCATGGGACGAAAACTCTGTACCACACTGGACGCTTTACATCCCCAGCCACAAAGGCAACAACCAAGCCCTAACAAAACAAAAGCATTTTCAGTTGGCACACCAGTGTTTGCTCGGAATTACAGACCTGACCGGCCAAACTGGGTACCAGGCATCATCCGCAAAATAAATAGACAATTTCTGTATGATGTTCAAGTCAGAAATCAATTCTGGGCACGGCACAAAAACCAGTTGCGTCTCAGATACTCTGTAGGCAACTTAGTGGACAACAGAACAACCATTCCATTTGATTTGTTAATGGACACATTTGAACTGCCATCTCCACCACCTCTCATGCAGACAAATTCAGATGAGAATTATCAAAGACCTCCCAAGACTTGGCCAAAGCGCAGTCGCACTAGAGTAAAGCACCTCCAAGTTGACCCCAGGTGCGCTCGATACAGTAAAAGACTAAAACGGGGAGATGTTAGGATAACTAAAGAAAACGCAATTATGTCCCTTGGACCATTTCAGAGTTATAACCCTTTGTCAAGTGGCTTGCCGGAGTGGAAAAGTAAATATTGACACGGATAAGACTGTCTCATATTTCATCTCGCGTTACAGCGGCTAAATAACTCATTTCATTCTAATTACACTTTTAATAAATCTGTTAAACCTTTCTGTTGAAATGTCATCCATTTTGTTTTACGAGTTATTAATTATTATAACCTTAATTACATGGTTTACAACAATATATATATATAAATATACATACATATATATATATATATATATATATATATATATATATATATATATATATTGTTACTACTTGGTACCCCAGCGTTAGCTTTCCGTGTTTTATATATATATTGCTCTGGTAATTTATATACACACAATTAACAATTTGCACACCCAGACCTTATTGGAAAGAGAAGAATTAAAAATGTTTTTAATAATACATAAAAACAAAGAACACTGGTAACTATTGCAATATATATATATATATATATATATATATATATATATATATATATATATATATATGTTTTGAGGTACAAAACTTATAAGAATGTTCCAAAATTAACGATAGAGCGATTAAAATTCAATTTAATGATTGCGTTGAAAATCGATTAAAAGGCACTACGTTAGGGGATAAAAAAAATTGGGAAGGAGTTCAAACTTCCCCAAAGAGATTAAGCGATCTTACAAATTCCTTCTGCCGACACAAGGAAGGTTTTCGAATAGCGATAGAGACAGATTCCAATATTTTCAAATGGTTCTTGGAATCTGCTCTGTGCAAGACCTCAAAACGGTCTATTTTATAACTACTGGTACAGCTTGGGTTTTCAACCAAATGTTGGCCAATAGCAGAGTCCAAAGAATTAGAATTAGAGGAGGGGTAACACAAGGATCCTACCCTTCCCTGACGTATTTTTGATGGAATGTACCGATTTATGCGGGTCTGCATATGCAAGGAAGTGCGCCCTATATAGCCAGCATCACATTGGCATTTAAATTGGTATACAATTTACTATAATTTGTATAGGGCACACTATCCTTGCGAAATGAAGGAAAGGCAGGTCTAGTAGCATAAACTAATCGTAAGGAAACATATATATATATATATATATATATATATATATATATATATATATATATATATATATATATATATATATATATATGATTAATCAATCGCTGATCTACCGAGTTGTTGATTACAGTCGGGTGGGCTAAGACGTTGGAATTTGAGGTTTGAAATATGACTCGTGTGCCGTGGTTCGAGTCCGGCAACCGGTATGAATAATCTTATCTACACTGATAGTTCCCGAAAAGATGAAACGTAAACGTATGTACATAAAAACAAATATTTATTATATATATATGTTCGTTTGTATACATATCTACTGAAAAGATGAAATAGAAATTTAGAGACAATGAAAATAAACGAAAAAGTACAAATGCACGCGCACTTACATGTATTAAAACATTCTCTCTCTTCCCACACTTCAAAAACACGTTACATATTGTATCAAATGTATGAAATGTTATAATGTATGTTTTCCGGAACTGAAAGGGCAGTGTAATAGATTGTATACATTCACAAAAGAATGTAAAAGTAGAAAAATTTGAAAAGTTTTTTTGTTGAAGTTATATAAAAGTGAGAATAGAAATAAAAAACTTTCAGTAGCTGTAGTAATGATAGTGAGTGATATATATATATATATATATATATATATATATATATATATATATATATATATATCCCCTCCCCACTTCCTCCTAACTGATTTATCAATCGCCAGACGGATAATTTGAATTTCCGGCTTTCAGAGCCGATTAAAAAGAACTTGGGGTTAAGCGGTTATTTTTATTCAATAAAAATAATCTAAAACTACCATTCAGCTGCTGTGAAAACCTAGAAATGATAATTAAGGCACACAACAACAAAACACTAAAAAACAACAACAGAGAAGAAAAAATAAACAAAGTGTAAAATATAACAAAAATAACACTACGAAGGACAAAAATATAAACAATACTAATAGAAATAAACAAAACACTAATAATAACCACCCGAATAGAAACGAAAAAGTTAGCAATGGAGAGAAAAGATGTAACTGCATAAATCGTAAACTTTGTCCACTACAAAATAAATGCCTAACTAAAAGTGTTGTATACCAAGCAACGATATTTGCCAACGAAAGACCAAATAACAAGAAATACTACGTGGATATGACATCCCTAGACTTTAAGACCAGATACTATGACCACAAAAGCACATTTAAAAACAAAGAACGTCGAACTAAAACAGCACTAGCAAACCATTATTGGGAGCTCAAAGAAAATGGACACTCACCAATAATTGAATGGAAAATAGTAAGACATGCCAGTACATGTAGAAACTTTGACGACCCGTGTAGATTATGCCGGAATGAAAAATATGAAATCCTAAATTTTAAAGATCCCCGAAACCTATTAAACTCTAGAAGTGAAATAGAAAACGGCTGTTTACACAGAAATAAATTTACCTTAGGATGATATATAATAAATAAAACAATAAATAAATAATTAATTAAACAAATAAATAAATAACTGAACAAGTTAAAATTTAAAACCTAAAATAGAAATACAAGAAACCACGTGTTAAAATAAATTCGCCCACTGTATTGACACAACAAAGGAAACAGGATATAGTGAAAATCCATTGTTAACAAAAATAGGATAGGTATAGGAGCGTCACTAACAAAGCCTTTGTTCGCGGGAAGCCCAACGATTGGCTGAGGGAACAACAAAGAATCTGATTGGTTAACTAGCAAGCCATGTATATAAAAACACCTGACAAAAATAAATCCATGCATTTAGCATGACGATTCCCCCCGGAGATGAAACACGGGAGCCTCTGTGTAGCTTGATTGCCATATATATTTTCATTGCTTACTATTATATAGTAGTTATAATATATATATATATATATATATGTATATATATTTATATAGATATATAGTTATATATATTATATATATATGTATATATATATATATATATATATATATATATAAGCGTAAACGCTCCGTCAAAAATGACCAAAAAATAATAATTCGCAAGTTTTTGCTCTAACATTCATATTCAAATAAAATAACGTTTGAATCGATGAAGTTAGAAAAAAGAATTTAAAAGAAATAAAACTGATTTTTTTTTTTTGAAAAGAAAGAAAAGTATGAATCGGTATAGAAAGTAGAAAGTATATATATATATTATATATATAGAGAGAGAGAGAGAGAGAGAGAGAGAGAGAGAGAAGAGAGAGAGAGAAAGAAAGAGAAAGAGAAAGAGAAAGAGAAGGAGAGAGATAAACAAAGAAGCATGATCGCACGTACAAATACAGTTCTCTCGCACTGTGCATTTGATTGAGAATATTTCTTGCTTTGTTTTGTTGATCTGTCTTTGCGAGGAACAGTTGCTTTCCACGGGGTATTTTTAAACTGTTGACTAACGAATTTTCATAATCTGTCTGGGGCATGATAATGCAATTTGAATTTTCGTAACTGAACGGGGAGACTTGGACAGTTATTGGTGTTGGTGCGGTGTGTTAGCGGATAGAAAACAGGCCAGACGAAAGAAATTACCAAAAAGACTAATATCCAGAGGCGTCATTATGTGGCCATATAATAGGTACGCTCCGGCCGAAATAATATTTTATGGGAATGGAATTTTAGGTACATTCAGCTGTATTTGCTGTGAATTGCAGTGTCTGGTTGCTTTAAACTTATGTTGTAGTTGTTTTCCTTTCCTCTACTAGGTTGATAATCGTGAAATGTCGTTGAACCTCTGCTATTTTTAGGAAATATAAGTTGTATGTTTAATTTTAAAACCAGTCAGAAAATTTGGAAAAATTGTTGGTAAAGTATCGTTGTATATTGAGGCATGGAGGAAAGAACGTCTTGTGTGGATGTGCCGTCACGACTGAGAAGTAGCAGTCGAATAATCAGGCTACGGTACTACAAAGTAGACGTGTGTCGAGAGAATCTGTGGGATACACCTCACAATTGACTTTGGGTACATTAATGATGCAATTATGGTCATGCCTTGTTTCGCTTGACAGGAATCAATATAAAGAATGGACCCACATAATGATGTTGTATTACGATAAAATAATTTCTGTGCCACGAGTAAATTGTAGCAAATTAAAGATGACGTCATAGTACCACCACATTGTAAAAATGTGCTGGGGAGCTTTACGAAGAAATTGAGGTGATTAAATATATTCGTGGAGATTTGGAATAATGCACTCCAGAAACATAAATTACCAAATTTACAGTTCACGCGAGTTAAAAAATGTTTGGGGAAATATAATATGATTGTTTTGTCTACGAATAGGCAAAACTGTAAAAGCGGAAACGATCAGCTACAAAGGTCAGCTGGGGTCAAGTATGACGTGAATATCAACAAAATCTGGTCGAAGTACAAGGTGCATTGGAATCTTCGAATGAAATTAAAACCGAGGTTGGAGATAGCCGGTAGCCAATCAACGTAATATTGGGCCATGGCGTAAGGATTTATCTCGTGTGTAACCAAGTAACTCTGCTTGTTTATATAAGCGAATGCACAGCGTTGATTAATCAATTTTCAGTGTGTTTTCAGACAGATTTGAGAGTTTTACAAAATTTAAATTGAGAGACAGTCAGCCAAGCTGTGAAGCACCTCTCTTTATCTTCACATGTTACGGTTTCTAGGTGGAACGGGCGACTATCATGTTTATAACTCCCACTGCCGAAGGAAAAGTCGCGAATTGAGCTAATTAAAGATTTGCACTGAACGTCCCAAACCATAGACATAACTGTCATTCAAGCTTCCTGTAAATACAAGAATATATTTTATAAGAAATACAAGACAAGAGCTTTGTTGTGTTTCCTTGACGTTGAATGGACTATGTTGAATTTCATACATATTTTTTTATTTCTACATATAAACCACCCCCGTCCAGTACATGCTTCCCGGAAAGCTGCGAGACATACTTCACTGCTAGACAAATTACAGTGTTGAAAGTGAAGTATGATTCCGCGTACCAAGATGCTTAAGATCATTGATTGCTGTCACCGTTACGGTCATGAAACGGCAGCGGGGACAGCACATCAACCCACGAGTATAGAGGTGGCCCAAACGGTATACGACGGTAACTGGGTTGATACATAAGAGGTGAACGTTTATAAAATGGAAGGAAGACAGAGGCGATGCAACAGAATGAAAAACAAATAGATATGTTTGCTTCTCTCTCTCTATTTCTTCTCTCGTAAGAAAGAGTATTCATTTTAGTGTCCTTCTCTTTCAAAACTGTCTCTTATTGTTCGTATAAGAAATATTAACAATTAAATCACTGATATTTTTCATTCATCAAAACTGATCGATGAGTTCAAATACAAAACTTGGGAGTATTTATTCGCAAATTAAATTATATTAGATTTACAAATTAAGTACAAAGAATTCAAAAGGTTGGAGAATAGGGGTCGGTAGTCATCGTCTGTTCTTTCTTACTCTTAACTAGACACATTTTTTAGCCAAGTACAAGCATTGTTTCCTTCATTCTTTCACTATTTGTCCATCACGTTGACTTCTAAAATCACCACAATACCGCATTTACTCAATCGAATACACTACTTACAATATCGTCAAACGTTTTAATTTAATTTAATTTACACCATGTTTATATGTATATATGCATACACTTTTATTGTAAAATGATAGGGAGTGGAACAATAAAAAAAAATCACCAGTAAGACCATATCAACCATATCTAAAAAGTAGGTATTCTTATTGATGACACATCATGTTTCCGTGACTTTGCGTCGTCAACGTTCGGCAGGTTACAGAAGCCCCGAGCGTTGATGAGGCGAAAACTGCCAAACGATAAATTGAAGACTGGCAGTCGATAAATTATGACGAAGAAAATCAAACTAAAATACATATACAAAAATAAAGAACGAACAAACCATAGCTAAACAATTGTTAATCATTAGATGTTTATTTTTGTTTTGTTTTTTATCATAGGAACCATTGTTAATCAAATGTTTTTAAATAATGTATTTTTGTTGTGTTTCAAAAGTTGATTTTAATTTATTTGTTAAGCAAATGTTTTTGTGTTTAAATTTTTTTCATAGTTTTTACTTTTATTTTTTGTCAAATTTTTTTCTTGTTTACATAAACACAGATTAAGTAAATTATTTTTGTTTTTGACACATAGGTTGATATCGCATCTTTTTGTTTTTTGTTTCACAAAAAGAGACCTTTGCCGGCTAAACTCAATTAGTTCTTCGGGAGATTCAATGAGCTGGCAGATTGGTTAATAGTTTTGTCAACTCTCGGGCGCTTCCGAGACCTGCCCGAATGTTGACGACACGAAGTCATCGACGCGTCATCTATAAGAGTACCAACAAGTAAATAAACCGCAAACTGTTATACAGTTTGTTTAGAACGAAAATTTAGCAAATAAATCGTTAATGGAACTTGAGTGAGGTGAAATGAAATAAGGGTGCAGTTTAGGAGTGGATAATGCCCTTCCTAGATAATACAAAATAACAATTAGGGAGGTAAAGGTCACAACAAAAATGGAGAGGAGGCCTCTTGGGGGATCTCTACTACGAAAAACTAAAAAGAGACATGCCTCATATATTGAACGAGCTAAGAAGCTACTCTAACTGGATAGAAGTCCAACAGGGACAAGAACCGCGTGTGCTATGCTCAGGCAAGGAACACGTACTCATACTTGCCCCCTTTCGTACGCACAAACTTACAACTTGTACTCACCTCTTGTTGAATTTGTGTAATATAATTTTATCTTTGCCAAAAAGCTGAATAGTGATCGATATTAATGTTGGGTATGGCTCTATGGGAATGGGCGTATCTGTTGGAAATCGTTGGTTTGATTTGCGCGAATTAACGCGGGGTGGACAACAGTCGAGTGCAGAATAGGGCCTATTCTCAGTCAGAAATCACAGACGTGACAAGTTCACCGTGTGACGAGATCCCAGATCAAGGCTCAATATGCATCTGCGAGAGAATCTGTGACGTCACAGGCCTTTGCGTGGGAAACAGAGGGATCCGTGATGTCACTCGTTCTTCGTGAGAAGCAAGTTTAGCCAGTCTGGATTTTGGAGGCGAACCGATGAGACGTGATTGTTACCATGTAAACTACAACAGATAAGGGAAATATTTCCCTAAGAAAATACAGGCGAGGGATATCCTTTTCCCCTTCCATGAATGGTTAAAGAAATAATTGTTAAGTAACTACGATAAAGTAGCGATTTGCTCTCTCTCTCTCTCTCTCTCTCTCTCACTTTCTCTTTCTCAACGTAGTGAATATCTCCCAGCTGATTAAATAACTAACGCTTGTAGTAAAAAGAATTGAAAGTAAAAAGATTGTTGTTTGGTGAGTCGGTCAGGAAGATTTTGTTGCAGACAACGGACGCCGTGGTTCGCGGCAGGAAGGAAAGAAGAAAGAATTCATCCACCATACGACATCGAGACAGCGACCCTCTACACGGCGAGGGAGAAATCTAAAGGTATGCAAACAATATATGAACTATGTGATTTATAATTGATTTAAAAATGACTAGTATAAAATGTGAACTGCCACGGCCGTTCCGGGACGAGTATACGAAACGCGTACTGCCGCGGTCCAAGTAGGAGTAGTCCATGCATCATTAAAATGAGTAGTCTACAAGTAACTCATGCGATAAACAAACTTTCCATTTGTTAGGAGAAAATGTGTTCGATCTCAGAGGCCAATCCTCCCAAGCATTACCCCTTAGTTTCTGAGGGAGTATTGCCTGTTGCATGAGGCGCTATCATTCGTAAAAGAAAGTGACAGCGGGATTTTTTTTGTTTTTGTTCCTCGTCCAAACTGCTCCTAGATGTCCTCCGCATTAAAAACGGACCTTGTGTCTCATTTTTCCCGGTTGGTAGGCAAGTAAACACAAACTATCAACCCCTTGTCGCTGTTTTACGAAATACTTGTGACTAAATCAGTTTTTTTATATGATTGTACAAAATACTAGCGACTAAATCAGTGTTTTTATATGATTGTACGAAATACTTGCGACTAAATCAGTTTTTTTATATGATTGTTCATTGAAAATAAAGAAATAAAGTAATTATTAGAAATAGATAATTCTGGTAGATGAGTGTGTAAATCGTAACCTGCGGTACGATGATGAATGCCACGGTCAGTAAAGTGAGAAGACTGTTGACTCCGAGGATCCATCGGAGGAAGAGGAAATAGGAAGCCACCACGGAACCAAAATGACCTGCAAGAAAACAAGAATACAAGACAGAGATTACGACTAGTTGATTAAATGTGCTATTGCACGCACGCACACACACACACACACACATACACATATATATATAGAAAGCTCTCAAGAAATTACTTTTTTACATTTAAATTTCCGATTTTTTATTATCATTTTCTACCGAGAGCTGTCTTAAATATGTTTTCTATTCGAACCGTCACGGTTTTATCTCTTTGTAAAGGTGACCCATGCCCCCCCTCCCCCGAATCTTATCTAGCTTGTCTTTTATTTTATTCTCCAATAATCCCCTTTGTTCTCCTCAACTGTATTGCTTGTTGTAGACTCTTGAAACAACCCCGAAAACAGTGAGCACCTTATATCCAAATAGATTTGGGATGGCCCTACTACGGGGCTGCTCAGGCATTTTTGTAGGCAAGAGTGCTCATCTTCTCGGGCGCTGGCTTTTACAAATCCCACATTCCCGACCTTGTGTCACATTTTACCGCTGTGGGAGGAAGATTAAAACAAGTGAAACAATTAAGAATAATGTTATATAGGTTTTACCTATAGAGGGTATTTTTTTAGATAATTAATTTATATAATATTAATTAATTAATAATACATTCTGAAAATGTCATTAGAGGAGGAGGTAATGCATTAGAGAATTGTATCATAACAGAACAGATACTACACTACCCGCCCCTGAACTGACATGTGTCTGAAATAGTATAGTACACTTAATTAAACATTAAAAGCCAGTAATAGTATAGTTTCAGCTCATCCCTTCCAAAAAAGGAGGAGGTAGTGCTTGGGGGGTAGTATTATGACAAATCTTCATTTTTAATATATTTAAATTATTCAGACTACTATTCTCGTTTTGGTTGTTATTCTTACAACGTTTCGTCCGATGTAACATCTCGACGTTCTTCAGCTGCATCATTTTGAACTCGGGAATCTTTATGTCAAACTCTGGAATCTATAAGGAATTTAGAACTTAAGCCTTTATTTAAATCCACTGGGGTAGATTGTTCTCATTCTTTCAGCCATTTTTGGGTAGAAATCGTCAGTAAATAATTTTTATTTTATTCTTAGTTAGCACCGCTTCTAGCGAGGATTGAACCTTCAACCTGCAAAAGATTATCAATTAGAACTGATTATACTTTACACCCTTATCCGTTGTGCACAGTATCCGTATTGATTCCCGAGTTCAACATAAAGATTCTCGAATTCGAAAAGATGCACTTGAAGAAAGTCGGATATTATATCGGCTGGAACGTTGTGAGAATAACAAAGAAGATGAGTATAGTAGTCCGAACAAATCCAAAAAATACATATACAAAGTTTGTCTATTGTTTTTTATGCTTGATATATTTGTTCGTCTAATGTTAACATTTGTCTCAGTATTTTTATGGGTACTCTTCTAGGATTATAATATGTTATATAAAGGCTTACTCTCAACTTTTTTTATTCGCATTTCCCACGGGATGAACAAGGACACGGTGTTAATCAGCTCCCTGTTCAAACGACGAAAAGCCTGCAAATAAAATTAAGAGTTTTTAGTTAATTATGTCGATCGAACTTTTATGACTTTTAAGTAAAGTACTCCCTAAATCTGTAGAAATTCCACGGTGAGATAAAGATTGTTTTATTATTAAATACTGGTATTAAAACCAAATTTAACATGTTTCGGTATTTTTGTGCCGAATATCTACGTGGCCGCCACCTCTAAGTGGTCCATGGTATAGAACCTCCTAAAAGCTTCAAATACGTCTATTCGATTTTTATGTAATTAAAACAATATGTATATAACACTATTGCAGAGGGGTAGTAAGCACACAAAAAGTAATACGGCATAGTGAAACAGTACGTAGTAATGATCCTCATTCAATCCCGGGCAACGTCGGGTCTTCCTGCTAGTGTTATATGTTTCATGAAAATAGGGTGTATTTGAAGTTTTAAATAAGGTTCGGCCCCTTATAACTTTCTTAGGTTAGGAGGCCACTAAGAGATTCGGAAACATTTTTATTGTCTTTCTCATAAAATGTTATACACATATTTGAAATTTCGTAAAAATACGACATATTTGAAGTTTTAAGGTAGTTACGCCCTCATAGCCCCCTTAGGGTGTCCTTAGAAATTCGGGAATACTTCCATTGTGTTCCCGGGTAAATTTTACGTAAGAATACACTTTTAAATTTCATGTGGATTCTCTAACCTTTCTTTACATAGGGAACACACAAACACACATTCTTAGTGAATATACCCAGTGACTTAAGTGCAAGAAATATCCAAACAACTGCGATTAAAGGGACGGACATTCCAAAGGCTGTTGCTCCGAAGAAAAGAAGCAAAACGTAGAAAATCTCCCGGCGTCAGTGAAGGGGTGGGATTTTGCTGCTGATCGAATGAAGCAGGGTATTTATGCTGAGAGGGAACACGTGCAGTAAGGTCATCGGAGCGCATTCCGTAGAAGTACTTGTAAGACTAGCACAGATATGAAACACTGGCGATGCGACAGTTTCTGGAGTTTGACAGACAGTGCAAGAACTGTTAGGTAAGAAAGTCTTTTTTGCAACCCGTCCAAGAAGGAGAGGCTAGTGGTTGGTGTACCAGTCCAGATGTGACAACAATACCCCCTGTACGGGCGAATGGTGGCTTTACACAGATATAAAATACTGGCGGGTGCGAGTGCTATTCTCTTTATACGACTACGACTCGCACTTGCATTATTCATTACTTGAGATGATAGCATAATACAAGGTTGAAAATTATGTGCGCTGTATTTAAATGATGATGCGTTATGCAAGAATTTATTAAGAAGCAACAGCTATACTTCAAAATAAAAGAACCATTGTCCACAATATGATGCCGATAACCTGTACGCTTGATAAGATTTAGTAAAAGTGCCAATCGCTCGGATTTAAATCGAAAGATTCTTGATAGGCGTCTTCAACTTCACTGAACGACTCACATCGGTGACCCTTCAGGCAAAGCCACATGTGACCAGAAATGCCAGCAGCAAGAGTGGCATCGTTTTAATCAGTTATGAAGAAAAGCATATAAGATTCAAATATTCTCTATTGGAGGTTTGTATTTAATGACTTAGAAGATTGAAGAATTGGACGATGTTGAAGTATAGCTGCATCTACCCTATCGTCCAGATGTTACTCCATCTGACTATGGTCAATTTCGATTAATGCAGCATCAAGTTTGCTGATTTGCGTCATTCGATATAGTTAAAGAAGACTGCCTAGAATTATCGATTAAAATCCGAAATCTTGCAGGTCGTTGGCAGAAGGTCGTGATTAATGATGCTCTTTAATTTGAAGAATAAATTCTTGCATAATAAATCATCATTTTAACAAGGAACACGAACTATTTCCTCAATCTCATATAATCAATAAGACAATGCTCAAATAAGCCGCATTTCTTACTATTATCACATACTTTGTCAGAAAGATGTCTTATGACTATGTGTTTACATTTAGTAACAATTTGTCTTCCCAAACATGTTTTCCTATTGTCTACTCACATCGTTTCAATCAAGTCTGAAGAGAAACCTAAAAGATATAAACATACCATCTGAAAGATTAGCATTGAATAGTGAAAAGCGATTTATGAAAGTGCAATATCGGTAGGAAGTCATCAACGGATCAAATCATTCACTTTTTCATAAATTTCGTTTACCTCTATGCTTTTCTGATGATAATCCTGGCGTTTGGATAACTTGCCTTGATGCCCTTTAAGGAAGTTCTTGGCTTTCCTACAAAAGAAATTGTGTACCAAATATATTATTATAAAATAGCTTTCATCCTAAAATATTAATATTTCATTCTGAATAGCCATTTCATTCTGTTTAGCGATGGTCAATGTTGTTAATAAGAAGAAAAAAATGGTACTCTTATAAATGACGCACCATGTTTCCGTGACTTCGCTTCGTTAACGTTCGGGCAGGTTACGGAAGCGCCCGAGCGTTGACGAGGCGAAAACTGCAAAACGATAAATTGAAGACTGGCAGACGATAAATTACGAACGAAGAAAATCAAACTAAAATACATATATAAAAGTAAAGAACGAACAACCCATAGCTAAACAACTGTTAGTAATTAGATTTGGTTTTTTCGTCAAAGGAACCATTGTTAATCAAATGCTTTTAAATAAAATATTTTTTAGTTTATGCACCGTGAAGTTTTAAATTATAATTTTTTTTGATTTGTTAAGCAAATGTTGTTTTTATTAAACTTTGTTTAATGTTTTTTTTTTCAAATAACTCAATTAGTTTTTCGGGAGATTCAACGAGCTGACGGAGATTATAGAAATTCATTTTTTTATTGAACGCGTTTAATTTCTTCCAAAAGTTATCGGCTGCTTGGTTAATAGTTTCGTAGACTCTCGAGCGATTCGGAGTTCTGCCCGAACGTTGACGACGCAAAGTCACTGAAATAATGGTGCGTCAGCTATAAGAGTACCGAAAAAATGTAATTCGCTTTCATTTCTTTGCAAATATATTTAATACTTTATTTTATAATTTTCGTAGAGAAGCCATCTTTCTTTTCAGCTTCAAATATAAATTACAGATGGAAACCATCTTTCCTGCATTTACCCGGCGTTGCGTGGGGGTCATATTATAGATGGCATTGCCTTCCTAATAGGCCAGCACATATCGTTTAGCGTAAATTAGAGTCAGACTTATGCAAATGTCGTTATCCTGTATTAAGTGAAATACAAAAACAAACCAACTCTCTCGAAGAAATGAAAAAAACGCTTATTATTTTTTTTTTCTCAGACTTACATTTCATTGCAGCACTCTACTTACTAATGGGTCTATCGTAACACAAAGAAGAACATATGTTCTTAACATAGAGACATTTAACAACAAACAGTCGTATTGCAACTAGATTCGGCGCAAAACAAAACGCGTGTTATTTAATAATCACCCATACTGATTTCGGTTTAAGATGTCAGCGAACCTACTATTTCGTCAGCCATTCAAACGTTTCTTTTCACATGTCCACTTCTAAACATATGAAATTTATTTTTTATTTTTAATAATTGCTTTCATTAGATTAATAAAGAGTTCTCTCCATTTCGTCCTTTTGTTCCACGATAAACATAAAAAATGTATACTTGTTTTTTGAATAATGTTTTTTGGTTTCCTATTTAAGTAACGTAAATTATGTTAAGTTCAGTGGGTTTCTTATCAGTTGCATAGCATTTTTTCACTTGCTACTACATGCGTAATAATATTGTTATACGTGTGTAAAAATAAGATTAGAATTGGAAATTTCCATGTAAGGTTAGAATTAAGTAGAGTTTAATTGTCCATTAGAAGTTGAGTAAGAGCTACATGTCCCGGCAGTTACGTCACATAGAGGAAGTCGCTAATGTGAGGTGGCAAATTGAGATTTCAGAACTTCTTTTTTAACTGAATCAACAGAGAGAGAGAGAGCGATTGAGATTTTGGCTAACTGTTCCCTCCAAGGGGAATGGGTTGTTGGTATTATATGTGTATACATGCTGGTATCATATGCGTATGCATGTATAAAATGGTATTATATGTGTATACATGTTGATATTATATGGGTATACATGTTGGTAATATATGTGTATACATGTTGGTATTATATGTGTATACATGTATAACATGGTAGTATATGCGTATACATGTTGATATTATATGCGTATACATGTATAAAATGGTATTATATGTGTACATATGCCGGTATTATATGTGTATACGTGTATAAAATTTTATTATTTGTGTATGCATGTTGGTATTATATATGTATACATGTATAAAGTAGTAGTATATGTGTATGCCAGCTGGTATTATATAAGTAGACATGTATGAAATTGTATTATATGTATATACATGTTGATATTATGTGTGTATACATGTTCGTATTATATGTGTATACATGTATAAAATGGTATTATATGTGTATACATGTTGTTATAATATCTGTATACATGTTGTATTATATGTGTATACATGTATAAAATGGTATTATATGTGTATACATGTTGTTATAATATGTGTATACATGTTGTATTATATGTGTATACATGTATAAAATGGTATTATATGTGTATGCATGTTGTTATTATATCTGTATACACGTTGGTATTATATGTGTATACATGTTGGTTGGTGTTTTATGTGTATGCATGTATAAAATGGTATTATATGTGTATGTATTTTGTATTATATGTGTATACATATATAAAATTGTATTATATGTGTGTGCATGCTGGTATTATATGTATATGCATGTATAAAATGGTATGATATGTGTATATATGTTGGTATTATATGTGTATACATTTATAAAATACTATTATACGTGTATGCATGTTGGTATTATAGATGTATTCATGTTGGCATTATACGTGTATATATGTTGGTATTATATGTGTATACACGTATAAAATGGTGTTATACGTGTATACATGTTTGTATTATATGTGTATACATGTATAACACGTTAGCATGAAAGAGTTATAGTCGCATTTGTTTAAATATTGTAAGTCATATGAGTCGGTGTTATGTATTAATAGTGTATGTGAGCGTTGTTTTAACTTCGGTAAACAAACGTTTATGGATAGAAATCCGCGTCATTATTTGAGAATTATCTTACCTGAGAAGCTTCAATTTCTTTTGTATATTCCATGGTTGGAATCGTATTTTATCCATCAATTCTTTTTGCAGTTTTATTTTACCGATAATTATCTCTTCTCGTGAACGCTTTCTGGCTTCCGGTCTGAAAGAATTAAAATGGCAAAAAAGTTAAAATATGAAAACTAAACCATTCTAATTGCATGTGTGTGTTTCATGCATACCTCAAACGAAGTTATGAATACATATCTCCTAGCTATGTGTAAAACAGTAGGGCCAAATCTCTGGTTCTTCTCCATAAAACATTTACAGCAAAAACTCGTCTTTTTGCTACCACTGTCACCTAAAAGCAAACGGAATGTCCATGAACAGTATTTCCTGTCAAAGATCTCTTATCGTTTGAAAACCCATTAACAATGTTGTTTTTTGTTGTTAAAATAAATTTAATTTACTTTCAACTTAGACCTTCGGAAGAAATTCTATTTTTAAAGTAAAATATTTGTTCTCTTCTTGTTTTACTCATTTTGCCCGTTAAGATGTTATGCATACTTGCGGTGTGTAAGAAATTTCAAATTTCTTTAAAAATTATCATACGAATACAATGTTTAAAAAATTTGTTTAAATCTTTCTTGATTAAAAACTAGCGTTTCACGGCGCAAAGAGACATGATTTGACTTTTCTTACATACCGCAAGTCTGCATAAAATTGGGCAATATAAAGGAAATAAAGGAAATAAAAAAGATAAAAAATACTTTGTTTTTAAAATGGGATTTTATTCTCAAAATCTAAATTTAAAATAAATTTTATTCATTTTACAAAAAAAAATACACACATTGTTAATGGTTTTAAAAATGTCTTTAAAAATTTTCATATGAATGCAATGTTTTTAAAATGTCTCTACATTTATCTTGATTCATATATATATATATATATATATATATATATATATATATATATATATATATATATATAATGTTTGGAAATATATCTATGCCAGTCTACGTTTCATCCCCGCAGGAAATCATCGAGCGTAATGCGCGGATTTTTGTTAGCGTTTGTTCTTATATATCTAAGTAGTGTCTAGTTTAACTAACAAATCAGATTCATTGTTATTTCTCTCTCACATTTTGATGGTTTCATTTGCCAATGACTGAACTTCTATCAAACAAAAGTCGAGCTGACCCATTACGTGACACCCTTTTTTGTTTGGCTGTTAGCGAATCTCGTTTGTGAGTGTGTAGAGTTAACAGTTGAACTTATTATAGCACGTGCGGGATTGAAATATTTTTTCTATTCATTTTATTATTTGTTGCTACTTTAGATGTTGATTGAGTTTAGTTTTTTTATTTATTTTATTTTATTGATTAATTTGCTATGTATATAGTTATCCTAGAATGAAGTATATGTTATGCCTACAATTGGTTGCTATTTTGCTTCTACAGATGTTGGGATCTTCAAAATTCTTAATTTCAAGCTTCTCATTCAAACATAATCCACACGAGTTGTCTAAATAACTATATGTAATATTTTCACTTTGTTATTGGCGAGCGTGATAAAATAATATATATATATATATATATATATATATATATATATATATATATATAATACACTAAGATTAAAATCAAGATAAAATGCTACTGAACCTTATCTTAGAATACTTATTCCAATTCTTTTCAAAATCTATTTGATTATTTTGATTCTGGAAATACCTAAAATTTAAGGCTTAAACTTACGTGGTCTAAAGTAAAAATTTTAATTAAGAGAATATGGCTTAATAGTGGTTAATAATTATGAATAAAATTTAATAAAAATTTCAAATCTGTGAATTTTCAAATATGAGGTTGTGCTTACATATGCCCGCTAAAATCATATAGTATATATGCCCCTTAAAATACTCAAAATAAACTGAAATTTTGGGGAACATTTATTAATTAATGGCAAATACTTATGGTTAAAATTTCACACAAATCGAAACTATGTGAATTTCACGCTCTTTTCGCTACCTTTGCATGAAACTTAATCAATTACCCCACATTAGCCACAGTTATGCCTAGCATCTGTGTTCCAACATTCATAATGATCAGTTAATTAGTTTATGAGTGAATCCTGTGCTTAGAAATATATAAAGATATATAACTTCAGTTCTACTAATAACTACTTGAAATATATAAATTCATATATTAAATAGCACGGTAGATTAAATTTCCAAGCTTTCGTTGTGCAACTAGATTAGCAGAAGAAAAACTGCGATATAACACCGTTTTTCCATCTGCTTATGCCGACATCTTGGATTTGTCTTTGCCACAAAACTCAAGCAATGTCTTTTCAGTAGAAGTGGTGTTGGAAATTGTGCAACCGTTGCTTCACAATATATTTCCCACGGGCAACCTTACATGGGATTTCCATTGTCTCTCGACACTGAAAATGATCCAAACCTTTACGTATCAATCAATATTCTGTTATTGAAAGTTTAAATCAAATAATTGTTTAAAATAAGAGATACCTCTTACGATATATCTATAATAATACGTTAAGGTATTTCATGTGCTACGTTATCACCTTTCACACACATTTAAACGATTAGTGATTAATCTGATGTCACTAAAGTAAAAATTAATTGTTCCCAAATTAAATGATATCGTAACATAGACTACAACAGTACAATTGTAATCTATATAATAATATGCTGAGGAAATTTCATCTGAATTTTTATCTGAATTTTTTTTTAAAGATAGGATCGCGTAATCGTCGGAGATGCAATGCAAAAAGAAAGAAATTTAAAAATTATCATTTATTTTATTTATTTATTTATTTATTTATTTATAGAATGTTTTGCTGACAATTATTTTTATGGTTAGAAAGAAGGGAATATTGATTTTAAAACGATTTAAATTGTAACAATAAATACTTTTTAAACTGTTAAAACTTTAGTTTTATTTATTTAAAAGAAAATATTTAGCTGATAATTACTTTTACGGTAAGAAGAAAGGGATTTTTTTACTGTTTTAAAAATATATAAATTGTTATAATTTTCAATAAATAAGGAACAGACATATTTGTTTTATTTATTTAAAGACTATTTTACTGACGGGAGAAGAAAGAGACAATTTTTGCTTAACATTATTGAACCTTGCATAAATGTATTATTTCAAACGAAATATGTTTATTAAAAGTAAACTATGCTGATAGATGAAGAGAGCCAACGTGGAATTTCCATGGGGCCCGCTAATCTTCAATAAATACATTTTTAAAAATAACATTTTTTTATTGATTTGCAGAATATTTAGCGGACAATTATTTTACGTTAAGAAGGTAGCAGATGTTTATTGTTTTAAAAAGAATTATATTGCTAAAGTTTTAAATAAATAGAGAAAGAAAGAATATATACTCGTTTTATTTATTCTAAGATATTTAAATAAAAATGATAATTATTTTTACGGAAAAAGATAGAATACTTTCTTCTTTCTAGTATTTACCCTGACAGACCTATATTATTTCAAACGGAATATTATTTTTAACAGTCAATTATACAGGTTGATGTAGAAAGCACCGTGGAATTTCCACTTCTGCAAGTAATAAATGAATAAGTTAATCACGGGATTTGATCCGATCGGCAAGTCTTTACCTAACTGAAGAGATCAATAAAGGGAGGTAATTAATACTTACCCATCTTCATCTCCCGATGGTACTTTACGCGTTCGTCTCGATCCTCGTTCGAATATATGCAATTCTGCTTCCAAACTGTCTCCATCTCCATCGCTTTTGTCATCATCATCATCTTCTTCATCTTCGTTATCTGGCTTAATGACATCGTCTGACTCCGGCTCCAGATGAACCTGCTTATGGTTTTCGGTAGACAATCGCGGGACACCCTCGCAACAGTCAGTAGTCGGTGTGTCCTGTGGCATCACAACAACCACTGGGATTTCTTGCGCCTCTCCTGTCCATGACGGACATACAGTATCCGGATGTTCCGCAGAATCATTCTCACATTGGTCGTGGCATTCGGAGTTAATATTTTCATCCAATTCCATGTTGGATAGAACAACAAAGCTGGTAAAATGTTTGTCTACTGGTGAACGAGAAATAATGGTAACGTCATCTTCGTGCATTGCAGATAATTGGTTATATTTTGATCCCTGTCTTCGAACTCCGGGTTTCGGCGGGATTTCTTTTTTATATATGTTTCCATTTCTGCAATCTTAGCCATTCCTTTTTGTCGTTTACGCTGGAGCAGTTTCTATTACTATAGTCATAGTTATTGGTTGAAGATACATTTTCACGTCGATTCTGAACAAATATAAACAAAATTTAGAAATATTAACAAGCAGACGAATACGTCACATTCTCCTCACCTTTATAAAACGTTATTTAATTATTTTTTTTTAACTTCGTGTTAAAATTAATTTTTGTCCCCTTATAATCAGGTTTATCAGAAACTAAACTGAGAATTAAATCAAAGAATTAATTAAGCAAATGCTGAACAGGGTAATTCATTAATTTCAACTTTGAGCTAGCAAGTCCCCTGATATCTTGTTTGTTCTCGTATTTTTTATGAAAAACAAACAGTTCAATTCTCCTTATTTATGGACTATGAAACAGAATCAAACATCAAATTTTCGTTTCATAATTTATTTATAAGACGTATTCGTTTTAAAATTTTCATCTTTGAGTTTATATTTCCCAAACACTTCTTCACAATCCTCTAAAATTTGTGTTATTTTTTATTTTTACTTTTCTTCAAAAAGAGCACATTTCCACTGAGACGTGATGAATATGGCCCCTAATTCACAGTAGCCCCTACTGTGAATTAGGGGCCATATTCATAGGTCATTCTAAGTGGGGAGTTGTGCAACTACATAATTATTCACATTATATTTAAACTTCTGCATGTTAGTACAGTCGGGAAAACATGGAGCAGTGAAAGAAATTTCGAAGACAAGCAGTTAGAGTGAAAAAACTACTATAGTAATAATAATCTAAGTATCTAGGGGCCTCTAGAGTGACGGGGTGGTCGGAGGTATTTCCGTCGAGGAAGACACAAGTGCAGCAGGTTCGTCGAGAATACTCCACTGAATTACTTGTAAAATAATGCAGCGATGGAACATAGGATGGAGCTTAGTAGAGAGTGTGGGACCTATTAGATTAGAGGCTCTTTTAGGACCTTATCTAAGACGGAGAGACTAGGGGCTTGTTCAAAAGCTAAGTTTGTAATCTTTAATATATATATATATATATATATATATATATATATATATATATATATATATATATATATATATATATATATATATATATATATATATGGTTAATAACATCGACATGCTAATGTAGCGGTTTTTGTACATAATCATATATATATATCTATATCTATATCTATCTATATATATATATATATATATATATATATATATATATATATATATATTATTGATTCATTCTAAGGACAATACAGAAATAAATCCAGTCATAATTTCCCTCAATTTTTTAATTATTTTTTTTTAATTTATAATTCTCTCAACACCTTGTGGGTGTTTATTATAAAAAACTATGCATATATATATATATATATATATATATATATATATATATATATATATATATATATATATATATATATATAAGAAAATGAATGATGAGAATAAAAATAGGATAAAATACAATATTTATTAAATCATTAATTAATTACAACAAGGACTATATATTAAAAAAAACTGTTTCTTCTTTCCTTAATCCATGGATTTTAAAAGATATGCTCTTATCATCAGAGGAATTATGTCTGTTTTCCCGGAAAACCGGGAAGGCAGTAATAAATAGAGGATGAAGAGAGTCCGGTAGAAAGGTATATTACCCTTTCTTAAGATTTGAAACTGATTCAGCCCATGTTGTTCTGATCTTCTGTAATACATATATTAATATACATTACGTTCTCATTTTTTTCTTAATAATTGAGCACTCTTTTCGGGTTCTCTCCTACTTACCTTACACACACACACACACATATATATATATATATATATATATATATATATATATATATATATATATATATATATATATATACAGATTCCTATATAGATTGAAAACCAAAGTATCAGATTATTTTTTTAATGTAATGTTTAATTCCTAATAGAAATTATGGCTATCATTTCTGATGACATAAAGAAAAAGACATCGACCGTTGACTTTTTATTATGGAGTGGACAATTTCTCGTCGAATTTATTACAGGGAGTGGGATAGGTCTGAGGTGATTGTTTGACTTGCTATTTGCTTTTTCTTTTCCTTCACCACTTAACTTTGTTAAAGAAAGGTTAGTACAACATTAGTACCGTCGGTTTCAATCTCAGAAGGACACAACCATCCGGCTCTCTTCAACTTATGTTGTCACTAGTTACAGAAATGCCACAGACATTTCTGTAACAGGTGACAACATAAGAGAGCCGAGTGGTTAAGTCCTTCTGAGCTTGAAACCGACGGCACTAAAGTTGTACTAATCTTTATGAACCAAATGATAAATAAAGATTACGCTCTTAACTTTGATTCTCAATTAATCAAGCACTCTGCTGGGATTTTTTCCCACCATATTACAAAAGAAGTTATATATATATATATATATATATATATATATATATATATATATATATATATATAGTATTAATTATTTCTTCTATTTGATCTTTAATTTTTTCTTCCTTTCCCTTATTTCGCTCTTTCTTTCTTCGTCTTTTTTTCTTCTTTTTGTTATTTTGTTACTCACTTCCTTTTGTGATCTTTAATTTTTTTTATCTTAATTTTTTCTTCATGTTCTTACCTTCTTTCCCTTATTTCGCTCTTTCTTTCTTCGTCTTTTTTTCTTCCTTTTGTGATATCGCCATTTTTTTAATTCTCTTCCCCCATTTCTCTTTCTTTCTTTTTTACCGCTCTTTTTCTCTTTGCTATATTTGTTACTTTCTCTCTTTCTATCCCATTATTTATCTCTCTTACTATCTGTTCCTGTCATTTCTCTATATCTCTATCTTTCTCACTTGATCGCTTTCTCGTTGCATAGCTGGATCAGATGTTTCTGAGTAAGTCGGTAGCTATCAGGGGCAATGTATGACTGCACCTTCATCAGAAAGACGAAAAAGCGACAAATCTGGAGTAATCCAAAGAAAACCAAAACAAAAATCCCTAAAGAATGGCAGATGGACGATCAGAGATCATTAGAGACAAGATCAAACAATGGAAAAATACAATAACAAAGCAATCAAATCTGTCAATTATTTGTTTTTATCTGATTTTTGAAATGGTAATACCTGTAGTATTATTATACCTTATACGTTGGGCAATATTCTGAACAATATTTTTTGCTTTGATAATCAGATTTGACAGTTTTGTTACTGATTTTTCCAGTGTTTCGCTAAAACTGCAGATAAAATTAAAGTATAGTATTATTTGCTCTTACTTGTAATAATATATATATAGAAGACTTGCATATGAAAACTTGTGTGTCATTATTTTCAGATCATAGACTTTTTGTTTGACTTATTCTGTCTTCAAGTTATATATATATATATATATATATATATATATATATATATATATATGTAAGAATTCAAACACAACACATTTTTGGCGTCCGATATATATATATATATATATATATATATATATACTTTTTAGTTGTATTCCATTGACCAGAGAAAAATCAGTCCACAACCAGAATTTTTATTTAGATTTTTAAGTTTTTTAATTTCGGCAAATGCCTATAATTTTCCATTTCGTCTTACAATTGTAATTTTTATTTATTTATTTATTTATTTTCGGCGAATGCCTGTATTTTTTTTTCATTTTGTCTTACGCGCGTTTCACAACCAGTGAGGAAAAATATATAATCTTTAGTTAAACAGGCTGCTCATAAGAGAATTGTCCATTTAATTATAAAAAAAACAAGCACACTATTCCAAAACAGAAAACAGAAAACAGAAATGTGAAAAAAGCTTGAGAAAAAGACCGGCAAGTCAAAAACACTCAAAACTTACATTAAGGATGACATTCAGAGACACCCTATCTAAACACCGGACTCAAACGTGAGCTAATTTTGAAGCCGCCATCAAGATAGAATTATGATTGTGAGACAACATGGAAAAAATACAGGCATTCGCCAGAATTTGAACGATTAATAAATAAAAATTATGTCATTTGAATGCCACTAAAATTATACATGCTCTGAAGCCTGAAACAACTTTATTGAGCTTGTGATATGAAAACAATTAGGATGATATAAAAAATGTATACCTTAATATATTTTTCTTCATATAAACTCGAATATATATATATATATGAAATCCGATAGAGACCAGATTAAACGACGTTAGGTGTTTTAATCAAATAAACATTTGTTTTTTAACAACTCAACTCATTTCACTAAATACACACGTCCTAGCGTGATCGCTACATCTACTTGGACTTGTAAAACTATCTCTCCATTCACAACAGGAGGACTCGACAGATTTCGACAATGAAGAAAAAAATGTCTGTACAACACTGATAATGGAATGTTATGCACAAATTATTGGTTTAAAAAATAAATAAATGTTGTTTAATCTGGTACTATCCATTTCATATTTTTAACTCACCCACGCTTATAAATGTAGCTCAACTAATTTCACTATATATATATATATATATATATATATATATATATATATATATATATATATATATATATATATATATATATATATATAGACTCTCTCCCGTCGATTTAGACGTATGAGTGCTCCGCCTGGGGCGGCCCGCGCGATTTTTGTAATTGCAAGGGTTGCGCAATCCCTGAGTCGGCATTGCTTGATTCCAATGGCAAGTAGTAGTACAAGACGACTGGAAACAATGCCGAGATAAGCAGAGAGCACATACAGCACCTGGTATTCCTAAATGGTCACCCATTTAGTACTGGCCAGGCTCAACGCTGCTTAACTTCGGTGATCTAACGGGAACCGGTGTGTCAACGTGATATATATATACATATATATATATATATATATACATATACATATATATATACATATATACATATATATATACATATATATACATATATATATACATATATATACATATATATATATATATATATATATATATATATATACGGCACAATCATATAGTGCATTTGTAAGTATATTATCATGTGATCTTTTTTAGTCAAAATTTAAATTAAAAGGATTTTAAAACTCAAGAAGATAAATAATTAACAAATTTATTTATATATATATATATATATATATATATATATATGGTGGTAAATAAAGCCGATCAATTAATCAGTATAAAAATGACTAAAAACCTAGTATATATTTCTTTTGTAATCAAATATTTTCTGGTTGACTTATTTTTTATTACACGTCATCTATTTGTTCACTTCTTCGCCCTTTGAACCTTTCTGCTCATTACCTGACAACAATTAAATGTATTATTCCGCCATTTTGAACTTATGATCCCGATCGCAAAACATCGGTTAATATCGATTTCAGATAATCAACGACGGTAGATCGATTAATTCTAAAAGAGATTCGCATATTGTTAAATAATGAAGCATAATAATGTACTTTACCATAAGAGCATTTATGTGTTAGTATTTCTTTATAGTATATCCACATTTGATTGACAGATAAACACTCGCGAAGCATAGTTGGGTAGTGCATGTGTAAGTATATTATCATGTGATCTTTTTTAGGCAAAATTTATATTAAATGTATTGAAAGTAAAGTTTTTTAAAACTCATAAAGATAAATAATAAACAAATTCATATTCGTATTTCTAGATTTAAAAGTTTTTAGAAAACCTAAAGAATTAGAATTTCCCCAACATTGTTAAAAAATTTAGAACCCTATAAATACTGAAGTAGAAGCTTAAATCTTTTCAGATAATTTATATCGCCTTATTTAGTTCGTCTAAAAAGGAAAGCTGTTTAAGTATCCTGCAAAGGAGTGAATGTTCATTGTTGGACCAGAGTACAGAATTTGCATTATTTGGATTCGCTGGAGAACAGCTGTAAAGGCATGCCACAAGAGGAGTGGGGAAGGGAGAGACCAGCAGTGGAGGGGAGGGGAGGGGGAGAGTGCAGACAGCAGAGGACTGCAACAGAGCTGTCGCAACCAGACATTACCTAAATCTGTGGTAACGGAAACATAACCTGCCGATCCAGCATAGGCTTGCACAGTCACAGCAGACGCTGAAATTCGGCAACGGACTAATCTGAGGCGCAGAACTCTATTGTCGCCTGAGATAGGCGGATGCCAACAATTCTTAACTTGGATGGTATTATCATAGATTCCCGAGTTCGACGTCACGATTCCCGATTTCGACCAGATACACCTGATGAAGGCCGGAGCTTACATCGACCATAACATTATGAGAATAACATCCAAGAGAGACTAGAGTAACAATAAGTTTTTAGGGAAAGTCTTCTTGAGGTTGCAGGTTCAATTCTTACTACAGGCTATAGTAACAAAGAATTAAAAAAAACTTTCTGAACACTTCTACCCGGTCATGGCTGAGAAAACGCGAACAGTCGACTTCCACAGATTCAATACAGGGTTTTGTTTGAAAATCCATATTACAATGCTAAATAATACTTACTTTCTTTTTTAAAATGTCCATCTATTAAAGATTCGAAAACTTAGAATCCATTTTCAGTAAATTCAACCAATCTCTCTCTAAAAAGTAGTTATATATTAAGGTTTTCGCATCATCAGATGTTTATAATAATGATAATACTTTAAACTTGTGATCACCTTTGCGCTAAGATCAAAATGTAGTATCTGTTATATGTTCGATCATAGGAGAAGAAATGATTTTCGGTTGGGAAATTATTTTTATCCCATCCGGTGTGCCCTTTTTGGGAAATTAGATATTCCTCGCATTAAAACCGTTTATATCACATCCAGTCCTTGATGAGATGCGGTAAACAGCGACTTATGATCAGTCATCTGATAATGTCAATAAGTCTCCCCCAATTCAAATGTTATTTTCCATTAAACGTTTGTAACTTCCATATATAATAGGTATTTTTCTCATGAAATTCTAAAATACACTATTTGGAAATAATGATAAACATATATAATATGCATATTATCTATTATATTCAACGATATTTATACGAATATACAATACTACACCCGTTTACTAATAACTTATAACTTCTTTTATTATCTACTAGCTGGACTCGTACCCCGGCGTTTCCCGGGAGAAATATACAAGAATCAATTAAAATTTGTCAACATCCGACCGAAAGCAAATAAGTCGCATGCCCATCCTATAGTACCGGTATTTACTCATAAATTGTCTATTTGATTAAACACCCGCTCTATCCAAAATTAAAGAGGCCTACTAATCCCCCTCCCCGTTATCTTTGTATAGAAATTCCGATTTTGTGAGGAAAGAAAAAAAGAAAATAGAAAAAAGAGAAAAAATTCAAAATTCAAAATTTTGTTATGAGTATACCTTTTGAGCACTACTGAAACACACAAATATAGTTAAAGAGACCTGCAGAACACTAATAAACCATGTGTGTTTGAAGAGAATTTACATATTACATTGATTTCTTTTCAAATTACTACATAATAACCTTGAATTTATAAAAAACGGCTCATAGTCCTTTCTTCCCCCTCTCTCGTAAGAAGAAGTTTAACAATGTATAAAATAAAATTATGTTAGACGACTGGGATCGAAACATAAACCTCTCGGTCTTAGATCTACGCTGCTAACGTGTCGGCCACAAACGCGAGCAGAAAATCTAAGAAAAAATATGTCCGAGAAACGAACCTAGCCGGTAGCCGGCATGCGTTTTATTTTACGATCGGCCATAAGGCGACCAAATCTAGGGTCTACAAGTCGCAGGTTTGGGGCCATTTCAATATCAAGACATCGATGTTTTTCTAATTTTTTAATTTTATGCGTGCGAAAGGTGTAGGATTAAGAAATGTCATTGTTATGGTTCTATGTTGAGTATCTTCGCGTATACATGGGACTTAATTCGGAAGTCGAGTCGTTACAGAAATTGTAGCCGCCATGTTGAATGATGAAATACGACAAGGAACTATGTTCGTTAATTGCATTCTCTAAAAACCGGAATTAGTATAAATGTATACGTAATACGTAGAAGTAACATAATTCGATATTCACGAAAACTAACGGAATTAGCGGGAGTGTCTATTAAATGTGTGCGTAATGTTTTGTTTTATGTAGTAAATTAATAGCAGACAAATAGTAAATACTAACGATACTTTTTTGAAAAGTAGACGTAGTTTATTACTCTCCGGTGTCGTTAGGAGAGTGTCAGTACTAAAGTACTATATGGATTATGTTTTGAGGAGAGTTGAAGATGGTCGTCTAAAAGTAATATTTAGTGTTAGCTGGAGAAAACGAATAACAAATTTACTCAAACACGCTCGAGGGAATAAGCGTAATATCGTAGTGAGTTTAGTAGTCTGTGATGCATGTGGTTATTTTCCTATTCTTCAAAAAGCTATAGGGAAAAAATCGCCTTAACTTTATATATTAGATAAAAGCTCCATTATACTAAGATAATGCAACACCCCTATATCAGGATTTGTAGTTTGAATAAATATTAAAAGAGGAAAAAACTGTGAATCTAGAATCAGATAAAATCCTGACAAAAACAATTATACATTACCCTTACCCACACATTCTAGACAGGCGATAAGAAATAAAGAAAGAGATATGAACATATAAACAGTGATGATTATTAAAAATAGATATTTTAGTTTAGTTATTACTTATTTCTAGATATTTTTTATGGCATAGCGATAATATAATCTAGACATCATTACTTTCTGATTGAAACAAGGATACGAATATAAGGTATTTAAAATCCATTAATAATAATTAAATTTAGGGTACAAATTTAAACTTCACACAAATATTGGAATAATGATCTAATTATTACTTAAGTTAATAAGAATAAATACTATTTGTAAAAATATTTATATTTCATCTTATTCTACATCATTATTTTTGTTAATTTTTTTGTAATTGAAAGCTATGTTCCAAGAGAAAGAATCAGGATTTGCATCTAATATAAATACTAGAAGGTTATGTCCTTTGGATCAGAATTATATTTTTTCCTAAACGCCAGTAATTGTTTTTGTGTTATTTGTGGGTGTTCCTTTTTCAAGGAGAGATAACTCTGTGTGAGATATTTCAAGTCTGTCTTTTTAAAATGAAAATGGCAGATCGTGAAGGTTTATTCGGCACGCGTATCGAAGAAAATGGCCAATAGTAAGTATTTTTCTGTATATTCAATTCAATTCAATTAATTTAACAAAATTTAAAACAAGCATGCTTCAGTTGCAATGTAGGGAAATGGTGGTAGAAATGTACACAGAAGAGAATACAGTAGCCGAGCACCTGTGTTAATTCACCTTGGATTGATGCGTTGTTGGTGCGTTTATTACCTCTCTTGGAAGTATATTCCACGGTCCAGAGATCCTCATTCAGAAAGCGGCCCTCTTCTAGTTCACTCGAAATCGGCAGTGAAATAGTTTTTGTGATGTCCGCGTAGACGTCTTTCTGGTACAGGAGTGAATAATAGGTCCTGATGTATATTGTAATAGCCATTGAGGAGATTGTAGGCCAAAATGAGATCACCGCGTAGTCGTCGGCGCCTATGGGAGAAAAGGTTACGTTTATTGAGTTGACTTTCATAGGGCAGATCCCATAGACTTTGCACTATTCGAGTAGCCAGTCTTTGAACTCTTTCGTTAGGTATTACATATAATATAATATATGGAACAGAGGCGTAAACACCATACTCTAACAGTGGTCTGATAAGGAAGACATAAAGTGGGAGAAACATTTCAAGTGTCAGTTTGCAGAAAGAGTGTTGAATGAGAAATAGAATGAGCCTTGCTTTGTTAGCAGCCTGACTGAAATGTTTAGATTGCTTGAAGGACGAGTCAATCAGAAAGCCAAGATCTTTTGTCAAAGCTGGAGTCATTTTATCTATAAGATTCAGCCTTTGTAATTGCCAGTGTCTTGATAGTATACCTATAAAGACAAAGTGCTCAATTGTAATTGAAACCAATTTTGTTTAATACGAAACTTTGCTCTTATCAGAAACTATTTGATTTTAGAATTCCTTTTGATTTACTTATTATAATCTTTCAATCGTCTATTTCATAGTATGCGTGAATTTCTAATGGAACTAAATAATATGTATATACTACTAGCTTCCCGACCAGGCGTTTTTCAGGAGTATTTGTACTTACATTTTTATTTCGCAACAAAATAATATTATAATAGATATAATTAACGAAGTACGCTGTGTTCTATTATTATTATTATTATTATTAATAATAATGATAATAATAATGATAATAATAATGATAATAATAATGATAATAATAATAATCAGAAGAAGAAGAAGAAGAAGAAGAAGAAGAAGGGATAGCACAAACCAGACCACTGGACGAGTGCGGAGAATGCTGGAACTTTGAGGAGGCTTATTGCTACCCAAATCCCAGAGAAGACCAATGGTCCTTACCAGCGAGAAATCAATGATAAGAGGCTGTTGCGATACCGCAAGGTTATTTGCAGTGGCTATCGAACAGAGGTGAAGAATACTGGAAATATGGGAAGGCTTGTTGTCACTCAGACTCCAGGAAATACCAATGTTTATTGTCGTTGAGCAATAACTGACGATAATCTGTGTGAGAACCCCTAGTGAATACAAATAATAATAATAATAATAATAATAATAATAATAATAATAATAATAATAATAATAATAATAATAATAATAATAATAATGATAATAATAATAATAATAATAATAATAATAATAATAATAATAATAATAATAATAATAATAATAATAATAATAATAAAGATTAAATAAGAAACATGAAGAACTAAAACAAAAGATAGCAACAAAGAAAGACTGAGACGATACACATTCAAATTGTAACAGCACAAAGAGAACAGGACTTTTGAAAACAATGAAAGTCAGATTTACAAAAACGTAAACGGAGAAAGAGCAACAGCAGAAAAAACGGACCCTAAACAGACAAGGCACTTATGGAGCAAGTTATGTGAAAAGCCTCAAAAACACTACAATAATGTCAAATGGCTTAAAACATGAAAGATGGCTACAGGAAATTGAAGAAGGAACAGAAACAGAAATTAACGAAGAAACGATTAAGACAAACCTAAGAAAAATTGCAAACTGGAAAGCACCAGGCTACGATGGGATACATGCATACTGATTCAAAATATTCACAACTCTACATGAAAGGTAGCGCAGAAGCTAAAAGGATGTATCAACAAAACAGACGTATCAGAGTTGATGACCAAAGAAATTACAACACTAATACAAAAAGACGCCAAAAAGGAAACCACTCCAAACAAGTACAGACCAATAACCTGTTTACCAACAATGTGGATAATCCTTATGGCACAGCTGAGAGAAAAAATTTACCACTGCCTGAACAATCGTGGACTGCTTCCGGAGGAACAAAAACGATGCCGGAAAGGAAAAAGAGGGACGCATGATGTGCTATAAATAGATCAAAAAATCCTCAATGAGGTAAATAGTAGAAAAACGCACATACTCATGTCATGAATTGACTACAAGAAAGCCTACGACAGTACCCCGCAAGCATGGATAATTGAATGCTTAAAAATGTGCAAGATACCCGGCATGATTATTAATCTCATTAAGAAGGCAATTAGGAACAATGAGACTAGAAGTAACAGCTGGAGGACAACAGCTGACTGCGATTAAAAACAGAACAGAGGGGCATCTTTTAAGGAGACTCCCTATCACTACTACTATTTATTACATCCATGATGCCACTCAACCACATACTTAGGAAATGTGATGCTGGATACAAGTTTACACACAGAAGAACAAATAAACCACCTGATGTACATGGACGACCTGAAGCTATTTGCAAAAAGCAAAAGAAAACTGGAACAGCTGATAAATATGACCAGAATCTTCAGCCAGGACATTTAAATGGAATTTGGAATGAAAAAGTGTGCACTGATAGAGATGAAAAGAGGACAACTGGAGACAATAGAGGGCATGGAACTTCTTTTCCAAGGGGAGATTAGAGCGCTAGGAAAACAGGATAGTTATAAATATTTGTGAGTGCTGGAAGTAGACACCATAAAATCTACAAAAACGAAAGAGAAGATTGAAACAAAAATACCTGATAAGAACAAAGAAAACATTTCGAAACGAAATTATATAGCAGAAATCTAGTAAAAAGAAATAAGCACATTGGCAGTGTCACTAATAAGATGCTCTGGACCATTCATAGGCTGGACTAAAGAAAAACTCAGAAACCTTTACCAGAAGACTAGAAAATTAATGACTATGCACAACATGCTACACCCAAAAGACGACACGGACAGACTCTACGTGAAAAGAAACGAAGGGGGAAGAGGGTTGCTAAGTATTGAACACTGTGTGAAAGACACAGAAAAAGAGCTGGAGAAATAAATAACCCAGAACACAGAAAGTCTAATCACCGCAGTAAGAGACACGGTCCCAATGAATAAGTCGGAAAGCACCGAAACCAGAAACAAAAATACAAGAAAAAAAGTGGGAAGAAAAACAGTTACATGGACGTTTCATTAGAATGACAAGAGTAGAGACCGACCAACATTCTTGAGCATGGCTAAGATAAGGACACTTGAACAGAGAAACGGAATCTCTACTGACAGATGCACAGAACAATACGATTGGGACTAACAACATGAGGGCTAAAATAATAGTAAATGCAGATTGTGTTGACAAATAGACAAAACGATAAATAACATAAGTGAATGCTGAAAACTAGCCTAAAAAATACGATAACAGATTGCGTAGGGAAAGCAGTACACTGGGACCTATGCAAACGATTGCATTTCAAACACATTGACAACTGGTACAAACATAAACGAGAGACAGTACTGGAAAACGAAAACCACAAAATCCTCTCGGACATGGATGTGCAAACTGATGAACTCATACATCAAGGAGACCGGATATAATATTAGTCAACAAAAAGGAAAACTCATGTCAAATCGTAGATAATGCTGTTTCAGCACACTACAGAGTGAAGATCAATGAGACGGAAAAAGACAGATACACGGAACTTGCCAGAGAATTGAAAGGGGTATGGAGCATTAAGAAAGTCAATATAATACCAATTATCCTAGGATCATTAGGAACAGTATCCCAAAAATTGGAAAAAAAGACTGAGAAAAATTGGAATAAAAAAGAAGACTAAAACGATACAAAAGACAGCAATGATCCAAACAGTAGCAATCTTAAAGAAAATCCTCGAATGCGGAAACCAACGCGCATAAGCTACGAGCGGTAACCAGTCACATGGAAATTACAATAGGAAGAAAACTAAATCACAGGAAAAACACCACTACATGAACCCAAGAAATTTCATAAACTGCTCCCCCCCCCCAAAAAAAAAAAGTGATGGCACCAGCTGATACCACACAAAATAGTCGTAAAGGGTCAAGGAGGATTGGAAAACTGAGGAGTGAGAGCACAAACCAGACCTCCAGTGGAAGAGTGTGGGGAGTGTGGAGAGATCCTAGGGGAGACCAATAGTTGTTGCGAGTGAGAAATCAAAGGTAGGCAGCTGTTGCGATACTGCAAAGTCATTTGCGGTGGTGATCGAAAAGAGGTGGAGAGTACTGGAAATCTGGGGAGGCTTGTTGTTACTCGGACTCCAGAGAACACAACTGATTGTTGTCAGTGAGCAATCACCGACGATGACTTGCGTGATAACGCCTAGTGAGCAGAAATAATAATAAAGACATTGATCGAAAATCAAAGCTACTTTATTTGTATCTATGAATCAATAACTCATCAAAACCTTTTCAGTTAAAGCCGTGTAAATACTTGAGACGTTGAATTCTAATGGCGTCAATTCAGTGGGGCAATGACAACGTTTCAGATGACTGTAATTACACTTGTTACATATTTATAGGAGAGTATAAAAATGACATTAATCTAATCTAATCACATAGATATGGAGATAGATAAATAGATAGATAGATAGATATATAGATAGATAGATAGATAGATAGATAGATAGATAGATAGATAGATAGATAGATGCATAACAGGCTAGTATATATAAATAAATGAAAAGAAGTGCGTTTTTACTGATGAATAACTACTTATCAAGGCCGGGGCCCACTCGAGCATAAGGGTTAAGGAGATCATCAGTTGGGCGAAATAGGTAGAAGATTACTTAAGATGAATACATTATCCTAAAGTATTTGTTTATATTAGACTTGAAGACGACCCTGCTGTAGTCAGTTGGCAAGCAGACTCGTGGTATCTTGTTCCACAGATGGGATGTTCTAGGAAATAAACTTTGTTCATGGAAGTTCCGTTTTGTTTTTGGAACGCAGGGAAAGAAAGGGAAGTTTTTTGCTGTGGTTGTAGCGAGACAAGTTCTTGCTGTAAATATTTCACAGGGGCCACCAGGGATTGGATCCCAGTCGAGCACCCACCATGAACACAGTTGTATCGTTATGTTCATGGTAGGTGGTCGACTGAGATCCAATCCCTGGTGACCCCTGTGAAAGTATTTCTCTTTGTTTATGGAAATCACTCCAGACAAGGCATGAAGCCACTTGATGTAAGAAGTTAACAAGAACAAAAGATGCATATTCAAAAGACAGAAGATGCCTATAGGTAGGAGGAGGACAGTCAGCAGAAAGAGAGTTCCACAATCCTGCAGTTCTTGGAAATAAGCTACTGAAATAAGAAGCTGTATTACACTGACGTATCAAAATAGCGAATTGATGGAAACCACTAGACCAACGAATCAGTTGTTTCAATTAAGATTTAAACGAAGCTCAGAAATTACTCTAATCTCCTTTTTCATCAAAGTTTTCGATGCTCAATGGCTGATTGAGACAGCTTAAAATCCTGAACTCTCTCTGAAAGCAGTTAAAAAAAACGTATCCTGTCTCGCATGCGATGCATCTGATTGGATACTCGTTGGTATTGAAAGCTTTCTACTATCCAAAACATTCCGACAGAGACCAAACCTCCAGTCATGGTACACCCTTGAATGTGCTGTCATTATTGCCAAATTACGATTTCAATTGTTTTAAACGAAATAGATGCCTTAAAACAAAAGCCTCCTTCAAATCTGCCGGAAACTACTGCAAAATGTCATAGAAATCGCTACAGAGCCGTATGCCGAATCTGTTAAATCTGGAGTGGTCGATCAAAGGCCTGGCTCTCATGAGGTTTTGAGAATAACAAACGTAGTCCTGAACAGATAGTAGATCTCTATCCCAACTATCATTAACGGGCGAAAGGTGATCTCTTCAGTATCCGACAAAGCCTAATTTTCGCAAATAACTTTGCAGCAAATTCCACCATTTCATGAGTAAGTTGCTCGAATCTGTAATAAATCAAGATGTCAACCACCTACACGGAAACAACTTACTTCGTGCTGCAAGATCTACAGCTGACGAGCTGACTGTGATATCGCACAGGGTCGGTGAATCTATCGACGGGGGTTTCGTTTCTAGGGCGATATATTAAAGGCGCTCGATAGGGTTTGGCACAAATGTTTGCTTACAAAAACTTGCTAGCTATTCAATATCTGGAAATAGTCTCCCAACTATGAAATATTTTCTTTCCAATAAGTCTATTTAAGTAGATTCGTTTATACCTAAGCAGAAAACAGAACTATCTATGGCAGCACTTCGAAGAGCGTTGATGGTCAAGATCTTTCTGATTCTCTCTCTCTCTCTCTCTCTCTCTCTCTCTCTCTCTCTCTCTCTCTTTCTCCTTTCTTATTTGGAGCATGGGGTGTAATGGGGGTGAAAGTGACTTGTTACTTTTAACACCTCAAAGCAAAGCTTCTCTCTTATCACCACCAACGCTCAATGAATAGCATTCTTTAAGGAGGCGCCTTTGCTTGATAAGCTGCAGGGACTAACTTTTACTTCAGACCTAAAATCAAATCTTTTGCTCGGGCCGCTGGAAAAATAGTTGGATCATTCTACTCATCTATAAAGTACCTCATTCTTGAAGCAATAATCTACCTATATAAAAGTTATATCCGTCCTAAGATGGATTACTTATTACATATTTGGGGAGGTTCTGCTTGTAGCACTCTTTCTTGCCTTGAAAGGGTACAAAACTGACACCGCAATCTAATGACGGGTAATTACTTCTCTTGTCTGCAGTCTCTTTCACACAAAAGAGATGTTGCTAGCCTCTCTCTACTGTATCGTTATGTTCATGGTAGGTGCTCTGCTGAACTCCAACCCTTCGTCCACCTTGTAAAACATTCACAGCAAGAACCCGCCTGGCTACAACAACAGCAGAAAACTTTCATTTCTCTCTCTACGTACCAAAGACCAAGCGAGAGCTTCCATGAACAAAGTTTCTTTCATAGTGCGTGGAACAGAATATCATGAAGCTGCTTCTCAACCGACTACAACATGGTTGTCTATAAGTCTAATATAAACAAATACTTGTTCAGCCGCCATCTTGGATAATCTTCTGCCCAATGGACGATTGTTTCCAAGCCTCGCGTTGTGGCGATTATCGTCCAACTGATGATCGCTTTAACCCTTATCCATCCTCGAGTGGCCAAGAGCCTGGATAAGCGCTGCCATATTAATAAAAAATAATATATATATATATATATATATATATATATATATATATATATAAGTGCGCTACACATAAACGTGTGTGTGTAATTCTATCGAAAGAAAATCGTCACGCTAACTATATATAGTGCTTAGTTTAGCTTAATGTGACAAATTCATGAGGATTAACTTATAACAGTGACCATTAAAATAACAATGTGTGCATTGATTATACGCACATAAACAAACGCAGCGACACCCGCCCACGTGAAAACAGATTCATGCACAACAATGTAAAACGTTCTGTACATTATTTACTAAATGAACCCATTATAAAAGCATCTTCAGATTGCACTTATCTTTTATGATTACAACAATCAGTGTTTTTTTTCGTGGTGTTTTTGCATTACAATTAATCAATAATCGAACTTGTTACGCTCACTGACTTGTATTACTTTGATGCAATTGATTGACTTTTTAGATTCAATATCAAAACGTATGTACAACCCATAGCCACTAAATTCTTATATATATATATATATATATATATATATATATATATATATATATATATATATACTAGCAGGACCCGTTGCCCGGAGTTGCCCGGGAGAAAGATAAAAGCATTATTTAACTTTTGTAAACGACCGACAGAACGCTATACTTAATCTTTTATCAGTACTTCTGCAGTTTACAGATCGTGCTGAAATAATAACGTTATTATTTACAAGTACATTGTTAACATGGGAATTGGGGATTTTGCTAACTATTCTGTACTATTCTATACTTTAACGTAACAATTAAATAAACAGAAGATACCATAGAAACAGAATGTAACTTGAAGATTCTATCTAAAAATAAACACACCTGCTCTGTCTATTGTATTAAGAACTTTTGCTATAAGATATACCACTTAACAGTAGTAATATTATATAATTATTTTATGACTCTTTGACTACGCCAATACTTTTTCTTGTATACAACAGCATAAGAACAGTAAACTTATATATCCCTGGCAATGTTGTGTTAAAGCACACCTGCTCTATCTATTGTATTGAGCAATTTTGCCATGAGATATACTACTTAACAGTAGAAACAATATATTATGATTTTATGACTCCTAGGAAACGCCAATATCTTTTATTGTATACAACATCATAACAAAACGGTAAAGCTCTTTATTCCGTGCAACGCTATGTTTAAACACACCTGCTCTATCTAGGATACTGAGCACTTTTTGATTACTATATACCACAGAAAAAGACTGGTGTTATTTTTTAGTTTTCCTCTTTCTAGTCTAGTTTCACAACAAAGGCTTAAGGGTCTAGTTTACTCCAATTTTCGATATGTAGCTGAGGGGAAGATATATGGATTCATATCTTTTACAAGATGCGGGTAGTTATAAACCCACGGACGCATTCTTACGGTATCGCTAAACAATTAATAAAACAATAATTCACAATAACTTCATGATAAAGCCGTTTCTTCTGTTCAGAGGTTTCTGTTTATTATATGGAAACTGAACAGTAAGACGGTGAACGGAGCACAAAGGTCAGTCAACCGCTAAAACGCCAATACTTATCACATTACACTATACAGCCAAATTACGTGCAAGGGTCTTTGCGAATATATAAACATAAGTTGACATGAAATCAAAGCCCAATATATTGCGTGCGAAATATTGATTTCGATGTCCATGCATGATATATTTATTACTAGTTGGGACCCGTGAAAATTCCACAGTGCCTTCTACATAAATTTGTATAATTTAGTGTTATAATAATATTGATTTTGTCAGAGTCAATGCTATGAATGAACATAAAATCTCCCTTGTTTAGTAAAAAATAATTGTTATTACCAGCTTAATTTTCTTTAAATAAATAAAACGCATATGTCGTTTATCGTGAAAACAATTGTCAACTAAATATTCCTCAAATCAATGAAACGAATGTCTCTTTTTTAAAATGGATTTATCTAAAAAATGTAATCGACGGTACAACATAATTTGATTTGGGGACAATTCATTTCAAAACGGGTATTTTTTAACAGTGAAATCAGATTGAACATAATCACCATATTTTCTAATCGGATGTTCTCATTTGTTAAATATGGCGAACGGTGATAGCGTACGTACGAAAAGTAAATTGCCTGAGCGTATTATTATATAGATTAATCTAATAAAGGGCTTTTGTTTTTATTCTATTGCTTCTAACCCGTTGACGATAGACGCGATGCGTAATTGGTCTGATGAGTAAAGTTGTATCCTTTTCTTAGCTTTGATTAGGTTTGTATTCACCATCTTTGGGTAGAATTGTTCATAGAATATATTTTCGCCAGTGACCTCATAGATATCGAAGAACTTGATGAAAAACTATAACCTTTGGCAAAACACACAAAAACAAAATCGATCTTATTGTTGAAGTGAAATTAAATCATATTTGCATTTGAGTAAAATACCAAACAAAATTAAAACCAATAGAGGAATGCAAAATCAACTATTCACTGTTACTGATGAGCTTTCGCCTCTATAACTGAAGAGCTACTAACAATGATTCACCCTTAATTGAGCAAATTGTAAAAATCGACGATAAAGATACGGAAATAATTTAGCATTGCCAAAAGTCAGTTCTGCTTCATACTGAGTAATAATCTTTAAAAACATCCAAATGAGACTTTTGATGTAACAATAAGTCTTTTAACGGAGCTAGTCAAGGAATTAAGGATGTTTTTCAATATGTGTTCTTTATATAATGAAAACAGAATTCCAATGAATTTAATCAATTCCATACTATATCCGGTCAGATATCTATTTTAGTAAGAGAAATGACCACTAGAGATAGCTAGTATAATCATATATATATATATATATATATATATATATATATATATATATATATATATATATCACCGAAAGGAAAGATAAATATTATATCACCCTCCCACATGTGAAGCATCCTGAATTTTTGCGTTAAAATAATTAAAATGAAAGTGTAATCGCAACAGAAACAACATCAGACAAATGTATTGTGAGGACAAAAAAACAGGGTAATGATGAATCTATGAAGTCGGTTGTAACGTGAAAATGTATGTATACATAGGTATCTCCCAATGTGATCCTACCTTCAATTCACTATAAATGCTGAGAGCAAATGCTCCTCAGTGTTAAATTACTGCCGATCTCCTGTTTTCGCTTCCGATCTCCTGTTTATTGGATGACAGATTGTCCACATCGTTTAAAAACCTGTCATACTTGTAAAAAAGTTGGACATAAAAGTACATATAGCAGAACTTATTCGTTCTGCTATATGTACTCTTATGTCCGACTTTAAAATAATATATAACAATAAATAATATATACTTGGGTTAAATCTACGAAAACAAACAAATAAAAACGTAAAATTACAATTGGATTCTGATTCAGGCGTCTCAATTATCAACATGCATACATAAAGAAGATTAGGAAAACCGACCATGATAAAAACCTACCAAATAGCATCAAATTAACACAAAATAAATTGTTGACAGAAATGAAAGCACATGAGGACACAAAATTCACGCTGAAAATAGCTAATACTAAACTGAAAGAATTTAAGTCACATTCTTTGGATAACCAGTTGTAGGTTAAAGAGAGTGAATTCATAGTTCCAGAACTGGAATCGCTGAAGTTGCAACTAAAATATGTTTTAGAAGAGTTAAATACTATAAAAGATAAATTTTGAAGCAAAGAAGACATTTATCAATATTTAAAGACGTTTTTTTTTTCAAAATAATACGTCTAGAATTAAAAAACTGGAGGATATAAAATCTGATAGACACCCAAACCGAATTAGGGAATGACTATCGTAAGATACCGACAACACGCCCAAAAGAAGAAGTTATGTTTAACAGATACAACACTTTCGACATAGAGCTACCTACAGCAGCTTCAGAATAGCGTCAATCCAAAGAGGAAATTATACTATTGACCCCTGAGGAGGTAGGGCTTAGGAGGGGGTGTTATGGTACCTTACCTATAACGAACTTTGGACTCTTCCATTCACCATAAATGCTTGGAGCAACTCTCCTTAGTGTTGAACTAACCACGGTCTATACTGGCAGTCAAGACTGACGTACCACCACTCTTGTTTCTCTGTTGCATTATATTTTCTCACATATACTTGTTTTATCAAAACCCCTAGTTCGTGTTTTCATTCCCGACCCTTTTACAGGGCCACGACACTTAATTGAACTACACTAATATTTAAGTGATTAATGTACGTCTAATATATTAATTTATCTTGTCGGGTTTCGGTGTTTGTCATTAATAGAAATTAATCCGATCACACTATATTTGATTCTGATTAGCCAATCTTCAAACCCACCCAGAAACCTAAACCGCAAATTACCCAATTATTTATTCACTTTTATCTATCTGCTTCCGTGTTTTTGGTCTTCTGTTGGCAAGTTATAACCATATATATATATATATATATATATATATATATATATATATATATATATATATATATATATAATAGTAACTCTGTCTCTGTGTGTGAGCCTGATCTTTGTGTCTTATGTTCACCCAACCCGCTGGAATGAATTGCTTGAAAATTGGCATGTGGACGACTGACCTCTCAGTAAATGGCATAGGCTATATAAGAAATATATCACTTCAATGCGGGGGGTCTCCGGGGGCACAACTCCCACCCCCACCACACTGTAAACTTTTTTCCCTTAAATTCGAATGAAATCTAAACCATAGGTAAATGACCAAGAATTATGTCTATTCCAAAAACTTCAGCAATTTTTTATAATATTAAAATGGTCCCCGGAGGCACAACCCCCTCCACTGAAAACTGTTTTCCTTTTTATGCATGTCTGTCTTTAAAAGCGAATACATACTAGGAAGTGTACTTTCAATATAATTGTATTCACATGTACAATTTGCATGTGTACATAATGGAAGTACTTTTGCGTTTCTGGCTGCCTCTTAAAAAGGCTAATGACAATTTTCAAACATGTTACACAATGAAATAAATCTATTTATTAGCGTTAGTTTAAGGGTATTACCATATATCTGAATAGCTCGGTGAGTAAGATATCGAGTTGAAAGCATAAACGTTGCTGTTAAAGTAAACTCTCCCTACCATGATGTTGCATATGATGATATCCCACACTCTAACCTGGGAAACAACGGGTAGCTCTGTTAGAATATATATATATATATATATATATATATATATATATATATATATATATATATATATATATATATATATATATATATATATATATAAATATATAATAACTATATATACGTACGCCTAATTACATAGCAGATAATAAAGGCAGCGTTCAATAATTCAATTTCATGAACTATCTCAAAAAATGAAAGGATGCCATTAAAAAGGTTATAGTTCAGATCTTTCACCTTGTATAGACGTGCACTCTAGGTTAATATATATTCATTCGTTACTTCATTAAGAATTTAGCTAGAACGAAACAGGTCTAATGACAGGAATAACCAGACTTGTTAAAGCAATAAATATTCACTTATTTCATTCCTGTCTGTATCAGGTCATCATCTTTCCAATTATTCATTGTGCGCCAAACGACATCATGTCCGCCAGCTTCCTTCCTGTTTCTTCCGCTGATTAGTCAGTCAATAAGCCGTAATAAAACAAGTTTTCTTTATAAATCTACAAATCATCCCAGTCTCTATTGACGCACATTTTTTTTTAAACAAATTATTTTGCCATTCGCTATGATGTTAGTCGTTTGAGGGAAGAGTTCTACATTCTGCACCGTTTATTGAGCATTTCTTAAGTCATAGAACTCTGGTTTAAATAGCAATATTTGGTTAACTTGTATCCATCCCAAACAAAGTGGGGTTTGAAAAGCCAGCGCCCAAGTGGTGAGTACTCTGCCCATTAAAAATTGCCTGGGCAGCCTCGTCGGCATCCCCCGGTAGGGGCGCCTCAAGTAGTAAGTAATAAACTTACTCCTCCCCAAAGAGGGAAGGCGAAGCCTGGGAGGGTGGACCTTCTTAGACATGTACAGGACAGACCCATAGACCGGCGTAAATCAAGCCCCGAAGGCCAAGACAATACCAGTCTATGGGGTGCAGTATCCATCGGGACAGATACTACACTTTGATCTTAACCAAAAAGTCAAGAAATGGCCAAAAAAGCTGAGTAGGAAGTTTTGCAGCAAGATGTTTTTTCACATTATATTTTAATTTCTGTTCGTTGGCACAGTCGGGAGCATTCTAACGGCAATTATCCGAGGCAAGAAGCTATCAAAATATGTTGTGACCCTGTAAAGGGGCCAGAAAGAAAACACGAACTCGGAGTTTAAAGAAAACAAGTAAGGATGGTTGTACGTCAGTCCTGACTGCTAGCATAGACTCGTGTGGTTCAGGGTGGGGGGTATTTATCTACCTCCCACAGCGGTAAGATGTGACACAAGGTCGGGAAAGTGGGATTAGATAAGTCAGCGCTCGAGAGGTGAGCACTCTGACGATTTAAAAATGGCCTGGGCAGCCCCGTCGGCATTCCCCGGTAGGAGCGCCTTAGGCAGTAGCAATAAACTTACTCCTACCCAAAGAGGGGAGGCTAAGCCTGGGAGGGTGGAACTCCTAGAACTGCACAGGACAGATGTGCAGTATCCATCGGAACAGATACTACACTTTGATCTTGGCCAAAAGGCCAAGAAATAAAAGGTGGTTATTTATCTACCTCCCACAAGGTAAGGTGTGACACAAGGTCGGGAAAGTTGGATTAGATAAGTCAGCGCTCGAGAGGTGAGCACTCTGACCATTTAAAAATTACCTGGGCAGCCACGTCGGCATTCCCCGGTAGGGGCGCCTCAGGCAGTAAGCAATAAACTTACTCCTACCCAAAGAGGGGGGCTAAGCCTGGGAGGGTGGAACTCCTAGAACTGCACAGGACAGGCGTGCAGTATCCATCGGAATAGATACTACACTGTGATCTTGGCCAAAAGGCCAAGAAAGAAAAGGTCTTTTCTACCGCAGGAATATGTGGCACAAGGCCGGAAAGTGGGGAGAGTCAACCCAGCACACCTAAAGAAAGAGGCCCTCTGGCCTATTAAAAATTGCCTTAGCAGCCACGTCGGCATTCCCCGGTCAGAACGCCTTAGACAGGAAGCAATAAAGTTACGCCACCCCAAAGAGCAGAGGCGAGGCCTTGGAGGGTGGACCCCCTAGGACTACCACGAACTAATGTCTCAGTTCTATACATAAAAGGCCATCAAAATGACCACGTTCCTGTCGGGCTTGTGTGATTCCAACCCTGAGAAGCATGCGCTCCCAGTATTTATGGTGAGTGGAAGAGTCCAAGTAGCTCGTTATAAGTAAGGTACCATAACAGAATAGAAAATCCTCCGGCATCTAGCGATCTGTACAGTGAAGGGGATAGGATGTTGTTGCTAGCCGGGTGCGTCGCGGGTATCTTCATTAAAGATGTACAAGTGCAGTAAGTTCATCGGAGCACATTCCGTGAAAGTACTTGTAAAGCAAACACAATTTGATCGCTGTTTGTTTTTAATTTAGTATTCCTTTTGTTCATTTTTATAAGCGTGTGGTGGATGAATAGATCAATGGATATAGTCACAAACTATGGAATTAGATTTATTGCAACCATCTATTGACTAATACTGTTGGGAAATGTATGAACCCTCAATTGCCCCCAACCGCGATGGGTAAAATAGCAACTTGTATTCAATTAATCACATACAATTAATCGTTCACGTTTAGGCTAAATATACAGTAAAACCGGCGAGTAAAACAAAATGAGACGAAATATGTGTGCATTTCTTAATTTGTGTGTGTTTGAAATTTAAAAAATTAAAGGGCTGTGATAACTATGACATTAATCAGGCATATGATGTCATCAATGACCACTAGATTGCAATCATCTATGAGAATGCAATATACCATGTGAATAGTGTCTATTATTTTTAACATAGCCGTCTAACATAACGAAGGGTACACCCACGTCAGCTAAAATTCAATAAACTCTTATATAAACTTTTATATGTTTTAATAATAAATATGAAAGCAATTAATTACACATTAAACTTTAGGAAAATACATATATATATATATATATATATATATATATATATATATATATATATGTGTGTGTGTGTGTGTGTATGTGTATGTGTGTATTACGTCCGTATGTTTATACTTTATCGATTCAATTACAACTAAAAACTGACGGAAGTACGAAGTAGAACCTTTAACAGATTTATTTAACAAACACACTGATTAAATTGAAATGTAGAAAACCGCTGAACGCAAGATGCTTGTTTCATCGTTAGAGCCGTTCTGTTTACTTTTCACTGTCCTCGCAGACGACTCCTTTTATCCAAGGGCGATAACTCTTACTTTTGATTCAAGGGAAATAACTCGATTCTTTTTTGTTAGATTGCCCTAAGAATATATATATATATATATATATATATATTATACGTACATAAAAGTAATCCATGTACACGTGTTTCTGGCTCACAGCCGTCATCAGCATGGCTAACTTAGACAAGGATCGAACCTTTGATGATTATGTCAGTAATCTGGACTACGACACCTTGCCTGGAAATATGCGCGGTTTTTATCACCTAAATATTTCATGTATTTTATGTAATTCTTTTTTTATTGGTGATTTGTTACTTTGATATACTTCTATTATAATTGTTTACTGCCTAAGTGATACAGATTAATGCAGAAGATTGCATTATTAGTCGCCCTTAACTTTATAGGACGTATTTTCGTTAATATATATATAACAAACTACGGGCATCAACATCGAAGGTTCGATACTTGTCTAAGTTAGCAAGTCTATGGAGCGTTCCTAATCTATATATTCTGGGATAGTTCATCCGGAAATTATTTGGCACGTTGTTTGTTGGACCATTCTTCCAGTTTTTAGCAATGGAAGGTCTTGGTGTATTTTCGACGGCTTTTTTGGGCTATTAGGGTTGCAGGCTTGTTTTGTGTTTCTGTCTCATTTGTAAGACAATCTTGTCCTAAATCCAGTTTTGTGATTAAGGTTGTTCTACTGGTTCTTCTGTCTTGATGTTTATATATATATATATATATATATATATATATATATATATATATATATATATATGTGTGTGTGTGTGTGTGGGTGTGTGCATGTTGAAATTTGATTTAGAAATGAATTGGCTATTAAGAATGAACTTTTCTGTTTGTTTGGATTTGGGAGTGTTCCACTGGAATCTATATCGTTTTGGTGGACGTGGATGTCTTGTTAGGTGGTACCGGTCGAGGTACAGCACCTCGCCAACATGATGCCACCATTGTCATGAATGTCAGCAACATAGTAGTAATCACCGATATCATAGTTCCAATCACCGTCCCATCTAAGGTAACACAATAGATGGATACACTCAAATGTACACGTTGGCCTATCTTTATATAGATATTCGTATGTTAAAGGATACGAAGGAGTGGCTATACAAGCGTTGGTGTTTTCTCTGACTGACGCGTCATGGTGTGTCCATACTACTTACTAAACACCCTAGTACTCTATAAGGCGCATCCTTCACATACCAACCTGCTTAGTTTGTCATGTTTTTTGCTTTTTATTTATTTTATTATTTTTTTTTTGCATTCTGGGACGAGATAAATATCGGGGTTTGCCCATATCTACTTTAAATAATTTAAATGTCTACTCAATGTGTGCAAGATAACCAGTTATCTCGTTAAGTCGCACATATTTTAACCCGTCCTATCTCTCTCTCTCTCTCTCTCTCTCTCTGCATCTGTCTATTTCTCTCTCCAACTCTATCTCTCTCTCTTTACCTTTATCTCTTTTTCTTTCTCTCTTACTGTATCACTCTTTCTCTTTCTCTTTCTCTCTCTCTCTCTCTTTCTCTCCGTCTCTCTCGATCCATCTCTCTTTATTTCTCTCGCTTTCTCTTTCTCTCTTTTTCTGTGTGGATCCCTCTTTCCTTCTCTCTAAACCTCAATCCCACTTGCTCACTGGTATGCACTCCAAAAATGATGTGGTTAAGCCCTGATATGCAGATTTGTAATACGTTCATGCATTATCATAAGAGACTTTCTTGATTAGTCGGTCAGCCATTCGATCACACTTCATTTTAAGATAAACAACCTTTGTATTACTAAACTCACAGATTGATTGGACGTATCTTATTAGAATCTTCGAAGCATTGATTGGACGTATCTTATTAGAATCTTCGAAGCATTGATTGGACGTATCTTATTAGAATCTTCGAAGCATTTCAAGCAGATGAGTTGTCCGTTGGTCGGTTCGAAATTGTTAAGTTTGAAATAACATTTGGTTGGTCTGTCAAGCTTCAGTTTGAAATTAAATTTGGTTGGTCTGTCAAACTTAAGTTTGAAAAAGCATTTACATTATTCTGCCATCCTTAAGTGTGAAATGTTTGTAGGTTCTAACTCTTAGTTGAAAAAAATGTTTATGGTCTGTCAAGCTTACGTAATAACTAGCATTTGGTTGGCCTCTCCTATTTTAGTTGTAAAAAAGCATTATGCTTAAGTTTGAAATATCATTTTCTTTGATTTGCCACGCTTAGGTTTGTAATAACAGTTTCGTTGGTCAGTCAGATGTAAGTTTATAATAGCATTTTCGTTGGTCTGTCACATTTAAGTTTATAATAGCATTTTCGTTGGTCTGTCCCATTTAAGTTTGTAATAGCATTTTCGTGGGTCTGTCACATCTAAGTTTGTAATAGCATTTTTGTTGGTTTGTCACATTTAAGTTTATAATAGCATTTTCGTTGGTCTGTCACATTTCAGTTTGTAATAGCATTTTCGTGGGTCTGTCACATCTAAGTTTGTAATAGCATTTTCGTTGGTTTGTCACATTTAAGTTTGTAATAGCATTTTCGTTGGTCTGTCACATTTAATTTTGTAATAGCATTTTCGTTGGTTTGTCACATTTAAGTTTGTAATAGCATTTTCGTTGGTCTGTCAGATTTAAGTTTGTAAATGCGCTTTCGTTGGTCTGTCATATTTAAGTTTATAATAGCATTTTCGTTGGTCTGTCACATTTAAGTTTGTAATAGCATTTTCGTTGGTCTGTCAAATTTAAGTTAGTAATAGCATTTTCGTTGATCTGTCACATTTAAGTTTATAATAGCATTTTTGTTGGTTTGTCACATTTGAGTTTGTAATAGCATTTTCGTTGGTCTGTCACATTTAAGTTTGTAATAGCATTTTCGTTGATCTGTCACATTTAAGTTTGTAATAGCATTTTCGTTGGTCTGTCACATTTAAGTTTATAATAGCATTTTCGTTGGTCTGTCACATTTAAGTTTGTAATAGCATTTTCGTTGGTCTGTCACATCTAAGTTTTTAATAGCATTTTCGTTGGTCTGTCAAATTTAAGTTAGTAATAGCATTTTCGTTGGTTTGTACGATTCAAGTGTGTAATAGCATTTTCGTTGGTCTGTACGATTTAAGTTTGTAATAGCATCTTCGTTGGTCTGTCAGATTTAAGTTTATAATAGTATTTTCGTTGGTCTGCCACATTTAAGTTTATAATAACATTTTCGTTGGTCTGTCACATTTAAGTTTGTAATAAATTTTCGTTGGTCTGTCACATTTAAGTTTATAAAAGCATTTTCGTTGGTCTGTCACATTTAAATTTGCAATAGCATTTTCGTTGGTCTGCCACATTTAAGTTTGTAATAGCATTTTCGTCGGTCTGTCACATTTAAGTTTGTAATAGCATTTTCGTTGGTCTGTCACATTTAAGTTTGTAAATGCATTTTAGTTGGTCTGTCGGATTTATGTTTGTAATATCATTTTGTTTGATTTTCCACGCTTAAGTTAGCATTTTCTGTTAGTCTGTCACACTTAAGTTTTAAATAGTATTTTCGTTGGTCTGTCCCACATAAGTTTCCAATATTATATTCATCGCTAAACGCGCAGATTGGATGGACGCGTGATAAGAACATTCGTTCTTATTTGTTCATTTATTTTCACTCCACAGAAAACCAACTCTCCTTACAGCAAAAACAATCCCATAATGCTTTCTTAAATATCTCCCAACGCCTCGTAGATAAAATAACAATTCTTCAACGCAAAAATACAACAAATATATTTTCCTTTGGTCGTACTACAAAATTAAATTCATGAAAAGCTAATGTTCCTATTTATATGGCTCCCCACGAGAGCAGAGTTATACACAAGATCGATTTTTAATGTGGGGAAAATCCAGCAGACCTAGAAAGGGCACTCTGGATTTGAAAAATAATCACAATTGCCTCAGTCTCGAAGAATTTATCCTTCACCGACCGATGACAGAAAAGATGAAGTGTAGTATCAATTCTGATACGGTCCTGTATATCCAGTGGTGAGGCCTCCATTTGGGAGCTGTGGGGAATATGGAGTTGCCCTTTAGTTGTCATTGCTCCAAGGTCCACTCTAACCCGGAGTAGTAGTACCTGGGTCAAATAGAACCTACTGGCGCTACCAAATCAGGCTGTCTGAAATCATTGACTTCCTGACTCAAAATGCACCAAACATTGATGTTTTATTGTTTGTTTTTGCAAAACTCAATCATATTCTGCAAAATCCAAAACAAAAACAACCATTTCCCTCTTTTCCCTCTTCTTCCGTTCTTCCCCACCTTTAACTCGTGAATGGATGCTTGAACATATAAAGAACTTGAAGCGTGAAAACCTTCGCCAAAATGAGCGGTTTCGGCATTAAATGACCTGAAAGGGGTCGATATGCCGTAAGACAAAACAACCAAACCAAAAACCATGATTAAACATTTGAAGGTATAAAGAAGTTGAAGCATAAAAACCTTCACCAAAATGACCAGATTCGGCATTAAATAACCTGAAAAGGATTGATATGTCGTAAAACAAAACAACCAACCAAACCAAACCAATTCTGATACTACACTTTGCAATATTTATTTTCCATTTTCGGCGCTTTAAGTGACAACGTTTGTAGTTCGGGCATCTTTGGGTTGGCAAGGAACGACTGGTACAGAATTTTCACCCCTTTTGGCAACCGTGCTACAGCACTCTTTGCTGGTCTGTGCTGCTGGGGAAGCCGCTGATGCTGCTGGGGCAACATGCTGTTTCCCCGCTAGAGGAGAGGTCAACAGCAGGCGTATTTTCTGGACCTTTTTAAGTAAAACTTTTCTATATGCTCCTGATGCTGGCAATGCCAACAATGTGGCTTTCTTCCCTCCATTATAATGAATATTGTTCAATCTTTATATTTGATCAAGGCAGGAATTTATCGATTAATTAGTTTAGGAGTGAATAGTGTACATAGAAATACAGAAATATATACACACACCTAACTTTATATATATATATATATGTGTGTGTGTGTGTGTGTGTATAGTATGAAACTATACTATTGGCAATTAACCTACACAGAGGCGTCCATGAACTCTTCTGTACAGCTTACTTGCTATATATATATATATATATATATATATATATATATATATATATATATATATATATTGTAATACTACTACAACTTATAACCTCTACTCACATATTAAGCACTGTTGGAAATTAAAAACTAAAATTGTATTTATATTCGATGTTCTAAAAAAATGTTAAAGAGAAAAATTAAGATAGTAAAAAAATAGTCGTGTATTTAGTAACAAGCGCCGTGGAAGTGAATGGTCTATATGTTTCGAGATAAATAGTACACGATTAATAGCTGTCATGTGGAGAACGGAAAACAATAATTAACAGGTGTCAATGTCTCATTATAAGAACATTTAAAATTTACAAAAGTCAGACCGTATATCGCAATTGTGTAAGTGTTCGACGCCAATTGATTATACACGTGTTTTCCTGTTCTTCTTTTCTCTCACTCTGTTTGTATCTGTCTCTCTCTCTCTCTCTTTCTCTCTCTCCGTGTCTTTTTTCTCTTTCTCACGGCTTGTGTCTATCTGTAGCCACCCCTCCCGGAAGCGAAGCCAAGCAGCCAAATTTTGTTTTAATTTTAGAACAGAGAAAAGAAACGAAATAAAATATGAAAACAAAAAGATCGAAATAAATAGAATGAATGGATGAGGATGGTGGTCGGGTATGATTGAGATGCCACACGGAATCTGATGGTTGATTTTGATCAGAGGCCTGATCGTCAAAACTGCCGATACTAATTTTGGGTTGTTATTATATAACAATTGTGCGGCCACCTCAAATGCGCCCATGGTACGACGTTGTCACTGTAGCCACGCCCCGAGGGCGTTTTATTCGGCGACGGAGTTTCAATCATTCGACAATCAAACAGATCTATCTATCTCTTTTTAGTATGACTCAATTGCACCTGGTATGTACTTCTTGTCGAATGACCTTTCACCTTCCAACATTTTTCTTTCTTTTGATCTTATGTTGCTTTTTCCCGTTTTAGGAGCGTATTTTTTATTCAAATGACCTTTTGGTCATCGGATACTTATCTTATCTTTTGACAATCGTCAGGTGCCTCTTCCTATTATCAACATAAATACACGAACTGGATATTTAACAAAACGAGTATTTAAGATATGTAATTATTGTATTTTTATAATTTGTGAAAATTATATCAGCCTACGTTTTTCAATGAAATATGTGTTTTGCCTCAGTCGAAATGAATTGTTCTCCCCTTGAAGAAGATACTTACTTTGATAACATTCAGGGATTGACTTTAACTCCAAGCCTAAAATGATAGGCTTACATCGAATTTGTAGGAGGCCACTGGAAAACAGTAGTCTCATTCTACTGCTTCAATGCCACTCTCTGCCTATAAGAGTCAGATACGTCCCATAAGTGAGTACTGCTGCCACATCTGTAGAGGGCCGCTGAAAGCACTTGTCGTTGCCGTGACAGAATTCAGAATCAATTGCGAAAACTAGTAGGGGATTATGCCTTCTTTTTCTTACGGCCTCTTTCTCACAGAATAGAGATAGTGAGATCACTGGATAATCGTTGATGTTTATAAACCAATGAGTTTAACTCTGTACATGTCTATTACTGAAAGATATATTGGGTCGGATAGAATGTGTAATTAATGAAGTCGATTTAAATTTCTTTTTCTGTAAAAACACAGATTTAAAAATTACGTAATTAATAGGCTAGGCAGAATCAAATATCGGTTTGTCAAATGTGTTACTATATAGGGCTAATTTAGAGATTCCGACCGACTGTTTTTAATCAGTGATGACCATTGATTTCTCGCCTTGAGCGATTCGTCAATTGATTCTGATACATTTTTTATGCTTTATTACTTTTAGCCGGATCTTGCTTGTTCGTGTGTACACTGGATAACATCACAAAGAGATGACGTCAGAAGTGAAATTGTCAACTGCCACTAGCTTATAATGCATTGCTCTTCGTGTAAAAACAAACGGAGTTCTCAGACAATTGACAGTGTTTACATGAGGTATCTCTAACTATCAGCAGGCGCCGAATGATAGCTAAGTGGTTAGGGGCGCTGACTGCCGTCTAAACGGTCGGGTTTTTGTGTGTGTGTGTGTGTGTGTGTGTGTGTGTGTGTGTGTGTGTGTGTGTGTGTGTGTGTGTGTGTGTGTGTGTGTGTGTGTGTGTGTGTGTGTGTGTGTGTAATTAAATTGATATAAAACTTAGAGCAGACTACACAAATTAACTCGCATTTATGTGCTGGCGCACTTCAACGGAGCTGTCAGTTGACTAAATATTAAACTTACAAATAGAAAAATAGAAATCTGGACTAGCAAAATTAACTTATTCCCAAGAAGATTCTGTTCATGAATGTATATGTCTGACACTTATGACTCTCTAATGTGTAAATAATTTAATTTTCGCTAGTCGGTGATGATAATAAATGGTGCGCTTAATAACAAAAATAAGATATATAGTATATTATTATCTAACTATTTTGGTAATTAAGTAGAAAATATTAAGTTAGGATATTTTTTTTAGATTTTTTAAAAAGATACGTGTAGATTATGTCTTAGTGAGAAACTCGAAATTTTAAATGTTAAAGATGAAAAACATTTACTAAATCGTATTAGCCACAGAATTGACTTTACACTGGTTAGCTACTAATAAACTACACTTAAAAAATAAAGTGCATTCCGTAAATCAACTATCATAAGTAAATAAACAAAGAAAACTAAAAGAAAAATTAAAAGCTCTATAGTGATAATAATATAAATTGTAAATAATATACATTTTAAATCTCCTATTTTAGTTCTTAAAAAAAGAAATAAAATAAGGCCATGCTATAGTAAAGAAATTAAGCATGTGTCTGTGCTGGTTAGGTTAGGTCATTGTAACTTTTGTTTGTTTGTCATACTTCAAAATAAAGCGGCCCTAACTTGTTTGGGGTTAACTTTAGTAAAATAAAATCAATGGGAATATATCTGTAGCGGTTTTTTCCGAGGTGTCTAATTGTTTGTTTGTCTGTCTACCTGTTTGCCCACCCTTCTCTTTCCCTTTTTCTCTCTCTCTCCCTCTTTCTCCCTTCACTCTCTCCCTCTCTAACCCTTTCTTTATCACTCTATCTCCCTCTCTCTCTCCATCTCTCTTTTATTCTCTCTGTTCCTCTCTCTTTTCTTCTCTCTCTCTCTCTTTCTCTCTTCCCTTCTCTCTTCCTTTTTCTTTTTCTCTTACAATTCGTTCAGTGGATGTGTGGTTGTGAATATCTACCACAGGATTGTTCTGACCCCTTTGAAACAATGTACTTTCAATTTATTATTTGTTATTGATTCGAGAGTTGTGTAACAACAGACTTTTCATCAAACAATGGAAATTCTTTTATTTGAATCACAATGGAGAACTTATATAAATAAAAGAGGGATAAAACAATCGATAATTATTATACTATTAGACGCCCAAAGCAAATGAATACATTAGTTTTGTTTTTTCTAATAATAAGTCTTCTGCTTACTTCCGTTTATTCATTTAACAATAATAAATGCAAATGCCATATTCTGTCGATAACATCAACGAGTCACACGGCTGGTTAAATACAAAAACTTGCATTCAATGCTAACAATGTATGCTTTAATTACTTTCGATTCAAAAACCACAGATTAATTCACTTATAATATAAGGGATAGTTTTCAGTGTGTGTATGTCTGTCCGTCAGTCACATTTTTAAATAACGTAATAAATTCATTGCGAAATTTGTCTCATTTCAGAGACCGTAACAACTTTTTTAGATAATAAATTACCAACAAATAAAGTAGATGTTTTTGACCGGAAATCGAAACCGAAGCCTTGACATTTTCAGTCTGATGTTTAACGAACCGAGCCATTTAGATTTTCTCATAAACAAATCTTAAAACATTAACTTAAAAAAAAATGTTAGCGTTGACCTGACGTCATAGATTTATGATTTACGTCATGTTTCAAAACATATAGCTAAAAATAGATATATTTTTAGCTATATGTTTTGAAACATGACGTAAATCATAAATCTATGACGTCAGGTCAACGCTAACATTTTTTAATTAAGCTTAAAATTGCCGTCATCGTCTCCTTCTTCATGAATGTACAAGTTACCGGAGAAATGTATGAAATAAATTATTTACACATGATACACGAAAGATGGGCAATACAATATATTTCTTGCAACATGTTGTCAGAATTGCATCAGTGTGAGATACCTGGTTTGTAATAATGAAGTAACAATTTCACTACTACTACTACTACTACTACCACCACTATTATTGCTACTACTACTACCACCACTATTACTACTACTACTACTACTACTACTAATAATAATAATAATAATAATAATAATAATAATAATAATAATAATAATAATAATAATAATAATAATAAATGGTAAGCGGATGTTGCGATAACGGAAAGTAATTTGCAATTGTTATCGAAAGAGGTGGGGAGTACTGGAAATCTTGGGAAGCTTGTTGTCACTCAGACTCTGGTTATTATCAGTGAGATATCACTGATAATAAACTGTGTGAGAACTCATAGTAAGTTAATAATAATAATAATAATAATAATAATAATAATAATAATAATAATAATTATTATTATTATTATTATTATTATTATTATTATTATTATTATTATTATAAACAATACATACTCCAAAACCTATGCGATTGAATTATTCAAATTTTGCATGAAGCACCATTGGCATGCCACATATGTCTGAAGGGGCGTATTAAAATAATAATATGACTGCTACTATGACTAATTTTGTTTATAATTGTGTCACCAATTATCGAGCCAAAGAGCAACTCGAGGATAAAAGTTAATGAGACAGAAAGATTATTAGCCGAAATATGGGAACACTAATGAGAGTACTGATATTGATCAATGTTATGAACTGCGTTTGATTACTTATTTATGGGGTGTTTTAGAACAAGAATTTGTTGACATTAGGTTTGAAGACAAGCAAGTTTAATCCAGCAGTGAAACAGTCCCGTGGTAATGTGTTCACATGCTAGAAGTCTTTGCAACGAAATATAGTCCGTGGAAATTCCCGTCTGACGTTAGGAACATAGAGGGAGAAGCGCCATTAGAGTCCGAGTGTGTCATAGTCGTACATTGTTTGCTTGTATATATGATGAACGAACATATACTACACTGTCCGTCAAGGGAGGAGATAATTCTTGCGAGGACGTATCATGATGAACGATCATATACTACACTACTCTCTAAAAGAGGAGTTAATGCCTGGGAGGATAGTCTCATCACAACAAAAGAGATACTACACTACCTTCCCTCATAAAAAAGGTAATGCTTGGGAAAATGGTATCATGATAAGTAAACTGGTATCCGCCGCTGAATTGAGCATTGAAAGATAGTACATTAGTCTGAAATAGTATAGTAAACTGAATTACGCATTAAAAATGTAGCAGTAACATGAGGGACCTATTTTTTTTTAAATGTACGTGCAGTATCATGTGTTATACTGAGTTGTGGTTTGGCTTCGCGCGCGCACATTCGAGCCTGAACTGTTATTGGCGCAGAATCAAGACAAATACGCATAAACGTATCTTGGCGCCAAAAAATACGATTCAAGATCAGTTTTAGTTTTGATCGCCTCTTAATAAGATGTTATCCTGTGCTCGCCGTTTCACTACGAGTGTCCGGCTAGAATGGAACTCCAGAATACCGCATTCGTTTATCAACAAAAAGCCAGCTTACCAAACAATTATCGTTGTGTTCCAGTGTTTCCTTGAATAAAAGTTGATACTTATTTAGTTGTGGAGATGTGGTGTTTTTTATGGAAGATGGTGACCCTTTTCCTTGTTCAATATTTTATTTCAGTTAGATACAACCAGATACAAATAACTCTACCAAGTTACGTTCTTCACCATGACTTTCTTTCTAACAAAGCAACTACATAACCTCTCCATCAAAACTTTGAAATATATTAATAGTATAGTTTCAGCTTAGTAATAGAAGTAAGAGTATTGTTTCAGCTTCAAACAGACAGATACGAAATCGCCATTAGTAATAGATAAATACAAATAGTAGAATAGCACAAAATTTGGCATAGGAGCCTTTGGGATGCCGAATGCAATACAATTAAGAAAATTAATTATGATGTCTAAATCGAACTTGAAGATTCTTCCACGCGAAACTCAGTGTCGCCATTTTATACTGTTTTTGCTGGTATGTACTTAATAGAATCGGAATGATCGCAGTTTACTAATGTTCTTGAATACAATGCAAAGGAGCGATCGATCAAGTAGATACCATAACGCACAATGAAATCAGCTATGCCGAGTTCAAATCTTATCGGATCTATTGTTTTCAATTACGTACTAATACTTATTCCTTTAGTTCTTTGGTAAAATGGTGACTTGTGTACTACTAATACGATATAATTAATCTTTGATAATAGGTATTTTGATTCGGTATTCATCTTTGTCCAAATTCAGCTTTCAATTTGAACTTGTCTCCCTAAGATGTCAAAGTTAGACACAAGGTCGGTTTTTAATGTGGGAAAATTCATCTTACCAAAAAAGGGGCACTCTGGGTTAGAACAGATACTACACTGTAATCCCAGCCCGAAGTCCTGAGTGAAGCAGACATTTTTGCCAGAATGTGTTCAGTGGTAATTTACTATCTCTACGCAAGTTTAGAAGGCTTTTTTCAACCTAAACCTATCTTCTATTGTGTTATTTCGGGGAGTTTAAAATCCAATCTGCCCTACTAGTTCGCCCACATCCGGGCGAAGAAAGATGGAGACTTACCGTTAATAAGGAGTTTAATGAAAGTGATTCAGCAGCCCTTAAGGAACTCGAACACTGCCTGACAAGTTTGCAGTCAGTGTCGGTAATAACTAAACCATTTAATAAAATTGCCGCAAACAGATCGACATACCGTAAAACATAAGAACAAGAAAAAATATTAATTTTGGCCGAGATACTTTCAAAGTAAGAAAAGTAGATGTGTAAAATTGGCGCGACACAATATTTTTTGTATATAAGTTCCATTGGTTTGGTGGAGCCGAATTATCGAGTTGTTGGTGGAGATGATAAAGCTTCCTATTCCAGTAGTTTCTTTCCAAGAACTGCAGGCTCGTGGAACTCTCTTCCTGCTGACTGTTTTCCTCCTACCTATAGCCTTGGATAAGGACAATAGTCATCTCCTGTCTTTGTTAGCTCCTTAGATCAAGTGGTGTCATACCTTGTCTGAAGCAATTCCCATAAAAGATGCTGGCGTACGATCCGTGATCAAAAGAAGGTTTGGTAGTCAAGCTGGAAACAAGAGAATAAACGAGATGTTTTCGAGAAGAACTACGTAAAATCTATATACTACTAAAACTCTATTGTCTTGTATGTTTGCAATCAGCTTTCAGCTTTCCGGTTTTCAACATCCGGTTGCGCATGCGTAAATAGCATCGTCTTCCAATCTGTTATTCCAATTCCGTTGAACTCTTATTATTAACGAACGCATGAAATTTTTCATTCTGGAAATGTTTATATCGCTTTAAATATAAAACAATTACATTTAATTTCATCAAATAGTTTTTTTGTTTTCTCCACGGCTAAAAACATTCAACGGCAGGACTTTGTAAAGTCTGTCGCAGTTTCAAAAAAGCTCCACCCTTTTAAAAAACAAAAACAAACAAACAAAACAACAACAATCATTATTAATATCAATAGCGGCGGTGAACGAAACCACCTCCCACTTTTCCTCTCACAGATTTCACCACTCCTACTCCCTCTGTTTTCGTTACGTACGCGAGACAGCCGGTTGTACCCCCTTCCTTTCTCACCTGTTCAGTGCATATTTACCTATAAGTATGGCCAACCACTTATAATTCAGTAACTATAATTTAAAAAAAAAACAATTATAATAAACAGAACGACGCATAGAAATCTATCTATATTCTTTTTTAAACAATTACATTTAATTTCATCAAATAGTTTTTTTGTTTTCTCCACAAGTGTCACGCACATACATGAATTCCATAGCTAATATAACAAACTGACCCAACGGGTCACGGGTGGTCTAGTATATAATAAAAGTCAATTGGTAACAGCGTGTGTCGAAGAACGCACAGCAAAAAGGTCAAGAGGTCAAGACAGATGGTTCGGTCATTTGCAGAGTTACCCAGCAAACGTTTGACTGGAGGCTTCGAAACGACTGGAGGTGTCCTCGAAGACAATAGGTAGCATAGCGGGTGAGAGAGAGAGAGATGAGAGATGCATCGGTGCACCATGCGATGAAGCAGCAAAGTGTCTGATAGTAAACAGTGCAAACTGAGAAAACAATTTTTGCCCGATTCGGCAGAACCTGCAGAAGAAGAAACGTGGCTTTTTACTTTCATATATTTAATATACATATTATTTACCTCGTCAGGGGGTTAGACACAAGGTTAGGATTTGTTTTAGAAAAACCAGCGAACTAGGATACGCGCATCTGGCCTACAAAAAATACGCGAGCAGCCTAGTCTGCATTCCCCGTTGTGGGCGGCTCAGGCGATTAGGAATAAACCAACTCCTTCTCCAGAGAGTAGGTAAATCATGGAAGGATGGACCTCCTACGACTAAATAGAAGCATACATCAACAGAGCCACTATCGGACTGATTTGTATCATAATACAATGATGCAATATATTTAATGTACATGACAAAGGAAGGATTTGGAAATAAATCGAGAATTTGTCTCATTGTATGGTTACACTCCCAACATAACGCTATTCTGAATACGACAGTCTGTAACGATAGCATTATCATTTGTTGGTTGATTTTCCTCTGAACTCTTCTTGCATGGCTTATTCCAATCATAAACGGATATTATCTTAAATGCAATGCTTCTCAGATAGTTTTTATGGGTCAGTTTGTTACGCATGAGAAGAAACTACATTATATATATATATATATATATATATATATATATATATATATATATGTGTGTGTGGGGGGGGTATACCGAGAATCATATATATATATATATATATATATATATATATATATATATATACATACACACAAACATATATATATATATAATATATATGTATATCGCATATATATATATATATATATATATATATATATATATATATATATATATATAATATATATATATATATCAAGTTGACAAAGCTAAGCATCGTTGAGCATGGCCAGTAATAAATGTGTTATCATTTGGGAACAGCAAGTGATGTATGTGGCCGGGAGAGGATATGGGCACTACCAGGTTCTATCATGCACACAGAAAGAGTTAGGACAGATATAGATATCTGCCTGACTCGGGCGTTATAAGAAAACAACAACAAGAATATATATATATATATATATATATATATATATATATATATATATATATATTTATATATATATATATATATATATAAAGAGAGAGAGAGAGGGAGAGAGAGACAAAGACAGAGAGAGAAACAGAACAATAGCACTTCAGGTATTTTTGTATCCACAGCGTTAAAAAATACTGTCTTTATATAATAATCCTCAATAATAAATAGAGCTATTGCCTTGCAATCAAATGTTTAATTTATACAAACTTAATTTGGCTAGACATTTAAAAACATGTTTCAGTCACAACTTTAAGAAACCTGTCATCTTCAAGTCAGCATGTCCTATCTGTATGCTTTCATATATATATAATTATATATATAATTATATATATATGTATATATATATAATTATATATATATGTATATATATATATATATATATAATTATATATATATATGATACTACCATAAATCTTATTAAATTGTTATCAACAGACACGTGTGTTTCATCCCTTTTAAGGGGAATCATCAGTGTGAAGGGTGATTACTCTGCCGTTCACACGATTCGAAAACCTCAGAGACAAGTCAACATTTTAACTTCTGTCTGAACGCTTAGGACGATGCGGCAACCAGACAAACCACGGCGAAGGAAAACAATGAAGATCTATTTATGTCTAAGTCAAGGGGAGACATATTGGAAGACTGTCACAACAGTGTGCAACGACACATTGGCCGAAACTTGTCATTACGCATTTAAATTTGACAGCCTAGTTTTATAATTCTCTTAAAGCACTCGTTTTAGTATTAAAGGAGACTTAACAATATTACGATAAATATGATTAGAATATTATGCACACACACATGTGTTTCATCCTTTTTACTGGAAAACATCAGTGTGGAGGGTGATTGCTCTGCCGGTCACACAATTCGAAATACTCAGACCCAAGTAAATAGTTTAACTTTTATAACTTCATATATATTATATATATATATATATATATATATATATATATATATATATATATATATATATATATATATATATATATATATATATATATATATATTGTTAAAAATAACCGACAATTTTTGTCTGGTTATTTTAGTATTGACCGCTTCATTGGCTGATAAAACTGCCGTAATGTACATGTTGGTCCAGAGTACTTTCTGACCCGATAAACAACATTAAACTAATTATTTACTACAATAAAACTAAAACCAGTAATCTTATTATTAAAAATAATTCTTCACCCTCGATTAGAGTCTTGGATAAGACGGGCCTAGTATACGAGTTTAAATGTCCATTGGGAGACTGTGTCTCCGACAACCAAGGAAAACACGTATATATTGGCTCGACCACCACGACTCTGTCCAGGAGGTTGACCATGCATCTATCCGATAATAGTGCTATAGCTAGACACCTTACTAATGAACATTCCTGTCCCCGCTCTCAAATCCGAAAACTTCTCGTAGAGAATACTAAAATCTTAGAACATAATACTAATACACAAAAACTCCACATACTAGAAGCTTTACTCATTAAAACAAAAAAACCTGCTATTAACAAGATTAATTTTAACACTAATACTAATATACTTAAATGCTTATAATACCTAATGAATATAGTTTCATATTTAAAGTTTCCCGCCATAATTAATTATAAATCTCACTCCAGGTCTTTACCTGTTTGTCATTATTCCACTGACGATGGACCCAGGCGGGTCAGAAAGTACTCTGGACCAACATGTACATTACAGCAGTTTCATCAGACAATTTTCTTCCGAGATTAAGATTTTAATCCGGAAAATTGAAGGGATCAATACTAAAATAACCAGACAAAAATTGTCGGTTATTTTTAATAATACGTGTCTTAACGAAAAAATGCTGCCTCGATATATATATATATATATATATATATATATATATATATATATATATATATATATATATATATATATATATATATATATATATATATAATATTCAATTTTACATACGTACGACGTCGTTTTGAGCTTGTAGCTCTCATCCGCGCAGGAAAATAACAATCTCAGACGGTCAAAAGGCGCGAAGCCGACTAACAGAGACACCTTCAATCCGTAAGCGTTCACTTAGTCCGTGAGGCCACAAGAGAGTGTCGCGTGATTACGGAGAAAGTAAGTTATATTTACATTGAACAATCCGTATAAATATCTAGACATACGATAGAACTCAACGACACAGTCGGAATATTGCACTTAGGTTCAGGTGAATGTCTATTTTTAATCTCTCCGATAGTGCTCTACTTTCTAATTTTACTTGAAAGCAGCTTCTAATAATATTAAATTATATATTTTTCATCTCTCTCTCTCTCTCTCTCTCTCTCTCTCTCTCTCTTTCTCTCTCTCTCCATATATATATATATATATATATATATATATATATATATATATATATATATATAATAGAGTCATCCACAAGCAGATGTTTCGTCGTCTACAACTCATCAACATCCAACAAGAATATTTGTAAATTAAGAATTATTATCCTATTTTAATATGATTACTGGTAGTACATATGAAGTTCGTTTACAAATTCTAAGCCACACGCAAAAATAAAATCCATTATTTGACATTTTTTGGTTGTGGGTACACAACCATTTGTTATAGAAACCAGAATAACTCATTCAGAGTTCTGTCTTAAATATGTGCAAGTGAGGTCCATACAAAAGAGAGAGAGATGTGCGGGAAATTTGAACAAAACGTACAAGACATAGACCCAGACAGTCATAAAGTATTTGCAAAAGAAATATGTGGGCTTGCTAATCTTGATTCTATTTGAGGGTTCTTTATAAGGTTCAGAAGCGTATCATTAATTTGGTTGGCCCAACCCTTTCTTCTTCTCTACACCCTCTCGCCCACAGACGTGATGTTGTTAGTATCTGTCTTTTCTATAAATAGTAGTATGGCATGTTTACTTTAGAATTGTCTTATCTATTTCCTGCTTCCTTTTTTCTACTCTGTTTGACTCGTTTTCAAGTGGTTTTCACAAATTCGCTGTTTTAATACCTTGATAAAATACAGCTTCCTATTTCAAAACCACAGACTTGTGGAACTCTCTTCCTGCTGATTATTTCCTCTTACCTATAACCTTGGTCTTGTCAAGACTACGGTCAATAGGAATCTCTTATCTTAGCAATTACTATTTTTCGTTATTTTTAGCTCCTTTCATCAAGTTGCTTTCGTCCTTGTCTGGGGCGATGTACATAAAAAAAAATATAGCATTTATGAGGCATAATTGCGTTGGGATACCAGTTCTCGTTATATCATGGAAGTTAAGCGACGTGGGGCCTAGCCAGTACCAGATGGGTGACCATTTGGAAATGCTAAACGCTGTATGTAATCTTCCCATGACCTAAATATACATGCGGCTGGGCACCCCTTGCGAACTTTATATTCCCTGTAAACTTGAATTTGATATGACTTGTAAACTTCCTTCTTCGGAGGGATCCGTCATAGTCTGCCCAGGGCTAATAGCGCATCAGGTATTACTGGTTCGTCGTCGTCATCTATTAAGACATTAGACACTTGTTGGTGATGTATGCTACTGTTAGGTCGTTCAAAAGCGTCAACCACTGATGAGAAGGTTGATATCATATGCCGGGTCGGTTTGAGTGACATACATCTGAGTATTGATTTACTCCTCTCCAGGAGTTAGGCACAAGGCCAGTTTTTATCTTACTCCCACAAGTAAGATGTGACTCAAGGTCGGGTCGGGAAAGTGGGGTTTAAAAATTGCCTGGGCAGCCCCGTCGGCATTCCCCGGTAGGGGCGCCTCAGGCAGTAAGCAATAAACCTACTCCTCCCCAAAGAGGGGAGGCAAAGCCTGGGAAGGTGGACCTGCCAGAACTGCACAGGACAGACCCATTGACTGGCGTAAATCAAGACCCGAAGACAAAGACAACACCAGTATGGGGTGCAGTATCCATCGGAACAGATACTACACTTTGATCTTAGCCAAAAGGCCAAGCTAACTCTAACGGCATTAATTCTGGATCGGTTTGCACTGTTTTAACTGAGATATTGGAGATCGGTTCCAGAAATGCTGACGTCAGAGTACAAATTGACTTCATTGACTTCTGATGGGCTTCCACATAAACCCTAAGAATTTCCATAGAAGATTGGTAACTCAAGGTGAAACCTAGCTTCGCCACTCCGAACCTGAACCAAAAAGTTAAACACCAAAAAGGGAAAATAAACTATTCCTTCACCATCGAAGAATTGAAGCAGGCAGCGACTGTTGTCAGGGTTATGGTATCTGTTATGTTTGATTCTGAAGGTGTAATCATGATAGACAACCTTGAAAAGAGAACGACATTAATGAGTAAAGCTATCGATGCGACGTAAGGCTACTGAAAGAAATTAATCAGCTGGTGTGCTTTTTCTCCAAGATAACGTGACGGTTCACACTCATCAGATTGTATCAGCGAAAGTATCCTACTATAACTTTTATTGTTTCATCTTATGGTCAGTAAAGTAGATGAGATCATCTACCTTACTGACCATAAGATGAAGCGGCAAAGCGCATCATAATAAACAATGAAGACTGGGAAATGATGTTTGCCTGACTGATTTATTAATTTTTCCTAAATTATAACCTCACTTACGTGATCGCCATTTTTTTAAAATAACGTACTAACTATCTGTTATGGTGCCGTACCTACCTACAAAGAACTAATGGACTCGTCCACCTTATAAATACGGGAAGCACGTGACACTTGTTCTCTTCTTTCCAGGCAAACCGGCAATGGCGGTTGAGAGCACATCTCCTTGTATCTCTTTCTTTCTATTATATAATATATACCTTTGTTCATTTAAACCATGTGTTCCTGTGTCATTCATTCAGCCTTACCCAGGTCCACAACACTATCATTATCATGATATTCAGTTTAACTGACTTTCAATCTAACTAATCTCTGGACAGGTTTTGATTTGTCCCTCTTTCTCTCAAATCCATTCTTATCACTTCTTCCCATGTTTCCCTTGGCTTTCTTTTGGTAACTGAACGTGCTACCTCAACTGTTCTACATTTACTAACTGAAAACCTTTAATCCATTCTTTTCAATGTGACCATGCCAATGAAGTCTCCTGTTCTGCACACATCTCCCTATACTGTTCAGATTTAATCTTCCTCAAAGCTCACCAGATCTAAGCTTGTCTTTATGACTTCTGTTGGGAGTGAAGAACAAAAGTTTCACCTTCTACCGTGATGTAATTACAATGGTTGTTGGACCAAAAATATTGATGTCAATGGTGAAAATCTGTCTTGTTTTTCTGATTTATTTTGATGATGTTCATAACGCTTTGAACGACCCTCGTATATACACCCTAAATTCTAAGCAGACCTGTAAATGCGTGATTGAACTAATATATGCAATCGCAGCATATGACTTGACTATGCTGGGTTCATATTCGATTGCTTCGATTGTGGTCACATACTCATAAATATTCGTGTTAAAGAGTGTCTAATTTGCTTACTTTTCCTCTCATCTGTCGCATTCTTTTTCTAGCTTTAAGATAATAGACTAGACTCTCCTAGCCTAGACAATATATATATATATATATATATATATATATATGCGTGTGGGTATATGCCGGGAATCATATATATATATATATATATATATATATATATATATATATATATATACGAACCCAAATTCTAGTATATAGTGTATACTAAATAGTGTTTAACGCCAATACATAGTTCAAGCAAAATAAATTGTTTTGGACTATTAAAAGAATTTCCAACATAATCAATAATGTTTAACCATCTATTTATTTATTTTCATGATCGCTTGTGTTTGAATTAATATTTTGAAACGTGACGTAAATCATAAATCTATGACGTCACTTCAAAGCTATAATTAATTTGTTAAAGTAATGTTTTAATATCTATTAATAAGAAAATCTAAATAGCTCATTTCGTAGAATATCACACTGAAGATATCATGGTTTCAATTTCCGATCATGGCATATTGGGAATCCATTGTTTAGTATTAATGCAATATTTTTCCATTGCTCAAAGTAATTGAGACATTCGTTTACAAAGATTTTGACTGACTGGCAGACAGAGACATACAAAAAATTCCCCTTATGAGCGGATAATTTTTTGACAACTTGCACGGAACAGTCCACTTCTACTCTCCTGTCGTTTCTGGGATCCTCCGATCACTCATTTGTACAATTTTGCAAAAAAGTAAGTTCAGCAAGTCCTCTGATTTCCTTTTCCATCGCAGCGTGTTTTGATACTCAGCTTAAGATTCTTAATGTATGAAATCTATTTGAAATTAATTAAAGAACGTGTCCTGTATAGCGTATGGTATATCTGATTTGATAACTGTTGATATTGAGGGCTTTATACCCTCCAAAATATTACAACAGAGACCAAACGGCCAACCATGGTATACCTCTGGACGTGCTGCCCCTATTACGCACATGAACCACTATTTCGATTGCTTTCAACCATACAGATGCTCTGAAACCAAAGTCTTATTTAAAACTGCCCGAAACTACTGCGAAATTGTTATAGAAAATGTATCCGATCAGATGCATGAGTCCTGTGTGTTTTGAGAGATAACAGAGTCCTGAAAAGATATAAGACCTTTATCTCAACTATCATTAACGGACCAGAGGTTATATCCTTAGCATCTGATATAACCAATATTTTCGCAAAGAAATTTGAAGAAAAGTTTACCCTTTGTGATCAAGGCCACTAACCCCCAGAATATTTGCCTATGACCGAGAAAACACTAAGTGACAACGGGATGTTGCTAAACTTATAAATAACATTGATGCCATCAAGACAACTGGTCTTGAAAACATTCCAGTCATAGTACTCAAGAAAGTGCAACCAGAAATAACTCCGATCCTTACAAAGCTGTTGAATCGTTGCTTAAAGTGAAAATGCTTTCCATCATCTTTGAAGACTTCATTGGTCTACCCAGCATTTTAAAATAGTGGAGATCGGTCCTCTTCATCCCCGTACAGACCGCCCAGTCTCCTGTGCATTATGAGTAAATTGCTTAAATCTGTGATGAAATAACAAGTTGTCAACCACCTACACAGAAACAATCTACTTAGTGACAGGCAATATGAATTTCATCTTGTAAGATCAACAGCTGACGTACTGACTGTAATATCGCATTTGGTCAGTGAATCCATCGACGGGACTTCGTTTGTAGAGCGTTAGCTATTGATATATCAAAGGCTTTCGATATGGTTTGGCACAAAGTTTTGCTTCACAAGCTTAGTAACTATGAAATATTGAGAAATTTCCTCTACCCCATCAAATATTTACTCTACGATAGGTATATTAAAGTAGTTGTTGATGGGCAGAAGTCTGCCGACGTGCCTCAAATATTAATTGTCAGTCATCTCCTCGTCCGGATCTTCATTAATGAGCTTTGAAATCATATTCTGAGATGATTCGTTGACATCTATGCAGACAACACAACTATCTGTGGCAGCATTTCAAAGAACATTGATGACAAGATCTTTCTTGAATCTCTTTCTTCTCTCACACTCTCTCTCACACATTCTCTCTCACTCTCTCTCTCTATCTATCTATCTATTTCGCTATGTATGTATGTATCTCTCTCTCTCTCTCCATATATATATATATATATATATATATATATATATATATATATATATATACGCCGACTTGGAGCAGATGGTGTAATAAAGGAAAAGTTGCTTGTTACTTTTAACATCTCTAAAACCCAGCTTCTCTCTTTTCACCACCAACGCTCAGATCCTCATTCTCTCCAGTTGAAATGAATTGCTCCTTCATTAAGAAATCCTCTGTCTTTGATAATCTTTCACTCCAGACCTGAAATGGAAGACTTACACTAAATCAGTTGCTAAGGTAGCTGGAAAAATGGTAAATCATGCTACCACTCTAGAAGGTATATCACACCTTACGTAATCCTCTACCAACATAAGAGCTATATCCATCATAAGATGGAGTACTGCTGTCATATCTGTGTGTGGGGAGGGGTCCGTTCGGTTCTATATTGCCTTGAAAGGGTACAAAATCAACTTCACAATCTAGTAAGCGTGATTTTTTTCTCTTCACTACATCCCCTTTTACACAGAAGGGATGTTACTAGTCTCTCTCTCTACTGCACAGTTATTTTCATTGTAAGTCTGGTGATACCAGATCAGGCTACCCTGTGGCTCCCTGAGACGAAATTCACCTACATTGACGTTTTTTTTTTTTTTTTTTTTTTTTTTTTTGTAAAACTTAATTATGTGCTACAAAACCAAAAACAAAAACAACAGCCCCTCTCCCTTTCTCCCTCCCCTTTTTTATTTTATTTTTAGAACTTGAAGTATAAATCTTTTACTATAATGACCAGATTCGGCATTAAATAACCCAAAAAGGGTTGATATGCCGTAAAACAAAACTACCAAACCAAAAACGATGATTAAACATTTGAAGATATAAAGAACTTGAAGCATAAAAACTTTTACTATAATGACCAGATTCGGCATTAAATAACCCAAAAAGGGGTGATATGCCGTAAAACAAAACTACCAAACCAAAAACGATGATTAAACATTTGAAGATATAAAGAACTTGAAGCATAAAAACTTTTACTATAATGACCAGATTCGGCATTAAATAACCCAAAAAGGGGTGATATGCCGTAAAACAAAACTACCAAACCACCTCATTGTAAGTGCTCGACAGAGGTATAATCCCTGGCCCCTTCCCCTGTAAAACACTCACAGCAAGAACTCGCTTAGTTACAACCACAGCAAATAAATGTTCTCTCTCTTTCTCTCTCTCTCTCTCTCTCTCTTTCTCTCTCTCTCTCTCTCTCTCTGTGTACTTAAAACCATAACAGGATCTCTATGAACAAAGTTTATATCCTAGAAGATTATATCTGTCCAACAAAATACTACAAAACTGCTGTCCAATGAACTACAACATTGCTTTCTTCAAGTCTAAGATAAACAAATACTTGTTGAGCCATCCTCTTTAATATTCAATTTCTCTTAAGAAATCTTCTGCCCAGTCTACCCATTATTACCAATCCTCTCGTGGTGGCGTTTATTGTCCAACCGACAGTCTCTTTAACCCTTATCCTCGAGTGGCACCCAAGTCTTGATAAGCAGTGTCCCATTACTGTAAAAGAACAAAAATTAAGTAAATTGTAATGTGAACTTATTTTTAACTGTTGATTTTTCGCAAAAAAAAACATGAAATTGTCTCCGATAAATCGAAGAAAGGTTTTTAACTAGAAGTTTTTTATTTACATTATTTTATTGCAAGAATAAGAAAATCTGACATAATCGTCTTGCAAAACTAAGAAAACCCAACTCTATTTTCCTACCAACCTAAGAAAAACCAACATTATATTCTTACCAACCTAAGAAACCCCAAAATTATTTACTAACCAACCAAAGAAATTAACATTATTTTTTTACCAAACTAAACCCAAAGTGATTTTCTTATTAACCTAAGAAAACCCAAAATTATTTTCTTACCGATCTAAGAAAATCCTGCATTATTTTCTCACCAACCTAAGAAAACTCGGCATATTTTCTTACCAATCTACCATGACAACAAAACAGATACTACACTACCCCCTATACTATTACAGACTAAATACAATATTACAACAGTCTTAGATAATATTCTTTCGGCTTTAAAGAAACATATACATAATCTCCATTATTAATATATTTTTATCATGTTACTGCATAATTTATTTACTTTTTCTGTACAACTATAGCTTAGTTTTATTGTATCTTTATTTAATATTTTATATCCTATTTGTTTTGCTAACGTGTTTTTAATAGGTTTATAAATATGTTGCCTATATCTGGTTTTACATTTTTATTGTACTATGATTGATTACAAAATATTATATTTACTTTTATTTTTTTTTTCTGTTTTATCCATGGAGAGACAAATACATTGACACACAGATAGACAGACAGACCGACAGAAAGACAAACAGGCAGACAGACAGACAGAGACTGTTGACTGTTTTTTCCTTTTGTATTCTGACTGACACTGAAAAGTGTATTAGTTAAAAACTAACACAATATATAACAAATATAAACTCACGCATATTAAGTTTGGGGGACCCCTTATTATCTGCTGGTGCTTCCAGATCAGGCTGTTTGAAGATACCGGCTACTCTGACCAAAAATGCACCAAACATTGATCTTATTGTTTTTTTCCTTTCCCATTGCAAAACTCAATCATGTTCTGCAAAGCCAAAAACAAAAACAACAATTTTCTTCTACAAAACAACCAAACCATGAATAACTATTTGAAGATATAGAGAACTTAAAGCATAAAACCTTTTACCAAAATGATCTGATTCGGCATTAAATCACTCGAAAAGGGTTCATATGCAGTAAAACAAAACAACCAAAACTTTATTATCAAATTTCTAACACATCTTACCTCTAATCTCGGTGATAAGTCATTTCCGACAATTGCCGTCTAGTTCCCGATTTAAGTATAAAGTATGGACAATGTGTAACCTTCTGGAAATGTGTGTGTATTAAGAAGTGAATAATACTGCCATCAACCTCATAATGAACATCATTGCTATCATTATTCTATCACTATCTCTTTAAGAGTCTTCACACGAATCATTATTTGTGATTATCCACAAGTGGTGTTCCCTGGAGTCGAAGTGACATCAAGTCTTACCAGATTTACAGCACTCGCAGCCATTTTCGATAAACATTTTAAATAACTTTGCGTTATCACAACAGCTGTTTACTATTGATTTGTCGTTGATAAGAACCGTTAGTTTTTTCTGAAATTTGATTGACAAGATTTATGTACTCTCTGAACACTTTCAGTGGAGGTCTGGGTGGTACTCTCTCTACAAGGTATTTCACCATTTTGTGTGGTATTAAGCGCCGAAATTAGTTGTTGTAGTAGTAGTAGTAGTATTTATTACACATTTATGCCGTTTTTATCGGGAAATCTTTTTTTTTAATTATAACTTTTCTTTTTCAAAACTGGTCCTTATTCTGCGGAGAATCAGAACAGCAACACCTTTTAAAATAATTAGATTTGAAGAATTCACAGCCTTTCTTTTAATAAATAATCTTTCTAGATTCATTGTAAGCTTCAGTTTGATACCAAAATTGTCATAATTAGTTAAGTCAATCTTAAGTTATAACGTTGCGGTGTATACGATAAAAAAAAGTATATTTAACTCATTACATTATAATAAAAATAATATTGATAATACATCGGGAAAGCCCCATTAAACGAATACAGTTTGTAATAGACCTTTTGCTCAAGGGAGGTAAGTGTACAAGTTCGGACGAAAAGAAGGGAAAAGATGGCGTCTTTGTACTTGCGGTAGTGCGCATGCCCAGAAAGCGGAACCAAAAGACAAACCGTATCGATTTGCATTTGCTATCAATACGGCACTTGTCGAACCACTCAAACTGTGTGTTGTTCACTCGGGCGAAAGTCACTACACGACCGCTCAAAAAGAGTAACATTGCATGATAAAATTATTCAAGTGACGGGGTTGTGATCCATCGTGTTTTATTTTGTTTTGTTCTTGTTTGAGGTGGGTGGGCTGAGATCTTTCTACACCAATTGTTTTTATTTATATATTTTGTTTTTTAGTTCGGGAAAGTGCTCGTAAAATGATCCGAGTGACAAATCGATACATCTCTGGGGTAAACGAGTGGCTCTGATGTACGATATGATCGGTTAGGCGCTATTAATTATCATACTATTCATGAATATGTTATTTATCAAAATTAAAAAAAGAATGGGAACAAAAAAATGTTTCTTTCATGATAGAAGCAAAATGCAACCGGTTAGTATTTTGCCACGCTGGATCTTTAAATAGTGTTAAACTTAAACAAAACAATAAGAATACCTGTCCTAGATCGGGTAAAATTAATTCCCCAAACGAAACCGTTTTTGCACCACTTTTATGTCCCCTTACGATAATTAAAATCAAGAGATAATGATACTAAACCTTATCTCTAAGATCCGTATTTCAATTTTGATTAAAATCCATTACATGATTTTAATTCTATAAAATATCTCAAATTTAAGGCTTAAGTTTAAGGGGCTTGACCAGAAACTGAAATTTATTGAATTTTGCTTAATTGGTGCCTAGTTACTATGGATCAAATTTAATGTAAATCTGAAATGTTTAAATTTTCAAATGAGGGGTTTAACCCGTATTATGTCCTCTAAAAACCTTTAAAATACTCAAATGAAACTGAAATTTGACGAATATCTATTAATACATATTGTTAAATTTTCACAAAAATCGGAGGAATCTCAATAGTCACACAGGGTCTTACTCTTTGCTTATTTCTTCGCATATAACTAAATTAAACTAAATTAAACTAAATATATTACCCAACCGTTACGCCTAGTAGCTGCATTTCAAAATTCATAATGATGGGTGTAATTAGTTTAGAAATGACTCCTGCTGATTCAAATATATAAACATGTAAAAATGTACACATGCCTAACCTTATATAGATAGAGATAATGTACATAAATGTGGGTTAGGGTTAGGGTTAATAAAATAAAATAAAAACTAATGTATCTCTTTTGGCCAACTCAGAATTTTTTTTTAAAAACTAGCGGCAAAAATATTCTCCCACCAGTCGCATATTTTTGCTGTGCTGAGATCATGATATCATGATGAACAAACTACATACGCTGACCCCCTGATCCCAAAGAAGAGGGTAATGACTGAGAGAATGGTATTGTGACTAACAAACACTAACTCTTTTCCCCCCAAAATAGAAGTTAATGCCTGAGAGGATGATATAATGACAACAGAATAGATAGTAGACCACCACCACCACCCACAAAAAAATACAAAGGTAGTAATAGTGGGAGGACAGTATCGTGAGAGACGAAAATACACTCTATTGCCACAACCCCCTCCCAAAAAGGAGATAATAATGTCTGATCGGTTGATACCATGACAACATAACAGATACTACAATACCTCCGCCAAAATAGAGGAGGTAATACTTGGGAGGATCCCCCCCCATAAAAGGAGATAGTCATGCCTGCGAGACATAGAACTTCGTGTAAGCAATAAAGATGGAAAGCTGTCATAAAACATATACTTATTAATATTACTGTATTAAAAATGAAAAAAACGCCATCCTTTTTTTAAATTAAAATATGTTTTACTTTTTTTGTTTTTGTGTCGTCTGCGTCAGTCAATTGTTTGAATAAAAATGGCGACAATAATAATACTTTGTGTGACAAAAAAAGATGGATATTTCTGTCATGGTGTTTTCTCATAGACGTTTTATTTACATTTTTTTAAAGAAATCGAGAAAAAAACATGAAGTTTAATTGAAATAAAACTCTTTAAGGATTAAAAATACTCGTGCTCCCGACTTTTTGTAACGAAAAAACATGAATATTTTTCTCATGAGGTTCTATATTGTTTTGGACTATTAATAGAGCTTCCAACGTTTACCTATTCATTATTTTATTTATCGCTTATGTTTTAATTCATGTTTTGAAACGTGTCGTAAATAATAAATATATGACGTCACGTCAAAACTGTAATTATTCTTATGGTAATGGTTTAAGCTCTATTTTTGAAAAAGTCCAAATCTTTGGTAGAACCTCAGAATGAGGATCTGAAGGTTTCATTTTTCATTTCCAGTCATGTCATCCGCTTTATTTGTTGAGAATTTATTATTTACTATTAATACAATATTCTCCATTTCTAAATTTAGTTAAGACCTATGATATTTCGAAATGAGACAAATTCCGCAATGTATTTATTACGTTTTAAAAAATGTGACTCACGGATGGACATGTGAACGGACAGACGGATAAAATCTCTATTTATATAAGATATATGTTTGTGTACGACTAGAATATATGGATCTACAGTAAGAATAAATCTGTATGTGTGCAATATTTTTAAAATAGTAAATAAAAGTGGGCTCATGTTTAGTAAATTGCTTTCTAAGAAATGTTTATTTCAATGTCGATTAATCAGAGGAGTAACGTTAAAATATAAGTGCAATTTAACATAACAGCAACATTTTATATTCGATGAAATCCTTACAGTTGTGATGGTTACCACCACTACTACTCTACAGCCAAGACTACCGGGGATGGCACAGTGGCTTAGTTGGTATCGACGCGGACTGAGAACCTGGGCGTGCCAGGTTCAAATCAAAGTCATTCCACTGAAACGCTTCCATCAATGACACTTGTGTCTAATCTCCTGGAGGGGGGGGGATAAATAGAAATCATATTAACACTTGTCCACGGATGGCCTCGGCCTTGATAAAGTGGTGGTTTCTGTTTCTATTTAAAAAAATATATATTAGCAAGAAAGTAAATGGCAATACGAAAGTAATGGACCCATTGTGCTACACAGACAAAGCGACGCCATGCATAGCCGGGAGAATGACCAAGATAGGGAATTCGGAAGGAATGATTTAAATAAGCCGGGAGTAACTGAGAAAATACCTGATGTATCGGATTTCCAGTACAAAGTAGATATAATGACATATCCAAAGCCTGTGGGACTGATCTTATACCAGTAATAGTAATAAACAAATGCCTTGCTGAATCTTGTTTCCCTGATAGTTGGAAAATTGCCTCTGTGGTACCAGTCTTCAAGAATTCTGGAGATAAAACTGATCCTCTAAACTACCGCCCAATCAGTTTACTCCCGATCTTTGCTAAAATCTTTGAATCATTAATCAATCTAGCGATAGTCCGGCACCTAGTTAATGCTAAACTTCTTTCTGATCATCAAACGGATTTAGACAAGCACTGTCTATCGCAGATATCCTAACGATCATCTCTGAACGCATATATCATACACTGGACAAGGCAGGTGAAGCTAGGGCGGTAGCGCTCGATATATCCAAGGCCTTAGACAAGGTCTGGCCTGAAGGGCTATTCTTAAAACTGAACTAATATGATATTACTGGAAAAATATTTAATATAATTAAATCCTTCCTAACAAAAAGAAAGATCCAGGTTGTCCTCGATGGCCGTTTATCTAGGCAAAATGACATAAATGTTGGTGAACCCCAGGGATCAATCCTTAGACCTCTACTGTTCCTGATTTTCATGATAACCTCCCTGATGTCATTGAGACTGAGATAGGAATATTTGCTGACGACACCACGCTCTACTCTCGTTATATATCCGAGGCAATGACTGAATCCTTAGAAAGTGACCTCCAGTCTGTAGTGGATTGGGGTCAAAAATGGATGGTAACTTTTAATGCCGCAAAGACAAAGCTAAACCTCTCCAACCACCGATTGGCATGGCAAATAACACACTACCTGAGAGTTCATCATTAAAACTAATCGGCCTAACTTTCACAGATAACATGAATTGGAATAAATACATTGAAGACATTGTCAGGACTGCTGCAAAGAAGGTGGGCTCCCTCTACCGTGTGAGTAAACTTCTCACACCTGACATTTTCCTATATCTCTACAAAGCCACCATCCGCCCATGTATGGAGTATTGTTGCCACATCTGGGCTGGAGCATCATCCACTATGGTCCCTCACTATCCTTGTCCCATCGCCGCAATGTTGCTTCCTTGTGTCTGTTTTACAAGTACTTCAATGGATTGTGCTCTGATGAACTTGCTGCTCTGGTGTTCCCACGACGTAAATTCACAAGACCAACCCAACAATGTGCCAAATCCATTCCATTTACTGTGGAGGTCCCCAGATGCCGAAGAGCTTTCTCCTCCAATAGCTTCTTTCCTCGTGCTGCTGGACTCTGGAACTCCCTCCCCGCGCCCTGTTTTCCTGACGGTACTGACATGCAGAAATGTAAAACTAATATAAACAGACATCTCGCTGCGCAGCTCCCAATTTAGGTTACCCCCCCCCCCCCCCGAAAAGAAACTGTCACTCTTTTCTCAGCATTGTTTCATCATTTCTACGATTGGCCTGGAACGATTATGTTTACACTCTCACTAAACTAGAACATTATATTTTCCTTATCGTCGAATCTGTGACCTATTTGCGCTACCACATTTGACTAACCATTATTTATAGGTCATTATTGGTTCGCATTTTTAATTAAAACATTAATTAACATATTTATCCCAGAGAAAACATAAACGCGGCGGATTTAGCTCCCATAAAAACGCTAGCCTGTCCCGAAAATGGGCAATCATTTTACAGTCGAGACATCTTACCCTTACGCTATAACGCTCGCCACGAAAGTAAAGGGAATTATAATGTTTATATATTTGTATACATTACCGACAACCTAAAGGACTCAATTTTTTTACGAAAATAAATACCCCCTTACAAGAATGTTCAGCCAAAGAAAGGTGAGCGTGTGTAGTCATTCATAGGACGCTATTTCGTCGTATCACAGCTCTTATGTATGGCTAGATGTCTGCGCTTGTGAATTGTAAAATTTTAGAAATTCTGGTTGACGTTTTCACCCTGAACTCGTATTGCTACATACTAAATATCGGATACAAATCGAAAGCTGGACACTCGTAGTAGGCAGTGGTTGATTATCCATCGATTTACGCGCGCTAAATTCGAATTACAATCGTTGGAATAAAAGATGTTGATGTCAATAATCTGAAGTTTTACCCCCTAGCTATGACGGCTTGCCTGGAAATATATACGATTTTATCACCTAAATATTTAATGTATTTTTATGTAATTGTTTTCATTCATTGTTTTTTTGTTTTTTTTTGCTTACTACTATTTCGATTGTTTCACTTTCTAAGTGATTAAGATGCAGAAAACTGCATTAGTAGTCGCCCTTAATTTTATAGGGCGTATTTTTCGTTAATATATATATATTTATTAATTTTTTACCAACATAAAAGTAATCCATGGACAGGTGTTTCTAGCTCACAGCCGTCATTAGCATGGCTAACCTTTGATGTTGATGTTAATAGTGTGGCGTTTTATCCCCAGGCTATGACGCCTTGCCTGGAAATATGTACAATTTTTATCACTTAAATATTTAATGTATTCTTATGTAATTGTAATTGACACACCAAGTTACAAATTGTCCCGTACCCACGATGGGGTTACACGAAGATATAAGTGTCACATGAAGAAGACTTCCCGGTGAACATGAGACAGTGGTAATAGATCTCTGCGTGAGAGTGAAAATTCCTCCGACTTCCTTTATGGATCATTATCTTAGGAGACAATATGACTCTGGATAAGATCTAAAAATTGTTGAATGCGAAAGAACGAACGTCAAAAAGACGTTGAAGCGTCCATTAGAAGGTATAGTTGTATCATAGATACACAGCGTGACACGTGCAGATAAGTAAGTATGTCAATATACCGTACTAGTCTATATATAAAAGATAAGTTCAATTGTGTGTATTTAGGCAGCATTTTTTTTATTCATGCAAACATTATTAAGAATTATTATTAAAAACATTCCGAGACCAATTTGAAAAAAAGTGTAAATACGTGAAGCCATCTACATAAAAAACACAACAACCTAGAATTAATAATATCGCCTATGAGACTAGTAAAACCATTTTAAAATGTTTTGCGTAGTTTAATTTAGTTCGGTGACGTTACCCTGGCGTCGCTTAATTCAAATTCGAAAAAAAGGGCATTATTATTAAATTAATTATTGATACCTCCCTATTTTTCACTCTCCATGATTATTCTACTACACCAAATTAATCAGCCATTATTTTAAAAAGAAATGTTAATAAATAAATAAATAAATACATAAATACATTTTAAAAGATGTAATTCGTCAACATCTTTCTTTGAACATTGTAAGGCGTTCTTTTACGTGCGCGTCTCTCGATTGTATCATTAAAATTATCTCCTTTAACCAGCG
>OY744516.1:209353865-209356365 GCA_963556195.1 Sepiola atlantica | reverse complement strand
AAATAAATAAATAAATTTGCCCTGTCTGTTTCAGATTCCAGATCCTAGACTCTTAGACTTTCCAATCTTCAACTTCCAATTCCAACTCTTCAACCTTTTAACGGCTCCAATTTTTTAACGGCTTCAACCTTTGAAATGCCAAACTTCCCCCCTTCCTCCTCTCCTCATCCACCCCTCCACTTCATTCTCTCCAAATACGATCTGAGGCCAAGATCGGATTCCAACTCTGCCTGATGAGATCCCAGTTTATATCAACTGCTGATCGACAACATCGACATGCCAGCGTCGCAGACACTGCACATGTCTGTGTAAATAAAACTATCACACACAAAGCTCCATTCTGACACTGAGCACCTCCCACAAACCCGGTCAAAACTCTCTGGATCACCACCCCGTGGATACCCCTCACCCGGACTATTACCATTATTATATATATATATATATATATATATATATATAATAATGGTAACAATCCAGGTGAAAAACATCCACAGGGCGGCAATCCAGAGAATCTCAACCGGGTCCATAAAAAGTGCTCAATATCAAAATAGAGCCCTACATATGATAGTTTTATTTACACAGACATGCACAAAATCTGCGACACCGGCACGTCGATGCTATCGATCAACAGCTACTACAAACCGAGATCTCATCAGGCAGAGCTAGAATCCGATCCCAACCTCAGACCACATTTGGAGAGAATGAAGTGGAGGGGTAGAGACAGAGAAGAAGAAGGAAAGAAATTTAACATTTCAAAAACTAAAGCCGTTAAAAAATTAAAATTAAAATTAAAAGTTAAAAATTAAAAAATCTAAAAATCTAAGGTCTAGAATCTGAAACAGACAGGGCAAATAAATAAATAAATAAATAAATAAAAAATAAGAATATATGGTGGAAAGAGGAACAAATAATGATGAGGGGAGAGACACATAGAGGAAAAAAGAAAAAGAAGAAGAAGAAGGAGAGAGAGAGAGGGCGTCTGTTGATTTAGGTCGGGAGGGAAGGAGGGGGGTAGTAGACATGCACGAATTAGGTGTCAAAAAACCGTCGAGTTTATAAATGTCTTTTTCCAAGTGAACTGTAGTATGCGTGCGTGCAAACTGGGCTGATTGTTATATTGGTTAGGGCGGTGATAAAATGTGTCGCGGTTCCGGGTCTTTATATTGTCTTTATAATTTGTCTGGAGTTAATTTGAATAAATAAGTATATTCGTTAAATGTAACAGGAATAGTAGTAGTAGTAGTAATAATAATAATAATAATAATAATAATAATAATAATAATAATAATAATAATAATAATAATAATAGTAGATACCATTAATAATTGAAGTGAAATAATGAAAATAATAATAAATGAAGTATAATAAAAATACTAAAAAATACCAAAAAATATTAAAAAATATAACTAAAAGAATGACTGGAAAATGCTGGCGTTATTAATTATTATTAATAATAGTAATAATAATAATAATAATAATAATAATAATAATAATAATAATAATAATAATAATAATAATAATAATAATAATAATAATAAAAATAATAATAATAATGGTAATAATAATAATAATAATAAAAATAATAATAGTGGTCAATAATATTTTAGAGTTTATAAAAATAATAGTTTAGGAAAGAAATAGAATAATTAAGGAATATTAGGAATCCTAGGGGGTAGTGATTATCATAATAATATTAAATAATGATAATGATAAGATAATGTTTGCCGATATTATGATATGGGTTAATGGTTGCAATAATGCTGATCATATAAAAATAGTGGTTTAACAGACAACAGTAATCGGAGTGGTAATCCCAGAAATCTTAACAATAGTAGTGATGATAGTGAAAAATTATAGAAGTAGTCATAATGGTGGCAATAACAGTAGTAGTAGTAATAATAATAATAATAATAATAATAATAATAATAATAATAATAATAATAATAATAATAATAATAATAGATACCCCTAATAATTGAGGTGAAATAATGAAAATAATAATAAATGAAGTATAATAAAAATACTAAAAAATACTAAAAAATATTAAAAAATATTAAAAATATATAACTAAAAGAATAACTGGAAAATGCTGGCGTTATTAATTATTAATAATAATAGTAATAATAATAATAATAATAATAATAATAATAATAATAATAATAATAATAATAATAATAATAATAATAATGATAATAATAATGGTAATGATAATGATAATAAAAATAATAGTTTAGGAAAGAAATAGAATAATTAAGGAATATTAGGAATCCTAGGGGGTAGTAATTATCATAATAATATTAGATAATGATAAGATAATGTTTGCCGATATTATGGTATGGGTTATTGGTTGCAATAATGCTGATCATATGAAAATAGTGGTTTAACGGACAACAGTAATCAGAGTGGTAATCCCAGTAATCGTAACAATAGTAATGATGATAGTGAAAAATTATAGAAGTAGTCATAATGGTGGCAATAATAATAATAATAATAATAATAA